>BLSH010124601.1:520604-559773 GCA_018402905.1 Glandirana rugosa
TATTAAACAAGCTGTCGTGACGAACAGTTACGTCATGACATACACTGGCCCCCAGGCCCCCGTGAACACATACGTTATGGTATACACCGGTCTCCACACCACCGCGACCACTCCGAGTCTTTGTAAGCCTTTACGAGCCCTTGACAAATGTCAAAGCCATAAAGGCTCATAAAGGCTTACGAAGGTTAACCAGAGGCTTCGAGTGGTCGCGGGGGCGTGGAGACCGGTGTACGTCATAACGTACGTGTCTCCGAATTGGTGAACTGGTGACCCGTGAATTGGTGAAGTCGGGGCCTTCCTAAAGGTCGAAATCCTGCAATTGTCAGTTAAAGCGACGCAGCGCCGAATCGCAAAAAGGGCTCCGGTCCTAAAGCTGGAAATCCTTCCGGGGCTGAAGTGGTTAAGTGCCCAGTGGTCAAGTGGTTAAGCCTCTGTGCATGCAATACTGCATGTGGCCAGAGGTGCGGGGGCGCTGGTGAGCTTCGGAGACCAATTGGAAGCATTCGGAAATACTCGGAAATACCGAAACTGTAAACAGTTCCCGAGCATTTCCGAATGTTTCTGAGCCTCACCAGCGCCACCACACCTCTGGCCACATATGGTATTGCATACACAAGTGCCCCCGGACCCCCGGTCACATACAGTACTGCATTGACAAGCAGTGCTGTCGAACAAATTATCTCAGTTTCCATTGTTTCCTATGGGGAAACATGCTTTGATATACAAGTAATTTGGATTGCAAGCATTCTCCTGGAACGGGTTATGCTCTAATCCAAGGTTCCACTGTATAGTATGTAAAAAAAAATAAAAATCCTGATCAACTCCCCAGAGTTGCACAGTGTTACTATGGTAACACTGTATGCTCTGGTCACAGTATGTAAAAAAGAAAAAGAAAAAATATTTAAAAAAAATTGAAAAAAAAATATTTTTTTTTAACAAACTGTCACCAGTCAGTGCCCTGTGCCCAGTGTACTGCACTGGTGACAGTATATAAAAAAATAAAAAAAAGTAAAAAAAAAAACTTTTTTTTGTTCATTTTCCAAAAAGTGACAAAAAATGACAAATTCAAAAAACTAGCCATGTCTCTTACTAAAAACCTTTGCCTATCTACTTCTTAAAAAGGGGTAAATTGTCTGGGGGGGGGGGGGGGGTTTGGGCTTTGGGGTCATCTGTACTGTCCCGGCGTTCGAAATGAGACTGTTAATACTTCGAGATTGATCAATTTTTCTATACCATAGTTTGTGGACCCTAACTTTCCTACAGACAAAATATTAAACCCTGATTTAGGTTCTTTTCACCAAAGAAATTTAGCAGAATACACATTGGCCTACATTTATGAAGAAAGATTATTTATTTTATAAACAGAAATGGAGAAAAAACACATTTTTGTTTTTTTAAATGTTTGGCCTTTTTTTTGTTTATTTGGCAAAAAATAAAAACAAAAACCCAGCAGCGATTAAATACCACCAAAAGAAAGCTCTATGAGAAAAATGATAGACATTTCATATGGGTACAGTGTAGCGTGACTGTGCAATTGTCACTCAAAGTATGACAGCGCTGAAACCAGAAAATTGGTCTGGGCAGGAAGGGGGTAAAAGTGCCGATACTGAAGTGGTTAAATAAAATAAATGAAAAGTACAACAGTATGTGGCCTTCTGAAAGTCACCCCAGGGCACCGTGTCCTAAAACATCTTCATTGTTTATTGATTGTAGATCGGTAAGAAGCGCGCTGCCAAAGTTTGTATTACTGACATCTATAATAAATAAACAATGAAGATATTTCAGAAGAGGGTGCACTGGGAGCTGCACAAATGGTGGCGGTTTATTTTCTGATGTGCCTGCTTGCCACAGATTGAAGCACGTTGTTTCCTTTGAACGCTTTCCTTTACATTTCCAGCATTTTGGACTGCAAAACAGTAATGCCCTGTACACACGGTTCGACGATCGCACGTACGATCGCGTCGAATCGTATGTTGGCTGTTGTATGCAGCATACTGACTGCACTACACGATCGTACGTCTGGGGAAAGAACGTTCAGGTGCATGTAATTAGCATCCAGCCATTCCTGACTTTGGGCATGCGTGTTTTGCACAATACAACTTGTTGTACCAACTGCTCTGTACACACGATACAACGGTCGTATGAGCGCTTGTTGGTACGACCAAGTTTTCTAGTCTGCTCATACAACTCCCTTGTACGACCGTCGTATGTTCGACTGTTCAAATCGCGCATATGAACGATCGATTTCGCATACAACGGTCGTGAGTACGACCTGTTGTATGCGATCGTCGAACCGTGTGTACGGGGCTTAACTCTTCTGGTCTGTGAAGGTCTTAAAGCTTAACTTCCTTTATGTATTATGTTTGATGGTCACATTAGAACACAACTTGTACTGGCTGGTAAACCAATGCTTATAATTTAAACTGTGACTTCCTGAGGATTTTTTTTTGTTGCTTTTAAACTGGTTGTCAACCCGTGACAATCACTTTAACCTACAGGTAAGCCTATAATAAGGCTTACCAGTAGGTGCCCTTCATATCTCCCAAACCTGCACGGTGCAGGAGATATACAGTGCACTGTGATGTGCCCACGTCATCGGGCACATGCGCAGTGAAGAAACGGCCTCTGTGCCGTTCCTTCATTGAGATCGTGCCGTGACTGGCGGCTTCCGCGCGCATGCGCGGGAGTGACGTCACTCGACTCCGGCCAGTCACAGCACCGGAGATCACGGCCCAGGAAGTAAGAGGGGCAGAAGATGGACGCAGCCTGGAGCGGGGACATCGATGGCTTCCAATGCAGGTAAGTGGCACATAATGGGCTAATATGCGATGCATACTAGCCAATTATGCTTTTACATTGCAGGGTAACATAGAGGAAGTAAACCCCATCTTTAAAGGTATTATAAACTACCTGCACCTTGTGTTTTTCACCTGCATAAGATATGCATTGATCAAGTAGTTTCACAATGTATTTTGTTGCCCTGTATGCACAGTCTATAGTAGAGTACATCTTCTCATTCCTGTGTCACAAGGACCCCCTGAGGAAGTCACATAAGCGTGACGACACGAGTAGGGCGGAGCAGGGTGATGTGACACGGGAGCGACAGCCCCACTGTTTTTATGAAGTGCAATCTTAATTGTAATGAAGCAAAATTACTACATACTACTCTATGAGAGGTTCCTATTGATGGAGAAAATGAATTCTTCCTTTAATTGTAGCTCACTTATGTACAGGCGGTCCCCGGGTTACAAACAAGATAGGGACTGTAGGATTGTTCTTAAGTCGAATTTGTTTGTAAATGGGAACAGGTACATTTTTTAAGTGTAGCTCCAGCCAAAAAAAATATTTTTAAGCTTTTTGGATAGCATAGGGAAGGGGTAACACCCCTGTAATGTTTGTTTAGCTGTCTATCTTTCTGTTCAGAAGAAAGTACTTCACTTTCTGCCCCAATGATAATTGGATTTTGAAAATTTTGAGTTGTTGTGGAAACAAACCTTAAACCTTAACAAACCTTGATAAAGCTTCAGTGGAGACAACTTTTTCCCATAATAACTCTTACAGGGGTGAATTTCCCTTCCTAGGGGGGGATTTCCTCTCACTTCCTGTGGTCTCCCTCCGTTTGTAAGTAGGAGTCGTTCGTAAGTCGGATGTTTGTAACTAGAGGACCGCCTGTATAAGAAAGCCCCCAAATTCTGGTTAAGGGGCCATATAAGGACATAAATATAGCTTTACCTTAGCTGACTTCATACCAAAGGAATGTCATTGTTAACTGACCAGGATGGCTGTACCCACTTTCTTCTTTGAAAGGTGATATCACTGTCCAAACAATTGTGCTTGGTCATTTACTGTAGTTCTGTATATACCACAGCCAAAACTCATCTCCAGAGCTGCAGGATGCATGCGTCTGGTTTGATCATCGTGCCACGCCATGCAAACGGGGGACTCCATGGAGAAAGGGCCTCTACAGTTAAGTATTCTTGTTATATTTTCTAATATTATTTCCTTTATCTATCTGTATCTATTATTACTTAAAGTAAAGCTAAAGTTTTGGATAGAATGGAGAGGGATTAGAACACCTGTCAATTTTTATTGCTGTCTGTGCCCCCGTTAGGGAGATTCACCCTCTCTATTTGTCCTGTTTACCATTATCATTGAAAGTGAAAGTAAAAAAAAAATCACAAATTTTGGGTTGTCCCCAGAAAAGTAATAGATGGGGAAATCTTCCAATGGGGACACTAGTTCTGGTGACCTGGGGGTCCCCAAGGAATTCCCTTCATTTGCAGGGATTTCCTCTCACTTCCTGTTTGGTTATGGGACAGGAAGTGAAGAAATATCTCCACAATGGGACACAGATGGTGAAAAAAATCTGACAGTTGTTACAACCCTCCCTTGCTCTATCCAAAATGACAAAAAAGGTTTGCCTATAATTTTACTTTAATTAAATGTTATACCTGCAAGTGTTTGTATTATCTATCTTTGTACATCTCAAATACAACCTCAACAACTTAAACTATCATTTCATCACTATCTGTCATTAAACATCTATGTACTGTATTGTGAGCTTGATTGCCCAGCGCAAGGAGCTACAAGTCCGAGATCTTAAAGTGATTGTAAAGTCTTATTTTTTTTAAATAACAAACATTATACTCACCTCCTTTGTGCAGTTTGAACAGAGCAGCCCGGATCCTCCTCTTCTCGGGTCCTTCTTCGCTGCTCCTGGCCCCTCCCTCTGGTGAGTGACCCCACAGCCAGTAGCTTGCTATGGGGGCACCCAAGCCGAGTCACTGCTCCGTGTATCCATTTGCCCCCTCTCTCCCCTGATTGGCTGACTGATTTTTATTGACAGCCAATCAGGAGGAGTGTCTGGGACAGTCAAGACAATCGTGGACTGCAGAGAAAAGGGGCTCAGGTAAGTAATTAGGTGGTGCTGGCGAGGCTGCTACACACAGACTTTTTTTATCTTAATGCATTAAGTTGAAAAAAAAACTTATGCCTTTACAACTCCTTTAACCACTTGCTAACCACCCTATAGCACTTTTACTGCTACAGGGCAGCAGCTGTGCGCAGGATCACACATATATATATATATATATATATATACGTGATCCTGCACTTCTGCTTGCAGGGGGCGCACACGCTCTACCGCCACATCTGCTGTGATAATTCAGAGAGTCAAAGAAATTAGATTTTTAAAATTTTTTATTGGATGTGTTTTTATCAGAAAGTAAAAATCAATGTTTTTTTTAATCAAAATTGTCGCTCTTTTTTTTACAGCGCAAAAAATAAAAAATTCAGAGGTGATCAAAATTATATAAATTTTATTTGGGTACAGTGTCACATGACCACCACACAATTTTAAGTTAAAGTAACACAGTGCCGTATGGCAAAAAATGGCCTGGTCATGAAGGGGTGGGGTAAATCTTCCAGAGATCAAGTAGTTAAAGGGGGCCACACACCCTTTTTTCCTAATGTTCCATACACCATCATTGATCATAGGGAAGAGTAACATCACCAAAGTGGAGGTTGGAATGATCCCTTAGAGGGCAAGGCACATTTTGATCTGATTGTGTGCAGGTCCACAGCTGGAGGTAAGCGCAGAGACACAATGGTGGTGGGAGTCACTGAGCACAATTTTGTGAACTGATTTATCACGATAAATGGTTGTGTACGCATGGTAAAATGTGGATGATCCAGGAGAAAGAACACACCAGACACTGTTTATTTGAATTCACTTTGTTTTATTTATAGTATTTGAATAATTATATTGCACATTCTTGAGCACACTTTATTTATCACATTAGAAGGATTGACCTCTTGTTGGCATGGCATTATTCATGTATTGTTGTGTTGATACATGAGTCGCTGCATGACCTCGGTCTGTAGTCTGAGAACTAACACTTCCTGTGAGGGACATCTATAGAGCATTTTAATTCATGTTACATGACGTTTTTCGAGCATTTTAAACTGTATGTGTAGCACCCCCCTAGTGTAGGATGCTAGGTAAATTTAATCTTTGGCTCCTTCTGTAATCAAGGGAGCAGTGATTGTTTGCCCTGGTCTGTTCATGGTTTCACAGGCTGGGAGTTTGATTGCATCCTCTGCCTCTGGAAGAAGTTTCAAGAGCTTAGGGAGGGAGATGCAGATGTCCAGCTTCAATAGTTATCACATTCCAGCAAATACCCGGAGAGGAGGGTCTAGAAGTAGTCTGGAAAGGTGATACATAGTCTAATGCACTATAGAACTGGGTTCCTTCTTCTCAGGAGGGGAGAGGAGAGGAGGACACAGCAGGATAGCAGCCAGCCACATAGTAAGTGCTGGACCTCCCAACCAGAAGGGGGAGGGGATGCTGGCTGACAGTGACGCAAGCCCTGTGGCCGCCCCTGGTGCAGGGGGGTGCATTAGTGCCATGCCACCCGAGACGGGTAGTGCTGGTTGCTTGCCGTCCCCCCAGAAGAAAAGCCTACCAGCCGCCACTGCACTTAGTGCCCTTAATTGAGACAAGTACACACTGTAGAGGGATATGTTTTGTTCATATTCCATGTCTGAGGTTTGCAACCACTTTAAAACAAAGAAAACATTTAAACATGTACAATAAATGCAGCCTTGTATGTGTAAAAATAAAAAAGCAGCTTTTGTTCTAATATTTACCTTTAATAAGGAGCTGTCCACTGCAGTACTTCATCCCTGCCACTGGATGGCAGTCTTCCCAGTTGAATATCCACCAATGTCATCTATTGCATTTCCTGTGTTCTGTGGCTGTCATGGACACACCCCTCCTGGGAGTGTGACTATTGCACAGCCTGGGCTCACATGTTCATTACATATCCAAACACAAATGTTCAAACTTGTACATTCTCGTGCTAGTGGCTATCATTATGTATCAGTATAATAAACATCGCTGGCTCTGAATGTCTGCCTTGTGAATTACTGCTGTGTGATAGAAAAATGACAAGATAAACCTGAGAGAAGAATATCGGCTTAAATGAAAGCATGGAAACAGAGCTTTGTCCATAGATCTGGGGAAAGGAGCAATAAAGCAAAATCCCTACACAGCACTATTAATCAGGATGCACAGCATATATATGTAAAGAGCTAATATGGCTGCAGCCTTCTGCATACAAAATACAACTCAAAGTTCCACAAAGGATCTTTAATTACTTGACCACTGGGCACTTTTACCCCCTTCCTGCCCAGACCAATTTTCAGCTTTTTACGCTGCCACACTTTGAGTGGCAATGCGCAGTCATGCAATACTGTACCCAAACTAAATGTTTATTATTTTTTTCACACAGATGGAGCTTTCTTTTGGTGGTCTAATCATCACTGGGGTTTTTATTTTTAGCTAAGTAAACAAATAAAAATTTTGAAAAAAACTTTCATTGTTTATTATAAAATTTTGCAAACAGGTAATTTTCTCCTTCACTGATGTGCCCTGATGAGGCTTCACTGATGGACACTGATGAGGCGGCACTGATGGGCATTGATGGGCACTAATGAGGCAGCACTGGTGCACATTGATAGGCTGCTCTGATGGACACTGATGAGGCGGCACTAATGGGCACTGATGAGGTGGCAATGATGAGATGGCACTGATGGGCACTATTAAGGCGGCACTGGTGCACACTGATAGTCTGCATTGATGAGGCGGCACTTATGAGGTGGCACTGATGGGCACTAATAAGGCGGCACTGGTGGGCACTGATTAGGAAGCACTGATGAGGCTGTACTGATAGGCAGCACTGATGGTCACTGATATTTGGCACTGATGGGCACTGAGATGCAGCACTGAAGGGCACTGGTAGACGGCGCTGATGGGCACTGGTAGGTGGCAATGATAGGTGACACGAATGAGTAGGCACCTGATGTGCTCATCAGTAGCAGCACTGATGGGCACAGATTGACAGCACTGGTGGCCACTGTTGGGACCTGATTATCAATGTACATGGCTTTTTTTACACAAGACAGATATCGGCTTTCTTCTCCTCTCCTCATGCTGTCAGCATGAGGAAAGGAGTGCCTATAATGTCTTCTGTTTGCATCCATGATTAGCTGTGATTGGACACAGCTGATCACATGGTAAAGATCCGCTGATTGGCCCTTTAACTCAATCTGTGATCAACAGTGTCCTGAGAACACTGCTATCACAGAGTGCGCTGAGGCAAGACGTGATCACAGGAGGTCGTCATATGATGGCCTCCCAGAACTAGCTAGGGTGACTGAGAAAGGATATTGGGCAGAAGTCAACTTTTGTATTTTTATAAGTTTTATTGCAGAATGGTTAAGGAGGTGAGGGTTAGGGCAGCGGTGGCTGGTCAATAAGGGGCGCTTGGGCGCCACCTCCCCGCTGCTGTCAAGAAAAAATAAAAAGTCAGCCTGACTCCCTACAGGAGGTGCCGGTATATTGACTTTTTTTTTCTCAGCTCCTTGCTGTCTGCTGACAGCAAGTAGTGAGCCAATTGGTCAGTCATAAGAGACTATGTGTGTGCACTGAACAGGTGCACACACATAGTCTGATTGGCTGCCCTGAGCCAGTGACTGACTGGCATTGGATGCTGTGGGAGGGGGCGGGACTGTGGCGGATGTGCTGGCTGCATGATTATTCATGCAGGCGCAACACTCTGCCGGGTTTCAGTCCTGACTCCCATGCCGCAGACCATCCACTCCAGCCTCCTGCACGCTGTCCACAAGCAATGCTCTGCACACTGCCAGCCCGCTCTCCTCAAACCAAACTCTGCACACTCCTGCCTGCCTATTAGATGGGGTAAGTGCGGGACTTGTCCCGACTTCGGGGGGGGGGGGGGTCTGTCAGTGCCCTATCGGTATACCCTATATGGGACTCTGTATACCCTATCTGGGACTCTGTGTACCCTATCTGGGACTCTGTATACCCCTATCTGGGGCTCTGTATACCCTATCTGGGACTCTGTATACCCCTATCTGGGACTCTGTAAACCCTATCTGGTGACTGTATACCCTATCGTGGACTCTGTATACATTATCTAAAACTTTGTATATCCCTATCTGGGACTCTGTATAGCATATATGGTGACTGTATACCCTATCTGGGACTCTATATACCCTATCTGGGGACTGTATACCCTATCTGGGACTCTGTATACCCCTATCTGGGACTCTGTAAACCCTATCTGGTGACTGTATACCCTATCGTGGACTCTGTATACATTATGTAAGACTTTGTATATCCCTATCTGGGACTCTGTATACCATATATGGTGACTGTATACCCTATCTGGGACTCTGTATACCCTATCTGGGGACTGTATACCCTATCTGGAACTCTGTATATCCTATCTAAGACTTTGTATATCCCTCTCTGGGACTCTGTATACCATATATGGTGACAGTATACCCTATCTGGGACTCTGTATACCCTATCTGGGACTCTGTAAACCCTATCTGGTGACTGTATACCCTATCTGGGACTCTATATACCCTATCTAAGACTTTGTATATCCCTATCTGGCACTCTGTATACCATATATGGTGACTGTATACCCTATCTGGGACTCTGTATACCCCTATCTGGGGCTCTGTATACCCTATCTGGGACTTTGTATACCCTATCTGGGACTCTGTATACCCTATCTGGAACTCTGTAAACCCTATCTGGTGACTGTATTCCCTATCTGGGACTCTGTATACCCTATCTAAGACTTTGTATATCCCTATCTGGTACTCTGTATACCATATATGGTGACTGTATACCCTATCTGGGACACTGTATGCCCTATCTGGGACTCTGTATACCCTATCTTTGGACTGTATACCCTATCTGGGACTCTGTATACCCTTATCTGGGACTCTGTAAACCCTATCCGGTGACTGTATACCCTATCTGGGACTCTGTATACCCTATCTAAGACTTTGTATATCCCTATCTGGGACTCTGTATACCATATGGTGACTGTATACCCTACCTGAGACTCTGTATACCCTATCTGGGACTCTGTATACCCTATCTGGGAACTGTATACCCCTATCTGGGACTCTGTATACCCCTATCTGGGACTCTGTATACCCTATCTGGAACTCTGTATACCCTATCTGAGACTTTGTATATCCTTACCTGGAACTCTGTATACCATATATGGTTACTGTATATCCTATCTGGGACTCTGTATACCCTATCTGGTGACTGTATACCATATCTGGGACTCTGTGTACCCTATCCGGGACTCTGTATACCCTATCTTTGGACTGTATACCCTATCTGGGACTCTGTATACCCCTATCTGGGGCTCTGTATACCCTATCTGGGACTCTGTATACCCTATCTGGGACTCTGTATACCCTTATCTGGGACTCTGTAAACCCTATCTGGTGACTGTATACCCTATCTGGGACTCTGTATACCCTATCTAAGACTTTGTATATCCCTATCTGGGACTCTGTATACCATATGGTAACTGTATACCCTATCTGAGACTCTGTATACCCCTATCTGGAACTCTGTATACCCCTATCTGGGACTCTGTATACCCTATCTGGGACTCTGTATACCCCTATCTGAGACTTTGTATATCCTTATCTGGGACTCTGTATACCATATATGGTGACTGTATATCCTATCTGGGACTCTGTATACCCTATCTGGTGACTGTATACCCTATCTGGGACTCTGTATACCCCTATCTGGGACTCTGTATACCCTACCTGGGACTCTGTGTACCCTATCTGGTGACTGTATACCCTATCTGGGGATCTGTTAACTGTGATATGGTGTATATACCCCTATCTGGTGACTGTATACCCTATCTGGTGCTATGTATACTGCTATCTGGGGCTCTGTATACTGCTATATGGGGACTCTGTATACCCCTATCTGCAGACTATGTATACTGCTATATGGTGACTCTGTATACTGCTATATGTTGACTCTGTATACTGCTATATATTGACTCTGTATACTGTTATCAGGTGCTCTGTAAGTGTATACTGCTGTTTGGTGACTCTGTATGCCCCTATCTGGTGACTCTGTATACCCCTATCTGGTGATGCTGTATACCCTATCTGGTGATGCTGGGCTGTATACTCCTGACACAAGGGGTGGAAACTATAAGGGGTTGGGCTTATGAGAAGTGTGAGGGGTCAAAAGGGAAAGGTGGGGTCTGGCACCCCCCCATCCTAAAATTTCACCAGCCGCCACTGGGTTATGGGTTTCAAATACTGTAGAAGATCACTTACAGACTCTCCAGATCCAGATCAAAGTCCAGCTTCACAGTGTCAGAACATTTAAGCTGACACTGTAGACACATTCCCAAAAGTCCTCCAAGTGAGTTACCAGGCTCTTTTTAGAGACCAGCAGCCTTCTTCCTGGCACTCTCCAGCAAGCCCCCCCCGGTCTCTTCCTTGGCTCAGCAGCACATCCCTAAGCTTCAGCCCAGGGAAAGAGAGAGAGCACGTGGCCTGTCCCCAATATGTATATCCTCCCCCAGCATGCACCAGTGGCCTTAACCTCCTTCTGGGTTGGCTGAAAGAACTATAAATATTCATAACTTAGTTTTATTTGTGAAATCTTATACTATGACCAGTGATATCAGGGACACCTACTGACAACAATGAGGAATTACAAGCCACTTACAAGCTGAAAGTGGATCTTCACTGCATCTGTGCACCACAAAGCAAAAACATTGTTTAATTAATTTTTGATATTCAAAGCAAAGATTGGGAAAGTGAAGTTACACTTTAAGCTTAGGGACATACTAGGTGAAAAACTATGCAATCAGTTTAAGCTAACTACAGCCCAGCCAAAAACAAACTTGACATAGCGCCTATTTAGGACAACGGGGGAACAAATATACAATGTTTGGGGTTTCTAAGTAATTTTTTTAGCAAAAAATTATTTTAACACTTGTGTGAAAGATAAAAAAAAGCCCCGGACAACAGTTTATAGCTGATTATATTCCACTGCACTATACACAGTGGGGGAGATAATTATTTGGTCCCCTGCAGATTTTGTAAGTTTGCCCACTTACAAAGAAATGAAGGGTCTATAATAGTTATCATAGGTGCATTTTAAATGGTAGAGAAAGAATATCAACCAAAAATCCAGAAAAAACACATAAAACAAATGCTACAAATTAAGTTGCAGTTCAGTGAGTAAAATAAGTATTTGATCCCAGGCACAAATGACTTAGTACTTGGTGGAGAAACCATTGTTGACAAGCACAGAAGTAAGACGTTCCTTGCAGTTGGTGACCAGGTTTGCACACATCTCAGGAGGGATTTTGGTCCACTCTTCTTTACAGATCTTCGCTAAATCCTTAAGGTTTCTTGGCTGTCTCTTGGCAACTCAAAGTTTTTGCTCCCTCCATAAGCGTTCATAGGATTAGGGTCTGGAGACTGACTAGGTCACTCCATGACCTTAATATGCTTCTTCTTGTGCCACTCCTTTGTTGCCTTGTTGATATGTTTTGGGTCATTGTCATGTTGGTAGACCCATCCACGACCCATCTTCAGTGTTCTGGCTGAGGGAAGAAGGTTCTAATCCAAGATTTTACAATACATGGCCCCATCCATTGGTCCCTCAATGTAGCAAGTCAGCCTGTACCTTTAGCAGAGAAACCGCCCCAAAGCATAATGTTTCCACCTCCGTGCTTGGCTGTAGGGATGGTGTTCTTAGGATCATAGTCAGCATTATTCTTCCTCCAAACACGGCAAGTCGAGTTAATGCCAAAGAGCTAAATTTTGAACTCATCTGACCACAGCACTTTCTCCCATTTCTTCTATGAATCATTTAAATGTCCATTGGCATGACTGCACATTGGGCCTTCTTGAGAAAGGGGACTCATCGTGTTTGGAGGAGGACCCTAAGACTTGGTTGGGGGGGGTTCCACGCAAAGGACGATGTTTATTTATTTATTTTTCTCTGAGCTGCTGCCTCCACTGGACCCCCTAGTCCTAAGGAAAGAAAGGAAGGAATGGGTGTGGTGCTGCTCTTAATGTGCTAATGGAGTGCTGTTCTTTGATCACTTATGAAATAAATAAATGGGTGTATATATGTGATTTTGACTTCTAAAAAACATCAATTCCAATAATAAAGGGACCTTGTGCGAATCTTGCACACAAAACACTTCTATTTCTTCCAAAAGAAATGTGAAAAAGTATATGCTTAAAATTCATACGAAAACTGATTGTGATGGAAAAACCTTAAAAAAACACAAAAAAGACTGGTTTTGCAGCACTTCCAAAACGCTTTTCAGGCGCTTTGGGAGCACTGCCCATCAACTGCAATGGGCAGGGGTGTTTTGGAAGCTCTATTTACAGCGCTCCCAACCCGCCCCAAAGATGCTGCTTGCAGGACTTTTCCTAACGTCGCACAAGCGCACCACCTCAGTGTGAAAGCACTCACTGCAGAGAATGCGAGACAGCTTTCAGGCGCTTTACAGGTGTTATTTCTATCGCTAAAACATCTAAAAACTGCCTCAGTGTGAAAGGGTTCTTAATGGCACCCCAAACACCCTAAAAAAATTGAGTTTTGTTAAGCGACAAAACACGCAAAAGATGCACAAAAATCCAGTGTTAAAAGAAGAACCAACATCAGCCACATAAAGCAGGGTTTCTCAATAGGGTTCCATGGAACCCTAGAGTTCCTCCAGAGGTTGCTAGGGGTTCCTTGAGCAATTGATATTTTCTGTCTCTGAGATCAGTTCCCACTGACACCACTGGTCTTTTTAGCTATCTGTAAAAGGAAAAAAGAATACTAATAATAATCAGGCAAGCATAAAACTGAAGACCCTTGGTAACAGTGAACTGACCACAGTGCAAACAGTAAACAGGTGTGTATTGTAGAAGCGCCCTCAAATGAACAGGGTTAGGTTGTACAATTCCTGAAGTTTGGGGGTAGCTCTATGTCAACAAGGGTATCTTATAGAGCCCCTGGAAATCTTCTGTCTCTGTAGTGTCTCTACAAATTATGAAACCGGTTGTGGAGTTCATCTGCAATTTTTCTTTGCTTATGTTGAAAACCATTTACAGGACTGTAATAGGATCTGGGATGTGGTGGTCAACTAAGGTCTAAGGCAGGGTTTCTCAACCAGGGTTCCTCCAGAGGTTGCTAGGGTTCCTTGAGCAGTGGATATTTTCTGTCTGAGATAAGTTCCCACTGACACCATTGATCTTTTTAGCTATCTGTAAAAGGGGTAATCCTTCTCAATGACCACAAGTGTAAGGGGCATTCTTCCCACTGACCATCACACTAATGTATCATGAGTTGTAGATAGAGTTGTTTTTTTTTTGCAGAGGGTTTGCTGAGACCGGAAAGTTATTTTAAGGGTTCCTCTGTGTTGGAAAGGTTGAGAAGGGCTGCCATAAAGGGTATATGAGCTACTTTTCCATCTCACTTCCCATATTTACGTGATAACATCATTGGCTCCACACTGACGCGTTTCATCACTGACACGTGATTTTCTCAGAAGAAGCTACTTTGGCACATTTTTCACGCATAGGGCAGCCCATTCACTTGACACTGTCACGCAAAAACAATGCTTCTTGTCAATCACTTTTTTTTGAAACTTTTACTCTCATTGAATTATATCAAGCTGTCATTATTCCTTTCTGAATGTGTAGTAAACCAGCACTTAATAATATTATCTCCTGTAATAATTGGCTGTTTACAAATTGGAACGGAATCCATTATTTTCCGCAATGTTTCTGACCTTATCAATGTTCTATTGATCAGACACTGGGGCTAATTTTAGAATTATTCCTAGTTTCGGCGGCATGAAGTAGAATTTAATTTCCCTCCCCTTATCGAAAATTCGGCTTTATGCTGTTTATTCCTATGAGCGAAGACAATTACTGCTTGATTGAGCCAACGCAATGACTAAATATTACCCAGAGATTTACTGGAAAAAAAAACAATCATGGAGATTTATTTATTGGAAACTTGGCGAAGAGGAGCCCTTCTTGCTCCCGGATCTGCAGGGGGCTTAAAATATGAAAATAGAAGTTACTGTTGAGACCCAAATGGTGTCTCGGTATGAAATGCTCCTAATTTGCAAGAAATGGTTATTTTATTACATTAAGGGAAAGGTTAATGAGCTGTGTGCTGAATCCTGATTATTATCATTCCAAACACAACTTATAATTAAATCTGAACTTTTAATTTAACCTGTTCTGCTCGGATACTCAATGGGCTTAGCAGTAACGATTTTACAAAGGTATTTCATCGCCATAAACAAAATAGGTACCCTGGGAGACATTGCCTTCCCTATTGAGCTTTGATACATTAAATCCAGACTCCGTCCCGCTGGTAAGCTTAGTATGAATTAAGGGTATTAAATTGCCCCTTCCGCTTCTGCAATAAAACTCTCTATTTGTCATGTAACCAGCAAACACATGTCTTATCTGTTGCCTACCTTTGCTGCATGTGTCCAGTTAGAAGCCAGGCCTCCCTCACCTGTGTGCTTTAGTAGGCCCACCACAGCTGGTCTCCACCCCAGGCCTTAATTGGTAACAGGATATAATACCTGGCAGTGCAAGGCCGCATTGCTGATCAACATTTGACCGTGTTTGGCTTGTGTGTGATTGTCTCCTTCGTTTTCTCTGAGTCTTATCCGTATACTGATCCTTGGCTTGTCTGACTATCCCTTCCTACCTGATACCTCGATCTTCGGCTTGTCTTCGGTTTCTCCTGACTTCTGGTTGTCCTTACCCTTTGCTTTTCTTCTGCATATTCTTACTGTTCCTGTGCGGCTGCTTCCCCTCTACCACCTAGGGCCAGCCAGAGCGTGAGCTAGAGGACCCTGGGAGCCACGACCTGGATCCAGTTGTAGCCAAATCCATCCTCAACACTAGAGTCTCTGGTGAACACCCACTGGCTCTTAGATTCCGGGGAAACGATGACCTAGCTCCCTGAGTTTCAGTGTCCGTGCTCTAGGGGGCCCTCTCCCCGTATCAGACGGTACTACTTAGCAGTAGTCAGTCATAGGTCCACAATCTTGTGGTGCGTTACACTCCCTTGATGTGATTCGCACTCCAGTGGTACGCACCTGTCACCAGATCCCATTAGAGTTGTGACACTATTGTTATAAGATTGGCTTACCTTTTGATGCTGGAGCATTGTTGGTGAGATTTGTTTCTACTCCAATACGAGATCATTTGCGAGGTGGGCATTGATGTTGGGCAATAGACTTGTGTGGTTTGTTTCGTTCTGAATAAATATTCTGACAAATTTTTCGTTATTCGAAGATTCGGATATATCTGAATACCTGAATTACAGTATAAACAAAATTTACCAAGTTCTCCGAATAACGAAACTAAATTTGTCAGAATTTCTGAAATTCAAGTTGAAATTTGAATCGAACTTTACATCGAACTCCAGTCTAACTGTAAACATATTTCTGAAATCAAAGACTGTGGGGTTGATTTACTAAAGGCAAATCCCCTTTGCACTACAAGTGCACTGCAAGTGCACTTGGAAGTGCAGTCACTGTAGATCTGAGGGACAAGCAAGGAAAATAAAAAACAGCATTTTTGCTTGCTCATGATTGGATGATAAAATCAGCAGAGCTTCCCCTGATTTCAGATCTTCCCCTCAGATTTACAGTGACTGCACTTCCAAGTGCACTTTCAAGAGCACTTGCAGTGCACTTGTAGTGCAAAGGCGATTTTTCCTTTAGTAAATCAACCCCATTGTGTGTTATTAGAGTACCATTTGGAAATAATGCTGTTTTTGTTAAGCCAAAGGTGATTTAAAGAGTCATTGTAATCAATTGATGAAGATTTTTCTTTAGCTTGTTCCCTTTGCTGCATTCGAATCGAAAAAAAAAAAATCTAAAGTTTTGCATTCCACCGATTCAAAATTGAAGGATTCGAGCATTTTGAATCGAAAAATAGAAAATTTGAAGAAAATTTTAAAAAATACATGTATCAAATTCTGAATATGAATCCCAAATACGAATTCAACAAATCAACAGAATTTGACTAAATTAAATAACTAGATTAACCACTTGCTGACCGCCTGCCTCAGCGTTGCGGCAGCAAGGTGGCTCATTATCGCGAAACGCCGTCACAGGACAGCGGCCACGATAACTAGTATTGTGAGCGCACGCCACTGGAGACGCGCTCGCACACTCACTGTGTTCGGGGGGGCCAGGGAGCGGGTAGGGCAGACTCGATCACCGCCGGCTACCCGTGATGCCCCCCTGGAGTGAAGGAACGGAGGTCCGTGTAAGTAAACACGGATCTCCATTCTGTTAGAGGGGGAAGGACTGTGATCACAGGCTTCCTGTATATGGAACCCGTGATCACTCCCCTCCCCCTGCCAGCCCAGCCCCCATACAGTTAGAACACACCCAGGGAGCACAGTTAGCCCCCACCAGGTTAACCCCTTCACTGCCAATGGCATTTACACAGTAATCAGTGCATTTTTATAGCACTGATCGCTGTATAAATGCCAATGGTCCCAAAAAAGTGTCAAAATGGTCCGACATGTCCGCTGCTATATAGCAGTACTGCTAAAAATCGCAGATCGCCACCATTACTAGTAAAAAATAAAAAAAAATAAAAACCCCAGAAATGAATTCTCATTATCCATAAACGCAGCAACTTTTGCGCAAACCAATCAATAAACGCCGATTGCGATTTTTTTTACCAAAAATATGAGGAAGAATATAAATCGGCCAAAACCGATGGAAAAAAATGTTTTTTTTATATTTTTTTTTTTGGATTTGTATTTTAGCAAAAAGTAAGAAATGTGTGTTTTTTTTTGCAAAATTATCGCTCTTCTTGTGTTTATAGCGGTGATCAGAAATGACACAGAGGGAATCAAATACCACAAAAAGAAAGCTCTATTTGTGGGAAAAAAAAGGACGCAAATTTAGTTTGGGTACAACGTCGCACGACCGCGCAATTGTCAGTTAAAGCGACACAGTGCCGAATCGCGAAAAGTGCTCTGGCCCTAAAGTGGGAAATCCTTCCGGGGCTGAAGGGGTTAATAAATCTAAACGACAATGGGCAATCAGCTTTTGCTTAAACTTGGCATTCCTCTTTATTCAACAAGAGCTCATAAAGTGCTAATAAAGGACATTTATAAAAATAAAATCTGTGCTTTCACACAGGGCAGCCCTGATCTCCCACTTAGTGGGTCCCCTGATGGCGCTCATGGCCCCTCCCTTCTGCTGTGTGCCCCAAGAGCAAGAAGCTTGCAAGGGGGACACCCAAGCAGGCTTGCGCCCGAGCCACTGCTCTGCTTGTCCATTCACACACAGAGCTGTGGCTCGGCCCCGCCCCCCTCTCGCATTGGCTCACTGGCTGTGATAGACAGTAGTGGAAGCCAATGGCTCCTGCTGCTGTCTCAGTCAATGAGGAGGGAGAGTCTCCAGAGAGCTGAGACTCTCATGCACATCACTGGGTTACAAAGGGGCTCAGGGGGGCTAAGGGGACTGCTGCACAGGGAAGATTTTTTTACCTTCATGCATAATGCACGAAGGTAAAAAAACTTGAGCCTTTAGAACCACTTTTTTTTGTGCATCAGGTCATTTTTATTAAGAAACTTTTTTTCAGTTATACAAAAAAATAAAACAAAACAGACAGTAGCCCAAAACGAAGACCAATGTCAAAATGATTAACAGAAAATAGAGGAAGGATAACAAACAGTCTTGTGCCTTTAATTAACACTATAATGATGACATAACACACTCCAGATATTACATTAATACAGTTACTAGCACATCCATGATACTGTTAACATTCCCAATATCAAAATTGAAAAGACCGAATACCAAGGTCAACGCCAGTACTGTACTCAATTCCCAACAGAAAGAGAACCCAATGGTGAAAAATACACTATATTGCCAAAAGTATTGGGACACTAGTACATTGGGATACATGGCAAACACTGTGCATTCAGTCTGGATGTGACTTAAAATGCACTGGAAAGCACCTAGTGTGAACCAGCCCTTGATCCTCCTTTTGACCCCCCCTGCATTATAGTACTCAACCATCAGATATGTCATACACAATCCCTCTACACTCAGCTCTCTGCAAGCCCATATCTCCACTTAAGGGTGCCAGCTCTGTTACAGGTCCATCCCCACCAACCAAAATATACTTAAAAAAGTATCCATCCTGGATATGTGACTTTGAAATAAACCATGCGGTCAGTTCCATTGCTTTCAACAAAAGTACAACATGCTGCATTGTTTTTTGTTCGGAATGCATCAAACCTTGAGTATATGCACCATATTGCACCAGATTTCACACTGCCCTAATGAAAATGAAGATGTTTTCAGGTGAGGGGCAGCACAGTAATTAGCACTTCCACCTAGCAGCGATTGGGCCATTGGTTTGAATCCCAAACACGACACTACCTACCTGGAGTTTGCATTTTCTCCCTGTGCCTGCGTAGGTTTCCTCCCACCCTCCAAAGACATGCTAATCGCTTAACTGGCTCCTGTCTACATTGGCCCTAGTATGTGTATGTATGAATGTGAGCTAGGATCCTTCGATTGTAAGCTCCTTGGGGACAGGGACTGATGTGAATGTACCATATACATGTACAATAAACCACTGTGTAAATTGACAGTGCTATACAGTACTTGTAATAAATAAATATTAAGAAAGAGGAAAAATATTAAATATGTGTATGCAAAAAATGCATCCGGAATGCTGTGGAAAGAGATTGATAGATGAAAGTGTAAGAGAGAAAAAATTGGGAGAGAGAGAGACAATGGGGGGAAAATGAGAGATTGGGAAAGAAAACATAAAACAATAGGAAGCTTTGGGGGGGGGGGGGGGGTTACAAAGAGGGAGAAATCAAGAGAAAGACAATCTTGCATCTCTGCATCCACTCCTGAGGAAGCGAGCGGAGCTCGCGAAACTCGTTGAGTAAAGATGCAATGTATACTCATATACTCATTTTTGTATTTACATTATATGCATATGTCTCTGGTTGTTAGCATACATCATCTTGCCTATTTTGCAGAAGAGCTGATCACGTCTGTTTACACCATGTTGTTTATACAATAAACAATATACTTTTTATTTATTCATTTGAATATGTTTCTTTGACCTTATGTCGGCCTCAATTAAAGTCCCACCCATGGGCGCTCTTTGTTCTTCAATGTAATAGGGATGGGGGCGTGACATAACAGAGGCAATTAGCACACCATTTCTCCCCTTTGTAATCTTCAGAGGGGGGCAGAAAGGGGCAAAGATCGAGAGAGACTGGGAGGTAAAGGTCGAGAGATGTTGGAAAGGGAGATTTTTCTACTGTTACTCTTCTATGTTTCTTTGATAATAAGTAGATTCAACCATGCTTGGGACAGACATAGATCTATACTCAAACAAAAAAAAACCAAAAAAAAAAAAAACCTGCAATCCACATTAAAGGATCCTCAAATTTCTACAGGGCGCTTGACTCCACACAGAATCCCAAGAAACTGCCTTCAATGGAGAAATGGGAGCAAACCCTAAATTTCTCGACAGACCTAGCATCCTGGCACCAAGCTTCAGAGGCGGCTCTAGGCTTTGTGAGGCCTTAGGCAAAACCTAGGCATGAGGCCCTACTCACGCCCAAATAAAAAAATTAACTTTATTAATTGCATATGCCAAGAGCTTTAAAGTGCTGGTGTTAGTACCCTCTATCTCGGTGCTGATGTCAGTGTCAAATTAGGCGGTTGTGAGGCCCCTAGGCGACCGCCTAATTTGCCTAATTAGAGAGCCGCCTCTGCCAAGCTTCATGCCCTGAAAGTTTCTAGGTGCCTCTCACACTGGGAAAAAAAATACTAAACCATTGTTACTATACACCTACGAGATTATCCTGGTTCTCGTCCCTACATCCACCTGGCTGCTGGAGGAAATGCAGAGGCACCGGATCTACATCCACATATCTGGTGGTCCTGTCCCTCGCTCCTTCCCTTTTGGCAATCTATTCAAACCTTTTCAACAATCTTACAGACAATTTGGCGAAGATTACACCCCAGCTAGCATTACTAAGAGTGGGACTAGAGGCCTGGGACTCCTTATATCATGCTATGCTCACCCAGATCCTAATTGCGGGCCAGACTCTCTATAACAAGAAATTGGAACAGCAACTCTCTGCCCTCTATTCAAATGGTCCACCAAATCCTCGCCCAACATTTCCAGATGGAACTTATGTTCACCAAAGCAAACCTGAGCCTAACCAAATACCAGAAGAACTGGGCCCCTTGGTTAATCTACTCCAACCTGGAAATCACCTAAATCCTTAGCTCGTTAATAACACTACCAATATACAAAATCAGATGACACTTGCCTCCTTGCTAACTCATTTATTTGTCTGCTCTCCATGTTTATTGGTTAAAACTACCTACTATGCAACTCAACTTCTTCCCATACCCCCCCCACCCCTCACCCCCAATAGGAACGATCTCCCAGACTGTGATTTATAGCTCTTTGAGTCTACTACAACGTGATTGCACATGCTTTTGTTTCTGTCATACATCCTCTGTACTGCATCATCATTGTCTGTTACTTAACCCACAACAGCAAAATCTGTCTATATATGCAGCATAGCATGCGTGTTATACTCACTGTGGAACTTAAGGGGTTAATCCTCTGCATTGTGTAAAAAGGCTCTTTTATCCTTTTTGGACAGATCCTTCCCTCCTGCACTGTCTCTCTTGGCAAGGCAGATAATACAGTGAGGGTAGAAAAACTGCACATGCTCAGTTTGGTCTCTATTGCTGGAGAGAACATTTCCTTGTTCTCAGAGCTAGCCAGCTCATGTGATATTAACATCACTCACGTGGGCGTGCATACAGGCTGTAGGGAAATCTCCTCCTACCTGAACACTCAGCACTGGATGGACCCTGCAGTTTATCACGTGACCGAGGTATACAGATCAGCTAAAAAGGTATATATTGGAATATTTTAATGTAAAAAGATTTATAAGCCGTAGGCACTGTGTGGGGGATTAGGGGGGGCAAATTAACTCTTTTTATATTACTGAGTTTAGTAACACTTTAAGACTTATTTACATGTAAAAATTATAATACTCCAATGAGGAAATTGAGCACTGCCCGTGATACTTTTTTATTTGCACTAACATACAATTTTTCAGGACAAGTTTTTGGGATATGTCTCCTTCTTCAAGGTCCAAGCAGTACTAATACGGCTACAATCACCTCAAGCATAATACTCCAATAAAACTTTAATTTAAAATAAATAAATAAAACAAAAACATATATAAATACAAAAGAAAAAGAAGAAAAAAAAGAAGGAAAAAATTAAGAAAAAAAAGGAGGATAAAAAAAGAAAAAAACAGAAGAAAAGAAAGTAGGAGAAAGAAGAAGGGAAGAGGAGAAGAAAGAAGAATTAGAGTACTTTTACACTGGGACGGTAGCGGTAAATCGCCGCTAATTACCGATATTATGGCGGTGCTACGGCGCCATTATGCAGATGGGAGCGGGGCACTTTTAACCCCCAAGAAGGGGTTAAAAGCGCCGCCGCTCGGGGCTTCCGAGGCGGTATACAGCCGCTTTGGGGACGCCGTCCATTGCCTTCAATGGAGGGGGTGGTGTATACACCGCTCACCACACCGCCCCAAAGATGCGGCTTGCAGGACTTTCCTGCCCATCCTGCAAGCGTCCCAGTGTGAAAGCGCTCCGGCTCTCACACTGGGGAAAATGGGGGGAGAGTTCTTCAGGCGCTGCACAGGCGCTATTTTTAGCACCGTGGTGCCTGAAAAATGCTCCATTGTGAAAGTAGCCTTAATATATATAAAAAAAGAGAATAGAAACAAAGAAAGAAACATATATAAAACAAAAATGGGCAGACCCAATAGACCACTTGGTCTTTTTTTCTGCCCTCATTCTTCTTTGTTTCTTCTTCTAAAGAAAGAGAGGAAGGAATGCAAAGTAGGAGAGACATTGGAGGGTAGAAGGAGAGGGAGGGTAAGGAGAAAGATAAAAAAGAGAGAAATGAATAAGAAGGAAAGAAATGAAAAGGGAATAAGGAATGATAATGAAATAATTACAGAGAAGGAAAAACAATTTAAAGCGGAGTTCCACCCAGAATTTTTTTTTTTTTGGCATCCACTCTTTTAATACTAAATAGATGTAACCTTTTGTTTCCTTACTTTCAAACCACCTAGTAATTACATGCATTTTTTACTCACAATTTTGTTTCTCTCACTGCTGGACTTTTTCATTCTAGGTGAGGGCACCTGAAGCCCATTCTGGGTCTCCTGGCATCTCTTCCTGAAAGAAGTGCATGGTGGGTAACCATCATGCTCTCCTCGATCTCGGTCCGCCTTAAATCACGCCATTTCCTCTCTGTAAATAACAGGATTTTACAGTACACTGACTTCTGGGAAATGATGAGTCACATCTCCCAGGAGGCCAGGGGAAGCAGGAAGTGAGGAAAAGAGCCTAGGGGCAGAATACAGAGACCACCTAGCAACAAGTGACTTAGGGTAAGTATACATATTTTTTTCCTTCAAAGGTAAGTCTATATAGGCAAAGGGCTTGAATGATGTAAAGGGGTGGAACTCCGCTTTAAGAAGAAAAAGTGGGGAGCAGTGCAAGAGAGCAATGGAAAAAAAAAGGAAAGAGAAGTAGGCAGGGAATGCGATATATAGTAATATAAGAACAGCAAAAGGACGGAGAGAGATTACATTGAATAAGATATATTTTCCTAGACTTTTTATTTACTATACTTCTCTTTTCCTTAATATAATGCATACAGCTGTAATCTAGAATCCTCTTTCCTTCTGTCACAT
The DNA here is from genome assembly GCA_018402905.1 of Glandirana rugosa. Lineage (NCBI taxonomy): Eukaryota > Metazoa > Chordata > Amphibia > Anura > Ranidae > Glandirana > Glandirana rugosa. The sequence goes on from BLSH010124601.1 coordinate 544,330, forward strand.
GGACAAAAGCTGTCATCATACCCTGTAACAGGGGGAACTGTCCAAGGTCCTGAAATGTCTTGAAATGGAGCCTGTGAACTGTTCACAGAGGGAGATAGTGTCCTCTCCATGACATCTAAAGAAAAGAGGTTCACAGACGATTTCAGGAGTCACAGGGGAGCTCGCCTGCTTCCTAAGACAGAAAATGCGCCTGACAGTAAATGGCTGCCACTTCAGATGAGCAGAATTCAATTTGAATTTCAATACTGGTCTCTTGCTGAACTGTGTTAAATCATTTCATTCCTCCAGCCACCAAAATTAAATTGTAACGTTTTCGGAAACAGCCATCCTGTGCGCCAATATCCTGATTTTCTTTAAGCATAGAAAATATTAGAATGCACCTAGATGCAATGTGTTTGAGAAAAGATTTGGGGGCATTTATTTCTTTTTTTCTGCTTCTTTTTTTCCAGATTAAAAAAAAAGATAACATCAAATATTTAAGAGGTTATACATTTTTGAAAAATTGGGAAAGATCTAATTTTCTGAACACTCAAAATCAATAGCCATCAGCTCTTTTTGCAAAAGAACTATTCCTGAATTTGAAAATAACAATTTCAGACTTCGCAAATACATTATATTGTCACATATATACTTTAAAAATGCTTGTGAAACTCCATGTACTAAGCAGTATTGGGGCACCCTCCTTTACATGCATGTGAACCTTATACTTAAAAAAAAAAAAACCTGCATGCCAGCTCATTATGAAGTACTTACCTCAGAACGAAGCTCCGACGGGTCTGCCCGGCCCCGCAGAGGGAGCTGACATTTTCCCTCGGGGGATCCTTCCGGATTTGCGGCTCCGGCCATGCGCGCTCGAGCCCGTCTTTCCGGCAGGGTTTCCGGCAAGGTCCAGCGCTATGCGCCGGGCCTTAGCCGGGACATCACAGCACATGCGCCGTGGCGTCAGCGGTTGCATGCAGGGCGAATATCTTCTAAATCATGCAGGTTTAGGGGATATTCAAAATAGGGTATACAACCATTTAATGGCATCCCAGTCTTAGTCCTTAGGGTTCATTATTGAGTTGGCACACCCTTTGCAGCTATAACAGCTTCAACTCTTCTGGTAAGGATGTCCACAAGGTTTAGGAGTGTCTATGGGAATGTCTAACCATTCTTCCAGAAGTGCATTTGTGAGGTCAGGAACTGATGTTGGATGAGAAGGCTGATGGCTCGCAGTCTCCCCTCTAAATCATCCCAAAGGTGTTCTATCCATTTGAGGTCAGGACTGTGCAGGCCAGTCAAGTTCTCCCACCCCAAACTCGCTCATCCATGTCTTTATGGACCTTGCTTTGTGCACTGGTCCAAATCATTTGGTGGAGGGAGAATTATGGTGTGTGGTTGTTTTTCAGGGGTTGGGCTTGGCCCCTTAGTTCCAGTGAAGGGAACTCTTAAGGCATCAGCATACCAAGACATTTTGTAAAATGTAATGCTCCCAACTTTGTGGGAACAATTTGGGGGTGGCCCCTTTCTGTTCCAACATGACTGCGCACCACTGCACAAAGCAAGGTCCATAAAGACATGGATGAGCGAGTTTGGGGTGGAGGAACTTGACTGGCCTGCACCTGACCTGTTCTGACCTCAACCCGATAGAACACCTTTGGGAAGAATTAGAGTGGAGACTGCGAGCCAGGCCTTCTAATCCAACATCAGTACCTGACCTCACAAATGTGCTTATGGAAGCTCCCAGCATAGTTACCGGCGGCTAACAGAAAGTTCCTTATCACAACTAGCCATCGGGAGCTTTCCAATCATGTGACCACCATTACAGCCAATCACGGTGGTCACATGTTCATAAACTCTGCCCCACCTCCCGGCATCCTACACCTCTTAAAGGGCCGGGGGGCGCTGACGCCAAGAGTTTACAGTATAACTTTTTTCAGTTTTGGATTGAGTGGAGAGGAATTAGAACACCTGTCGGATTTTTATCGCTGCCTCTGCCCCCGTTAGGGAGATTCATCCTCTCTATTTGTCCTGTTTACCATTGAAAGTGAAAATAAATGAAAATCCCAAATTTTGGGTTGCACCCAGAAAAGTAATAGAGGAGAAATCTTCCAATGAGGACACAAATTCTGGTGATCAAGGAGTCCCCAATGATTCCCTTAATTTGCAGGGATTTCCTCTCACTTCCTGTTTTGGCTATGGGGCAGGAACTGAAGGTAAATCTACCCAATGGGACACAGATGGCAAAAATAAACTTTACAGGGGTTACAACCCTCCCTAGTTCTATACAAAAATATACTTTATTTATAAAAAAGAAATACGGAAAGGTGCGCCAGAACAAAACCAGATGAAAGAGTCAAAAATCATTTTAATTGTTGGTAAAAAAAGTCATATAAAAACAGACAACAACTTCACAGATCTATATTAGAACTGATACTGAATCCTTCAGAGACTCTCCCATCCTTTGGAACTTCTCCAGAGCTTTGCCCCTTCTCTAGAACATCTCATGAGCCTCACCCATTATCTGGAACTTCTCCAGAGCCTCGTCCATCCTCTGGAACTTCTCCAGAGCCTTGCCCATCCTCTGGAACTTCTCCAGAGTGTCACCCATTCTCTGGAACTTCTCCAGAGCCTTGCCCATCCTCTGAAATGTCTCCAGAGCCTCACCTATTCTCTTGAACCTCTCCAGAGCCTGGCTCATCCTCTGGAACTTCTCCAGAGCCTCGCCCATCCTCTGGAACTTCTCCAGAGCCTCACCCATCATCTGGAACTTCTGCAGAGTCTCGCTCATCTTCTGAAACATTTTCAGAGCTTTGCTCATCCTCTGGAACTCCCTATCCTAACATGTACAGCTATCACCCACACCTTCTACCTTAAGGTGGATGCAAAACCGAAAAAAAAATGTATTTAATAATTCTGCCTGGTACAGTATAGCATGTCATATCATCTGTGCCCAGTCTTGCCACAAAGAGTTAATCCAACTGTGAGTAATGATGAGCTTATCTTTTTTCAGGAAGAGAAAGTCCGACTAACAGGGAAATCCACCCCTTGCTCTGTGAGTGACAAGCAATTTGCTTATCTCCTTCACAGAGCAGAGAAAGTTTTACACTCCTCCTCCCTCCCTCCTCAATGTCTCAGTACAGAGGTGGGTGGGGAGGCTTGTGACATCACAACTCCACCCACCAAACTCCAGCAAACACAGACACCCACCGATTTCAGAGTTTTACAGAGCTGCTAGTGCTTACAGGAAGGACATTTGCAAGGTAGGGATAGATGCAGGAGGCTTGCATGTATATATACTTTCATGCTGTGTCATTATTTTATACTGGGTGGGTGGTGGGTTTACATCCACTTTAAGGCAATCCCTGAAGGCAATCTCTTCAGACAAGCCTATGCTGCTTCTAGCCCCAATTGCATCTTACTTTCTTGAACAACTCATCCCCACACAACTATTACCTCTCAGTTCACCTTCCCTTTTGATTGTAATCTTCTGTGAGCAGGGCCCTTCTAACCCTTTTGCCTTGATTGTATTGCAACTGTATTGTCTCCTTTTATATTGTTCTATGTTATTGTTGTTGTTATATTTGCTACTGCTGGATTTATAATTATCCTGTATATTAATAATAATAATAGTAATAATACATACAGTATGTGTTCTTGGGTTCCGATACAATTTATGTAACCTTCCATTGAGTGGGCAGATGATTTATTACTTGGTTTTATACTTTAATCAAAGTGTAGATGGTTCAGTTTAACTGCATCTGTGTGTCGATAGATTACTATTTGTTCTCTGAAGTTTCATTATCCTATGTAATAGTTTCCTTATGGGGCAACTTTTCCTTCTGTAAAGATATTTCTAATCACATCCTTTATTTCTGTTAATGTCTATTACTTAAAGCCCACACAGTCTCCTGGGTGATATTAATGACAAGGAGGAGGTGGAAATTAAAGAAAAAATAATATATATATATATATATATATATATATATATATATATATAGATATAGATATACACTGTATTGTCAAAAGTATTGTGACGCCTGCCTTTACACGCACGTGAAGTTTAATGGCATCCCAGTTTTAGCCTGTAGGGTTCAATATTGAGTTGGCCCACCCTTTGCAGCTATAACAGCATTAACTCCGTAAAGATGTCCATAAAGATGTGGATGAGCAAGTTTGGGGTGGAGGAACTTGATTGGCCTGCACAAAGTCATAACCTCAGCCCAATCAAACACCTTTGCTATGAATTAGAGCGGAGACTGTGAGTCAGGCCTTCTCATCCAACATCAGTGCCTGACCCCATAGGCACATAGACACTCCTAAACCTTGTGGACAGCCTTCCCAGAAGAGGTGAAGCTGTTATAGCTGCAAAGGGTGGGCCAACTCAATATTGAACCCAACAGACTAAGACTGGGATGCCATTAAAGTTCATGTGAGTGTAGGCGTCACAATACCTTCGGTAATATAGTGTGTATATATATATATATATATATATATATATATATATATATATATATACTGTATATGAAAAATGGAGCAGATTATATGGACTGATGGATTGGTCTTTTTTCTGGTGTCACTCTTCTATGTTTCTGTGGATCAGCAGTACCAGATAGAAAACTGGGACTGCAGAGTTGATTGCTACCAGCTTGCCCATTCTTGGTTGTAGCAATGAACCATTTGTATGTTTTTTAAAGTTCGATAACCATACTATATTTGTGTTATTTCTTTTATCTCAGTAACAACTGACAGGTGAAGTTATTTACAAAGTTTCTTGCCAACGCCTGTTTCTTCCTCTTGGATTTCCTGAGAGACAATGTGCTGAGGTTTTACCCCAGATCTTTTGACAGATGTGTTGTGACATACGTATAAACTTTTCTCATGATAATAAGCTTGCTCAAGTCATCTTCCTTGGCACACAGCTGCCGTCCTAGGCACATTGCACTGGACTTCAACATTGTGTAAATGGACAGTTCAAGAAAAAAAAAAGAAAAAGCTGTCAAATAATATTAACCCAGCTTAGCAGCTTATGCCAAGCCCTATCAGAGTGATAACTGCCCTGATGCGTAAGGATGCCAGTCACAGAGCTCCAGGGCGATTCTCAGTTGCCACAAGGTGTGAAGGCACTCCACAGCTTCACTGAGCCCCCAAGCCTTTCCAGAGAGGGTGTTAGAGTTGATGACTTAAATTAGATGTCTGTGTGCAATAAGAATAACAGCCCAATGCTTCACACTCTACGCGTTTCATGCTTGTCTTAGGCACAATGCATTTTTAGCTCCAGGGACACATTGAATGAAGGTAAGATAAGACAATTAAGAGTAACATATAGGGATTTTATCTATATTTTCTTTATATTGCCTGTCATTTTTTATAAATAAATAATTAAAAAAAAATATATATATATATATATATTTAAAAAAATATATATATATATTTATATATATATACATATATATATATTGTGGGAGATTATCTCATGTGGATCACCTTTCCTGGGAAGAAGGCAGCTTGCAGGCAAACTTTCTTAATATCTGATGGGTTGCCAGTTTTATTTTGTAAAAGGTTGCAAATCATAAAACAAACAAAATAGCAAAACAAAACCTTGCCGTCCGGGAGCTAAACTGCTACAAAGCAGGATACCTCTCTATACAATGTCGGCTTGTCCCTGACACCTACAAACAAACAAATGCAAACGTTTTTCTCTTGCAGTCCTTAGAGCAACCAATTCTCAGGGTGTAGCTCTCTCAGTATAATTCTACTGAGTCCCAGGTCAGAGCAAAACTGAGATCTCTTCCTGGTCGTTTAATGCAGCTGAAGAGGGATTTGGGTGGACCAGAAACTCTGGGCCGGAACCAGCTCTGCCATGGTGGCCAGCAAAACCCGGGTCGGACTCCAAGTGAACGCATGCAAGGCGACAAATATCGCCCGCCCACTATCGTGTCTCACATAACGTCACATATACCCCCCCTCTGTTCAAGCCCCTGCAGTGAGCAACTGTCACACCCATACAGTGGACCGGGCAACCACATTATTTTGCATCCTCCTGCCCTATGTTCTACTGTAAACTTGTAGGGCTGTAGGGCCAAAAACCATCTTGTCACCCAACTATTTTTTTCAATTTGTCACACATGCACTTCAGGGAGGCATGGTCGGTGACCAGTCTAAACGGCCTGCCCAATAAATAATACCTTAGGGCCCCCAAAGCCTATTTAATAACGAGACATTCCTTCTCGAATATGGCATAATTTTTGTCATGCCGGTTTAGTTTTCGGTTTAGGTATACAACCGGGAGCTCCTCCCCATCCCTGATCTGGGACAGTACAGCCCCTAGACCCACATCAGAGGCGTCGGTCTGCACCACAAACTCCTTGGTGAAGTTCGGGGTCACCAGCACCGGTTGTACACAGAGGGCTTGTTTCAACTTCTGAAACGCTTTCTCGGCTTTGGGCTTCCACTTCACCATGACCGACCCCTTGTCAGGTCCTTCAGGGGGACGGCAATGGTGGCAAAGTCTGGTATGAAGCGCCTATAGTACCCAGTGATCCCCAGGAATGCCCGCACCTGTTTTTTAGTTAGGGGTTGGGGCCACTTTTAGATTGCCTCTAGTATGTTGGTCTGCGGTTTAACGAGTTCCCGACCAATAATGTGGCCAAGGTATTTGCCCTCCTCCAGACCAATTTCGCACTTTTTGGGGTTGGCTGTGAGACCTGCTTTGCTAAGGACTGTGGATGACCACATCATCCAAATAGGTGGCTGCATAGGGGAGATATGGCCTCAACATTTTGTCCATCATCCTCTGGAATGATACAGGAGCCCCATGAGGCCAAACGGCATTCATTTGTAGTAGAAGGAGCCCTCTGGAGTAGAAAAGGCTGTTTTCACTTTGGCTGACTCTGTTAGGGGTATCTGACAGTAGCCCTTAGTTAAGTCCAGGGGTGTTATGTACCGGGCCCCTCCCAAATGATCCACAAGTTCGTCAACCCGAGGCATCGGGTATGCATCAAACTTGGACAAGCTATTCGGTCTTCTAAAGTCATTACAGAATCAAAGAGTGTCATCGGGCTTTGGGACCAGCACTATAGGGCTCAACCAGTCACTTTGGGACTCCTCTATCACATCCAACTATAACATGTTCTGTATCTCCTTAGCCACTGCCTCATGCCTAACCTCTGGTATTCTATAAGGCTTCACATTTACTCGAACACCTGGCTCTGTGATTATGTCATGTTATATCACCGTGGTCAGTCTGGGTAAAGGGGAGAAAAAGTCTCTATTTTTGTTCACAAACTCTTTTACGTCCTGTTGTTGGGCTAGTGACAAGGATTCCGTCAGGGGTACGTCTGGAGTCATTGGTACCCTATCTTTTTGAGGAGGTGGTACGGCCAACAAAGTCTCTATGTCCTTCCACAGTTTTAAGAGGTTAACATGATAAAATTGTTCTGGCTTCCTTTTCCCCGACTGGTAAACTTTGTAGTTTACCACTCCTACTCTTTCCTTAATCTCAGAGACCCTGCCACTTTGCGAGGAATTTACTTTCAACAGTGGGGACCAGCACCAGTACTCTGTCCCCGGGGTTGAAAGTTTGGGTCTCAGCACCCCAATTATAAACCTTTCTCTGAGCCTTCTGGGCGTGCTCCATATGTTCTCATACCAGGGGTAGGACCGCTGCGATTCGATCTTGCATCAAGGAGATATGCTTGATGATGCTCCTATGAGGGGTGACCTCTTCTTCCCATGTTTCTTTGGCGACATCTAACAGACCCCGGGGATGTCTACCATATAAGAGTTCAAATGGGGAGTACCCCGTAGACGCCTGCGGAACCTCTCGTATGGCAAACATGAGATATGGCAGCAACATATCCCAACCTCTCCCATCTTTTTCCACTACCTTTTTCAACATGCTTTTGAGCATTTTATTAAACCTCTCCACGAGTCTATCCATTTGGGGTTGGTAGGCCGAGGTACGGAGATGGGAGATTTTATACAACCTGCACAATTCCTTGGTTACACGGGACATAAACGGGGTACCCTGATCCGTTAAGACCTCTTTAGGGATCCGGACCTAACTAAACACCTAGACCAACTCCCTGGCAATAGTCTTAACGTAGGTGTTCCGCAAGAGTATGGCTTCAGGATAGTGAGTTGCATAATCTAGTATTACCAGGATGTGCTGGTGTCCCTGGGCAGACTTTTCTACTGGTCCCACGAGATTCATGCCAATTCTTTCGAACGGCACTTCAATTATGGGCGGTGGGACAAGTGGACTGCGAAAATGAGCGAGGGAGCAGAGAGTTGACACTCAGGTCAGGATTTACAATACTCTCTGACATCTGCATGCAACCCGGGCCAGAAGAACCTCTGGGTTATTCTCTCCCTGGTGTTCTCTACACCCAGATGCCCCCTCATTATATGCCCATGGACTAAGTCTAACACCATCCTGCGGTTGGGCGTCAGAACCACTAGTTGCTCTACCTCCTCCTCCCAGTGTTTCACCACCTGATACAACAAATGGTTCTTCAGAGCCATGTAGGAAAAAAACGCCCCCCCATAAGGTTCCATGGGTTCCCCGTCTATCACCTTAATATTTTTTCTGGCTCTAATGAGGGTGACATTGCGTAGTTGTTCTGTACAAAAGTCCTCTCTCCGGACCTCCAAGTCAGGTACCACATTCTGTTCACTCTCACGGTCAGAGGCATAGACATTTTCTGGGTCATTACCCACAAGCTGGGAGCTATCTTCCGGCTCCTCAGGCTCCCTAGCCCTTACAGGAAAAGGAAGAGGGTCTCCTCCTTCCTCGATCCTGCCACCAGTCTCCCCTTCCATTTGGAAAAAAGGGTCTGGTGAGAGTTCCTGTGCGTCCTCAGCAAGGGGAGCTCTATCCTCCAGACACTCTGTGCCTTCCCATAACCTCCAAAAATGGGGAAAATCCCTCCCCACTAGGGCTTCATGAAGCAGGGAAGGTACCACCCCCACTGAATGGGTCACCCTGCCCCAAGGGGTAGTCACGAGTGTCCCCATGGGTGCAAGTGACTGGTTTCCCATCAATAGAAATCACACACATTTGCTTCTACATGCGACTTGAACATGATGTTGTATAAGCGACCTGTGTAAAAAGAGAAAGGCGTCTATTCACATAAGTATAATCGCATTGCATGGGTTCATCATTCAGGGGATAATTTGGCCCAATGCATGGCATCGGTAGCACTGTATGTGCTCTATACCCAATCCTTTCAAGGGTCCCCAAGACCTTCCTGGCTGCTTTGGCTAGTCTCCAGGTCTAGAGCCCATAGTCTTGTTAGTCATTACAGCAGTCTTATTAATCTTCCTGACCCCCTTGAGCATTGGGACAGTCTTACCGGATCCGCTGGGTGCCCTTTCATTCCTAGGTACACTGAAATGGGGCGCAGATGGGTTCAACAAGTCCTCAGCCATGAGGTCCACGCATTTGTTGGCGGTTTTGGGGTCCCCATGACTGACCCATTTCCTCACAGCAGCAGGGAGCGCATGTAGATAGCGGTTCATGACCACGCGCTCCACAATCTGAGGACCTGGCAAAATTTACCGGCTGTATCCACTTCTTGGTGAGGGGAACCAGGTCCAACATTTGTGAGCAAGGTGGCTTGTCGGTGCGGTAGGTCCACTGATGCACCCGTTGGGCCCGAGCTGCCATGGTGACCCCTAGCTGTGCGAGTATCTCTGCCTTTAGAGTCTTATAGTCCTGGGCGTTATCTGGTTCCAAATCAAAATAGGCTTTTTGGGGTTCACAGGTCAAGAATGTTGCTAGCAGTCCCGCCCACTGATTTTTTGGCCATCCTTCATGAAGAGCAACTCTTTCAAAAGTCGTGAGGTACGCCTCCACACCATCTGCAGGTGTCATCTTCTGCAGGTGGTAAGAGGCACGTTCCAACTTTGGTTCCAATGCCACGGGAGGCATGGACCACTTTTTTAACTCCACCAGGGCCTCTGTAAACCGGAGATTCATCTCCTGCTGCGCCACCAGGGCCTGGCAATTCGACCTCCTGCTGTGCTGCAGCGGCCTAGCGACTTTCCTCCCACATCGCTGCAGCGGCTTGTGCGACTTGGAGGTTGGTCTCCCGCTGGGCTGCAGTCGCCTATAGCAAGGCCTTCAACATCTCCTCCATGCTGGAAAGTTGCCCGCTGAATCCACCACATGTGGGAGATTAGCTCCTGTGGATCACCTTTCCTGGGAAGAAGGCAGCTTGCAGGCAAACTTTCTTAAAATATGGCGGGTTCCCAGTTTTATTTGGTAAAAAGTTGCAAATCATAAAACAAACAAAATAGCAAAACCTTGCAGTCTGGTGCTAAACTACTACAAATCAGGATACCTCTCTATACGATGTCGGGCTTGTCCCTGACACCTCCGAACAAAGAAATGCAAACCTTTTTTCTTGCGGTCCTTAGAACAACCAACTCTCAGGGTGTAGCTCTCTCGGTGTAATTCTACTGAGTCCCAGGCCAGAGCACAACTGAGATCTCTTTGTGGTCATTTAATAGAACTGAAGAGGGATTTGGGTCGGACACTCACTAGTCTACTCCAAGTGAACGCATGTGAGGCGACAAATACGCCCGTCCACTATCGTGTCTCGCATAACGTCACTATATATATATATATATATATATATATATATATATCAGCCCAGCAGGGGATGCTCTAGATGCTCTAGCCTATTTTACCACATATGAAGCATCATACCACTCTCAGCTTTGTTGATGACGTTTTTGAGAATCATACACGGGCGTTTTTTAATGCCACGTTTTTTGGCATTTTTTGCAGCTCTCCATGTTAGTCATTGGCCCCATAAAAACGCCAACTTTTTTGAGCTGTAGAGGGCATCGGCGTTAGTGAGCTGAAAGTAGAACCCACGGCCAGCGCGTTCCAAAACGCTCACTAACGCCATGCCAACGTTAACTAGTGTTTTTGACGCCGACATTTTTAGGTTAAAAAATAGCAGAGGAATGTTTTCTTTAAGAAAAAAACGCCTATTGACACCAACACTCACTAACGCACATTAACGCTCATTAACGCCGATGAAAAACGCAGAAAAAAACGCATATTTTTCCCTGACGTTGGACACGACGTTTTGCTTATTTTTTTTACATACGCCCGTGTGTATGAGGCCTTTCTCATTTTTTTAAATGTTTAATTAATTTCAAATTTGCTCATTTAGCTTCTTAGGTAACATTTTCTCATTTTCTTTTTATATTTGGGGGTTAAGGGATTGGGGGGGGGGTGTATTTAATGTGATAGTAAAATATATATTTTTTTCTTAAATAACAAACAGGGGCTGCATTTTTGCACAGAGCAGTCCTGATCCCCTCCAAGAAGCTGCTTCCCAAGTCCTGGAACACGAGACCCACAAGTCTGGCAATGGTTACCCCAATAACTAGGCAACACCAGCTTTGGAGTGAAACCAGAAATAAGAACTCTTTATTTGAACAAAAGTACAGAGATATACACTCAGGGACAGTCCCCCCTCCCTTTGCATAATGACACAGGGCGGGGTAAACTCCATTCAGTAACAGACACTTAGGTTTATTCAAACTTCTCATCAGTAGACTGTGCTATCAGCAGAGAGAGTTGTTGGAGGAATTTCCCCCTCGCTCCTCACAGCTAATCCACATACACATATACATCCCATAATACTTTTCTCCCAAGACAGACAGACACAATAGAACAATGGGATACAGGCATTTAGCAAACATAACAAACAAATCCCATCTCAAACAATCTAGCAATGGTCTCTGATGAAATGTGGACTTTATCTTCATATATTCTTGAGGGATATTGTTCAGATAAATATTACTGTCCAATCTGTAGTAATCCAAACCACATTCTCGGTGACCATCATTTTCTCGGTAACCCTGTGACCCCTAATAGACACAGGGTGCCTTAATAAGAGGGGCATGGGGAGCTGAAGCCAGGGTTTCCCAACCTCCCCAAGGGATTCTGCGTTCAACAGGCCCTCCGCCCAGGGGCACCTAAGCAGGCTCGCTCCTGAGATGCTGCTCTGCATGTCCATTAACATATAGAGTCATGGCTCGGCCTCATCCCCTCTCTCCTCATTGGCATACAGGCTGTGATTGACAGCAGTCTCAGCCAATGAGGAGGGAGGCTCTCGTTCACATTGCTGGATCGTGATGGGGTTCAGGTAAGTATTAGGGGGGACTGGGGGTCTGCTGTACAGAGAACATTTTTATCTTCATGCATAGAATGAGTGACAAAATCCCGCTGTAGCCAGAGACAGAGTGGGTTAGCAGCAGGCGTGCACATGTGTGCCCCTAACCTGCAACAGGCTGGATGAGGTATATGTATGTGATCCAGCCTGCCCATGCCCCCCTGCAGCAGTAAATTTACCGAGGACGGGCAGCATGTAGTTAAAGGGGAATGGTCGGGGTTGTATAAACGCAGTGTAAAGTAGCATTCCACTTTGTCTTTTGATCATTAGTATTAGGCTTCTTTCACATGACAGGTCCTGCCTGTCCATTTTTCAGACAGACTGATGCCTGTGTGTTATATCACCATAGCAATGTGTAGTATATCTTTATATTCATGCCAGGCACTCCTGTGCTGCAGCCACAATGAAGTCCAGCTCCTTCTGCTCCCTGTTGGCTGCCTGCCACCACAGCCTGCCTGTTTCACATAAGCCTCTTGGTCTCGGCTACTGAGCGGAGGAAGATCACTCTTTAGGGGAAGGCAATGGCCATCCGCAGAGGCAGGCGACTGGGACTTGAGCAGAGCAGCCAGCAACATGAGGAGCGGGCACGGAATGCGCACGAAAAATTGAAAAAAATTTGAAAAATGAAAAAAAGTCCTTCAACTGCTCCACCATCACATCATCAGCGAGGGGCCCTAGGAAATAATAGTAATATACCCCCCTAAGCTAGTAGGAGTGACCGAGCGGGGTGTAATTTATAAAGCTCCCCCTTTTTTTTTGCACTAAACTGTCTATGAAGCCGTCTAGACCCCTCCCACTGAGCTGATGACAGTACAACCAGGTCGGTTGTACTGGCTTATTAGCAGCCATACTAGTGGCCCACAGTAGAGGAAGCTCCAGCAGGAGCTAGGCAGGTGCAAGCAGGGCAGATGAACAACTGGATGCATGGCCAGACAAGCCAGGTCAGCAACACACGGTCAGATACAGGCATAGATGGCAGGTAAGGAACAGTCAGGGTACAGGCAGAGGTTGGCAACACAAGCAGGGGAGGGCTGGCAGCCTTAGGCCTGGGGGGCAAGTCCAGTAAAGTGGCCCATTGAACCACCAAATTAGCTCACAATCCATGCCCACCTGGTTTTATAATAAATATTGATGTTATGAAGCAAGACAAATATGATAAAATGTGGTAACATAATTTAATGTTAATAGCAACAAAGGAGGTGCAGCCTCATCAGTGCCCATCAATTCAGCCTCATCAGTACCCTGCAGCCTCATCAGTGCCCATCAATTTAGCCTCATCAGTACCCTGCAGCCTCATCAGTGCCCATCAATGCAGCCTCACCAGTGCCCATCCAATGCAGCCTGCAATGCAGAAAGAGGAGAGCTGCCAGATTACATAGAGCGGGGATCTCCTGCTTACCTGGCATGGACGCTGTCATATGAAGTCCCGCCTCCTGGACCGGCTCCTATAATAGACGTCATCCATTGTAGTGCTGGCCCTGGGCGACCCACTCTGCTTGCAGTTAGTTAGCCATGCCCCTGGCCCCTACTTCCTCCACAAAAAGGAAATATTGTCAGCGGGCAACGACCGCCAGCCATTTCGAATGTAAGTTGGGGTAGCCTGGGGGGCAATTGCCACCCTGCCCCCTGGCCCAGCCCTCCCCTGAACACAAGATTAGGCAGATGGGCAGAAGGCAGAGCAAAGTCCAGAGACAGGCCAAGGTCAGGGCAGGTAGCGTTCAAGCCAAGTCAGGCACAGAAGTCAGCAAAATTAGATACAGGAGCACCGGTACAGCTGCAGATGTCAATGACGAAAGCGCGTGCACATCTTCATGTGCCTGTGCCCAGCAAGACAGGCACCCGCAGGACAGCGCTTGAACATTTGCATCCGCTCTGGCTGCGCTATGGCCAGCATGTTCCTGACAACTGTACATTACACGGCCGTAAGTAGCACCAAACTTTTTTACAAACTGACAGGTGAAAGAATATGAGCTCTTAAGAGACAAACTGTAATGTGAACCTGATGTATATGGTTTATGTACTATATGTTGTTATTGGGTACATTACATTAATCCATACATTGCCCATCTCCCCAAGCAGATATACTGCGGCAAAGCAAGATCTGTCGCAAATCACTTTACTGAAACGCAAAAACCTCCGCCCAGTGTTGGACTCACTCCGAGAAAGAAACATTCCATATAGATGGAAGTTCCCATTTGCTCTTGCAGCGGGCCCCCCTGGCCGCACGGCTCTACTACGAATACCTGAAGATATGGAACGCTTCTGTGAAACCCTTGACATACCGTTTTTCGACATACCAGACTGGCACCAAGCACCACGGCTCTCGACGCAAAATAATGATGAGTCAATGGAATTCCAACAAACCGGCCCAGCGGCCTCTCCTCGCAGGAGGCGTCTATCAGCACGCAACTCTCCACCTCCTGCCAACCGACGAGCCCCTGGTGGTGGCAGTGTCCCAGCTTCTCCAGTTCACAGAAGGCCAAGAAGAGACTAACCACCTTCAGCTTTTATTTTCTTTATTTTTTCTCCTTTTTGGATGGCTCAGAACCACCCTCTGCTTGTTTTGTTTCTGGTTTTGTTTTTTGGGCTTTTTTCGCCCACCTCTGGACATCCTGGCAAGTATTCAGGCCTTACGAAGTACATTAATGAAGCGTAGGATATATCCCTTGCGAAATGCACATTATCCTGTTTGGTGTTCTTACTTGCTCTGTTTGCCGGTGCGGGGCTGCCCCTGCCGTCATCCACTACCGGTATTTGACTGCAAAGATACTACAATCTCTGCGATGTCTATTCCCTACTTTAGTCCCATGAACGAGATGCAATGGTGTTTATACCAGGCCCTACTCTCACACCTACAGACGCCTTCTTTTCAGTCACACACAAACTGGTTCAGCCTGCATGTCCCCCATCCCTGAATTGGATGCCGGAGGGGTATGGTCCCACGCCAGCAAAAGACCAGTATCTTATAGTTCATAGTTTTTGGTTAACAGTTACCAGTTTAGCCGTGTGCAAGTTCTAAATTGTTTTTGCTCAGTTAACAAAAACGATATTCCTGACGCTCCTAATAAGTTCTCTGGCTGTCTCATATATGCCCCTCTCCCGGAGGCTCTCATCTGCAGACCCCCTTTTTTTTTTTTTTTTTTTTTAATAGAAATAGCCTAGAGCCTACCAGTTTTATGCATCCCTACTACTACTCGACCAAACTGCCCTGGACCTCCGAGATCGAGACTGAAACCGAATAGGTTCTATATGTATTATCTCGTAATGA
>BLSH010124601.1:570260-589916 GCA_018402905.1 Glandirana rugosa
TTTATCTTATGTTATTTTATCTTTTTATATTGATAGAAGACTTTAAGTTTAAAGTTTATCTTATGTAAGATTAAACTTATGTTATCTTTTCTTATCTTATTTTATCTTTCCTATATTGTAAGAAGGTTTAGGCTTAAAGTTTATGTTATTTAAGTTTAAGTTTATCTTATCTTTTATTATAGTATTCAATTTGACAGAATTAAAAAAATTTGATTTGAATCCGAATTCTATTAAAATTGCATTCCAATTTGAATCAAATTCAATTCAAATTACATTTGAATTCCATTCGGAATTTAATTTATTCTATTTGAAATTTGAATTTTAGAAGATGGCTATATTCTTTCTATTCTATTGTTTTTCTCTATTCTATTCTATTTTATTTTCTGTTCTATTCTTTTCTATGATATTATTTTCTATTCTATTTGAATTTGAATTTATTGTATTTGAAATTCGGATTTGGAAGAATGTTATATCCTTTCTATTTTATTCTATTCTTTTCTATTGTATTCAAATTAGAATGTATTCTATTTGAAATTTGAATTTCAGAAGATAGTTATATTTTTCTATTTTATTGTATTCTATTTTTTATTCTATTCTATTATATCCCTTTATTTTCTATTCTATTCCATTTTATTCTGTTCATTTATTTTCTATTCTATTTTGATCTGTTTTACTTTATTCTTTTATATTCTATTCTTTAATTTTCTATTCTATCCCTTTATTTTCTAATTATTTTTTTTCTATTCTTTTATTTTCTATTCTGTTCTGTTTTACTCTATTATATTCTATTCTTTTATTTTCTATTCTATTCTATTATTTTCTATTCTTTTCCTTTATTTGAATTCTATTTTGTTCTCTTTGAAAATTCCAATTCAATTCAAAAATGATTTGAATTTGAAAATGATTCAAGTACAAAAACTATTCAAATTAGATCAGAAAACTATTCAAATTCGAATTTCGTCCGAAATTTTGTTTGGTTATTTAAATTTGTTACTATTATAATTTGGAAATTCGGATACGTCAGGATTTCCGAATAATGAAACATTTGTCAGAATTTTAATTCTGAATGAAACAAACTGTACATGTCTGATTATTACTATTGCTATTATTTGTATTCCAATTGATGAACTGAAATGGCATGGTTTGTTCAGATTGTCACATTTGTCTATGGTTCTTGTATATAAGTTATTTGTTCAATGTTACCCAACTTTTTTATGCATCCCATACTATTGGCTATTTGATTTTAACTATGACCCGAAGAGGGGATATTGTATTAATATTGTCTTGATATAGAAATGCTCTTGTTTCATGTTTTTTTTTTAGCCCCGATGAAAGGAGTGGTTTGGTCCAGAATGCTTGTATCTTGGGACATGCTTACAGAGTATAAATAATGTGGCTCATGACCACAAAGGTGGAAACACAACAGAGATAGAGTTGAGCGAACCCGAACTGTAAAGTTTGGGTCTGTACCAAACTTTGGGGTGTCCGTGACCCGGACCCGAACCCGGACATTTGAAAAAAAGTTTGGGTTCGGGTATTTTATCCCGCCTGTTGAATAGCTGCAGGGCAGCCAATCAACAAGCGTTTCACTGGTTTGCCCTTAGAAGCCATCACAGCCATGCCTACTAATGGCATGGCTGTGATTGGCCAGTGCATCATGTGACCCAGGCTCTTTATAAGCTGGAGTCACTTAGTGCCGCATGTCACATGCTCTCTGGCTAGTGTAGGGAGAGGATGCTGCCGGCGCTGTGAGGGACAGATTGCAGATATAATAACATCTCATCCTGCATTACAGAACGGTCTGATTGTGGACTAGGTAGAGATTACTACTACTACTGCTTTTAGGGACAGATTGCAGATCTAATAACATCTCATTCTGAATTACAGAAAGATCTGACTGGACTAGGTAGAGTCTACTGCTTAGAGGGACAGATTATTGTTCTAAAATCATCGCCTACTCCTATAGGGTCCGGTTCCTGCTGCTCCTGTAAGGGACAGATTATTGTTTTAAAATCATCTCCTAGTTCTATAGGGTCAGGTTCCTGCTGTTGCTGTAAGGGACAGATTATTGTTCTAAAATCATTTTACTTCCTTTTGCAGCCCTCTAGCACTTTCCAGGACTTTTTTACAGTCATTTTTGTGCCGAAAAGTTCTGGTCCCCATGGACTTCAATGGGGTTTGGGGTCAAGTTCGGGTCAAGTTCGGTACCGAACCCAAACTTTTTCGCGAAGTACGGCTGAACCCACCGAACCCGAACATCCAGGTGTATGCTCAACTCTAAACAGAGAGTATCTAATTTTAAACTATACAACCACATAGATGTGTAGTATATCTAATGGTAGAGTTTAAGTTGGATGAGTTTATCTTTGGAGAAGATGACTGAGGACATGTAGGTTTCTTCAAAATCCTCCTAGTCCTCTGCTAGCAACTAAGGACTGGGAGGTGCCATTTGGAACAAATTTCAAAGAGTAAGGGAGGATTTTGCAGTGAGATGATACTTAGAGATCAATTTAGTTTTGTCTGGAGATAATAGAGGTTTTTCCATAGAAGCTTGTTTGAGTGTGACCTTGGGCCATCTTGAATTGGCTAGAGGTCACGTGCTTGGAGTTGGTAGTAGAAAAAAACTTTTGTGGAGGAGATAGTGAACTCTAGTTGTAGGGTTTGCCCTTGTGAAACAGATGACTCACTTTTTTAGTATGTTCCCTTGGTCAGTGTTTGTTCTTAGCAGAAACATCCTCTGTACTGCACTTGTGAGAGGTAAAATTGCATTGGAATAAACTTTGGTGACTTATTGAAGACTCAAGCTGTCTGTGGATGGTTGGCAATGGACCATGCTACCTAGACAAACTGGGGTTGATTTACTAAAACTGGAGGGTGCAACTGTGCATGGTAGCCAATCAGCTTGTAACTACAGCTTGTTCAATTAATCTTTGACAATAAAACTTGGAAACTGAGTGGTTTGCACATTCCAATTTTAGTAAATCAACCCCACTTGGTCTATGGAGGCATGTCAACTGCATAAAGCTGCTGTAATGCTAAAATATATGCATAAATATATATATATATATACACTGTATATAACTTTTTAGCATTACAGCAACTCTGTTAGGACTTTCAAAATGTCCTGTGCAAAAGAAAATGAACTATACTCACATCTCCAGCAGTCCATCTCTTGCCTTCTCTCCTGAGCTGCAACCTTTATAAGTCTCTTCATGATTTG
Source organism: Glandirana rugosa (assembly GCA_018402905.1). NCBI lineage: Eukaryota > Metazoa > Chordata > Amphibia > Anura > Ranidae > Glandirana > Glandirana rugosa. The sequence goes on from BLSH010124601.1 coordinate 573,481, forward strand.
AAATATTAGGGAGCATTGGGTGCAAATGCCTTTGTCTCTCACAATGTGCTGTAGTTCCTTCCTTCAATCCTGACACCATTAGAGTACTCAGCAGTGGTGTAGGGGTTAGAGGATGTAGCAACAGCATGTGGTGGGCACCCAAGCATCCAACATCCCAAGTGTCAAATGTTGAAGAATATAAGGCCGGCCACAGATGGTTCAAATCTCTGCCACTTCAGTAGGAACCAGTCAAGATTTAAACCATGTATGGGCAGGCTGAATGTACCAAGTTGATCGATTGATTAACTTGGGTACAACCAGCCTGCGAGATTTTACATGCAATTATTACTAATGGCTGGTATAGCTGCTAGCAATAATCACTGTCTTCTCACAGCGGGGGCGGCTCTCCCCACCCCCCCCAATGGCTCAGTGGGAGGGATTCCCCAGTCAACATTGGCTGTGTTGATGGGGTATTTTGAGCAAATTTCTTTCCTGCAATACGTGTATAGGCTGCTTAAGGTTGGCTTGGAAGGTAGAAGACATGGTCTACAGCATGGGTGTCCAACCTACGGAGTCCTAACATGCCTCTGCCTTTGGGAGTCATGTTTGCAACTGTTAGGCCTCATACACACGGACGTGTCTTAAAAAATAAACAAAACGTCGGGCCCGATGTCAAGGAAAAAAAATCTGCGTTTTTTTGGCGTTATGCATCGGCATTAGTGAGCGTCGGCATCAATAGGAGGTTTTTTTTTAAAAAAATATCCCTCTGCTATTTTTCAACCTAAAAGCGTCGGCGTCAAAAAACGCCTGTTAGCGGCAGTACGGTATTAGTTGCCGTTAGTGAGCGTTTTGCGGCGTCGGCGGCAAAAAACGCCAAAACGTTACAGCCTCAGAACGCGCTGGCCGTGGGTTCTAGTTTCAGCTCACTAACGCCGATGCCATCTACAGCTCAAAAATGTCAGCCTTTTTATGGGGCCATTGACTAACATGGAGAGCTGCAAAAAACGCCAGAAAACGCCGGCGTCAAAAAACGTCCGTGTGTATGAGGCCTTAGCCTTGCAATGCCTCATGGGACTTTCCTTGCAATGCTTCATGGGTCCTGTAGTTCAGCAACAGCTGGAGGGCCACAGGTTGGACACCCATGGTCTACAGGAAAAGTGAGAATAATACCTCCTTCTCAAGAGAGTAGACACTGGAAATTTTAAAGACCGGATGGAGTTGCTTTAAAATAAAAAAAAAATGTCATCACAGAAAGAGCTGTTTTTTTTTTTTTTTCTAAAACTATAGTGTGCATTGTATTTGGCCATATTTCAGTGCTTAGTAAAGCTTTTCTACAAGCCGCAGTTAGTACTTAGCTCTTCTCCAACATTATGCTAATTGTTGAGTGCTCCCTTGTACAATCATTCAACGTCTCAGTCTGCGGCAATTGTTTAGAACGAAGAAAGTGTGCGATTATCCCCCACAGGTGCGCGTTTGGCAGTCCTCTGATGTTCCGTGTCATCAGGCTTGCCTTTGTCTATAATCTTCTGTATGTGATCTTACAGTTCACCGTTCGTTAATGTATCACAGCCAAACAGCTGTTCCATTGAGTTTGTTAAATTCCATTCACAACATTAATCAGCTGCCTTTCACCTGGCGGAACTTGGAGAGTAAAAAGGAAAAAACTTGAGTCACACAAGGACACTTCCTATTATTGGCCGACTGCCAGGCAATATAATGGGTTCTCTGAAAACCTTATGTGCGGCCAATCTGTAGGTGTACATTTGTAGAAGTAATTTATAAGTTGGATAAAGGGAACATTTTATTAAAATGTATTGTGATATTATAAGGTTTCACTCAAGTGTAGTGCTTCCCAGTGAGATCAGTCCAGCCAGAAGATACGGCTTTAGGGCTCGTTAGTCCACTTTTGTTTAAAAATAAAGTAGAAGTTCCAAGAAAATGGTCTGCCCCACAAGGGTTTCTACCATCATTTTAAACATAGAGAAAAATTACATCAAGCTTCCTGGATTTCCTTCTCGCCACGCCGCTGCTCAGGCCTCAAGCTTAGACCTTTAGTCTGGACCCTCAGATAATCCTTCACCACCACTGTGCTCACATACAACTCTATCCCTCTCTCTCAGCTCTCACTCTCTCTTTATAGTGATATAGAAGGATCACCGCGCTAGTTAAAACATATATTCTCAATAAGTGCTGTAAATGTCTCAACAATCAGCTACTGCTTTAAACAAAGTTACAAATCAAAAAAAAGGGAAAAAGCAAATAACAGTTTTTCCAGCAGCACTAGAAGTGTATAAATACAGTTCATATAGTTATAAACATCAACCATATGTCTAAACGGTATAAAGTGCATGTGCAATCAAATATCCCATATAACAAATAAAAAAATCAGTTCTGTGAAAAACTGTCCATATTGTGACATCTCAAATATGGAATTTCCACCACCGATTTCATCACGTGAGCTATGTAAACACACTGACTCTCACCAGAAATACTTAAGAAACCAGCTCATCCAAATTGGGAACCACCAGAGTCCTCGGCTTCCTTCGTTATATCCCCCTATGGGCTGATGACTCACATGGAGATAAAAATAGAAAGAAGCCTCTCATAGTGTAGTAGTTTAAAATCCTACAATTTATTAAAATAAATATGCGCTTACCGTATTTTTCGCCGTATAAGACGCCCCGGAATATAAGACGCACCCAATTTTAAAGGAGGAAAATCTAGAAAAAAAAGATTCTGAACCAAATACTGTAGTAAAATATTTTATATCAACTGTATAAAGTTAACAGCAGTTTAATAACAATTTTATGTCAACTATGTAACATATTAATAACTATCTTTACTCTCATTAACAGTCAGTAAACAGTGAAAGTAACAAAAATAAGGCTGTAATGTTTTTATTCGAACCCCAATAATTCCATTGCCCCCACATTAGTAATAATAGCCAGTAACATTGCCCCCACATTAGTAATAATAGCCAGTAACATTGCCCCCAACATAGTAATAATAGCCAGTAACATTGCATTGCCCCTGCCCCCTAATAGCCAGTCCAACAAACCTCACTGTTGTTGCAGATGCGCGCTCTGGTAGGATCCACAAGCAGAGGGGTGATGGCGTCAGCGTGCACCGCCGCCGGGTGTACCAAGATGGCCGACCGCTCCGGAGCTAGGCCAAATCGTTGCGCTTCGCCGATTCTCGTTCTGTTTCCGGTCGACCCATTCGGATCACGGATCGCTGGGGCAAACTGTCTATTCGTCGTATAAGACGCACCAACTTTTCCCCCCCCGTTTTGGGGAAGAAAAAGTGAGTCTTATATGGCGAAAATACGGTACATGTCTTCAGTGAATAATGGTCACAATTGCATGTTAATCGGGTGTGTCCCCGATCCGTGCTTGCCGCTCCGCTCGCACACTCGGCAGCGTCAACCTCGGCTTCCACCCTCTCTGTCTGGGTCGCGGTATGGCCACGCCACTGACGTGTTTAGTCACTTCCGACTTGGAAGACACTGAAGACATGTAAGCGCATCTTTATTTTAATAAATTGGACAGTATGGACAGTATGGACAGTTTTTCACAGAACTGATTTTTTCATTTGTTATATGGGATATTTGACTGCACATGCACTTTATACCGTTTAGACATATGGTTGATGTTTATAACTATATGAACTGTATTTATACACTTCTAGCGCTGCTGGAAAAACTGTTATTTGCTTTCTCACTCTCTCTTGCAGCTCCCAGATGCTCTGGCCCATGCCCTGGCTTCTGGACAGGGGACCTTCTGTCCCATGGGTGAAGCCCCGAACTCCAGACAGGCCCTTAATTATAAAGGATGTGCCTACCTGCACACTCAACCTACTGGACCTGGAAGCCTCAATACTCCAGAACTCAAGTTAGGAATTACCAATCCTGGAGAAAACGGAAAACCCAATTTTCTCCATTCATGATAGACATTCTGGAGCTCCTCAGTCCACATCCTTGAGAACCCTGTGTGACATTTACTTCTTTTTACATGGTGGAAGGGCCCAGCACTGTCACAGTATATTTAATATTTTTATTGTTCATCTTGCACCATGTAAGTTCATCTTTGTTAGGTAGGTCGGCCACAGGAATTTTTCAACATGGGACAATCTATATGTAAATATTGACTTTCCAGCTGTGTCTCACCACTTGCAATGCACACCTCTCTATTGGTCAAATAGGCATAGAGAGATGTGGCCTACATAGGATTCTAAATATGGAGAACTCCATTGCATACCGAGTTTAAGGCTGGATTCACACCTGTCCGGTGCGAATTCCAGCGCCGTTGCCTGTGAGAAGGAAGGACATGGACTCCTGTCCATTCTCAAAGCGCATCAGCTGCCCGAGGAGGGGGAGGGGAGATGCAGTGATGAGGGGGAAAGATCCCCATTCACTGCGGAACACATCTGCAAATTGGATGTGTTTCCATTGAACAAAATGGGTCTGGAATTCACACTGCACATATGTGAACCGGACACATTGAAAACAATATGTTTTCAAGTGTCCTGCAAATTGGATGCAGTGTAAGCCTCATTCAATGTGCATAGGTGTGAACCCAGCCTAAAGGCTCTGGAAACTAAAAACAGTTATGTTTAGGCACTTCTAGGTGCTTGTTTTAGGTTTGACTGGCATTTGAATCATTTTACACAAGTAACTGCTATGTATTAATGGGTATCTGTGATATATTGCTAATCAATGTGTATTTTGCTAAATTGTATTTTTCACAATTTTTTTAGTTCACGTGGTCAAGCCCTTTTAGCACCTGATAGTTTAAATAGACAAGCTATTGGGATGTGAGCACAGGTATATCTTGTTTCTGTTGATATTCCACTATTGCACTGTGGGTTATACACCACTTTAGCTGCATTCATTTTTTTTTCTTTCTATTTTCTTTTACATTTAAGGTTGACACATTGTGCAAGTTAATCATATAAAGCATTATCCAAAAATGAAATGTAATTCATTTTTAATATTCAAACCAAACTCCCTCATCTATCCATGTCTCCATGCTTTACTTTGCAGAGAAATTACTTTGTGGCCATCTTGAGTAAGGGCAGATGATTCATGCCATGTCATGATGTCATGGCAAGAGGGTGTGCTTAGCAGCGAAAACTCCTCCTCCCCTCCTTATCTCCTGAAGACTCTTGGAATGTATGACATCATTTGCCAAGGCCTAGAAACCAAAACGTGATTGAAGAAATGTAAAAAAAAAGTTTAAACCAAGTAAATATGATATACTTTTCAATCTATTTATTAATGTTAGCAGCATAAGGGTTGAAAATAATCAATGTTTATTGAGAAAGTGAAGTTCGCCATAGTAGTGAATTATGAAGTATGTCCTGATAAGATTAAATAGGAATTCAGAGGATAGTTTAGCATCAGAAGCTACGCTATATTGTCAAAAGAATTGGGACACCTGTCTTTACACGCACATGAACTTTAATGTCATCCCAGTCTTAGTCTGTAGGGTTCAATATTGGGTTAGCCCACCCTTTGCAGCTATAACAGCTTAAACTCTTCTGGGAAGGCTGTCCACAAGGTTTAGGAGTGTCTATGGGAATGTCTGACCATTCTTCCAGAAGCGGATTTGTGAGGTCAGGCACTGATGTTGGACGAGAAGGCCTGGCTCGCAGTGTCTGCTCTAATTCATCCCAAAGGTGTTCTGTCGGGTTGAGGACCTGTGCAGGCCAGTCAAGTTCCTTCACCCCAAACTCACTCGTCCATGTCTTTATGGACCTTGCTTTGTGCACTGGTGCGCAGTCATGTTGGAACAGGAAGGGGCCCTCCCCAAACTGTTCCCACAAAGTTGGGAGCATGAAATTGTCCAAAATGTTTTGGTATGCTGACACCTTAAGAGTTCCCTTCACTGGAACTAAGGGGCCAAGCCCAACCCCTGAAAAACAAAGCAAGGTCCAAGACATGGATGAACGAGTTTGGGGTGGAAGAACTTGACTGACCTGCACTGAGTCCTGACCTCAACCTGATAAAACACATTTGGGATGAATTAGAGCAGAGACTGTGAGCCAGACCTTCTCGTGCAACATCAGTGCCTGACCTCACAAATGTACTTCTGGAAGAATGGTCAAACATTCCCATAGACACTCCTAAACCTTGTGGACAGTCTTCCCAGAAGAGTTGAAGCTGTTATAGCTGCAAAGGGTGGGCCAACTCCATATTTAACCCTACGGACTGAAGCCCCATACACACTATTATATTTTCTGTAGACTTTTGTCTTCAAATTTACCAAAACCATATAATATGAGGTCAAAGCTTAAAGAGGAAGTAAACGCTAATGGGGTTTACTTCCTCTATATTCCCCTGCAACGTAGAAACATAATGGGCTACTATGCAGCGCTTACCTGCAAACAAAGCCTGCGACGTCCAGCGCTGTCCCCTGTGGAGGCCGCGTCCATCTTCAGCCCCTCTTCCTTCCGGGGCAGCAACTCTAGCTCTGTGATATAGGTGAGCACAGGCAACCCACGCATGTGAAAGGAATCAGGGTAGATAAGCACTGCAGCAAGGAGATGGAAGTTTGATACAGCTATCCACCTAAGCCAGGCACCTACTTGGGAGTTTGGAGAGGGAGAGAGCCGATTTAATATACCCCGCAGAGGGTTTTATCTGCTAGCTCGTTTGACCCACTAGCGATAGTGAGTCCACAACACTCGGTAAGAGTACCCATTCCAGATTCCTCACACGGTGTGCATGCTTCCGGTGGTGGATATATAAGAGTCTGAACTGCAGTGACGGCTACCTCCATATATATCTAGAACCTTTTATTCTGGGGACTTTCTCTGATTTCTTCTGGATTCTTTATAGGAGCACCCTTCTTACAGAGAGTTCACCATTGTTTTTGTTTTTCCCACCTGGACTGTTTCCTGTTTTTGTCATTTTTAAACTGAGCACCTTGCACATAACATATGCCACTTGATTGCGGATTTATGTATTGCATTTAGCATTTGTTTATTGTTTTATTATTATATAGCACAACTGTTTGTAGTATGATTTATTGTTCCGTGACCTTATCACACGGCTTGTTGCTGCTGCACTAGACACTTTAGAGCAATACTTTTCTTACTTTGATTGAAATTACGAAATGCAATCAAGGGTGATGCACTAAGAACTTCCACTTTAGACTCTCCTAGTACGCCTTTGGCGGACGACAATTTTCATATAGGCAGATGATGCCGGGATCGGTGGTGCATGCAGCCGCACTCACTCTTAAGGGAACTGGATGGAAACAGGGGGTTTTTGCACAAATACTACTTCGGTAGATATCTAATCCGGATCTATACATTGAGACATAACGCATCTACCTCCCCAAGGGATGTGTTTACTTTCAGTTGTGGGCCCCCCCCCCCGTTTTCCACCTCCTTTACGGAGGTGGAAAATGGGGCATTCTTTACCATGGCTATCTCACACCACCATCCAACCGGGGGTAATCACCCGTAACAACAGAGAGGCGCATCAATTACAACCTTGATGAATATTCAATACTAACTGTAATTACTTGAGATATTGACTGCCAGAACTCCATAAAATACCCCTGAAAAAAGAAAAAAGGACCTGAAACGTTGGGAACTGGAGGTCATCCTTGCAGTTATTCTTGAAGTATCTTGTAATCAATCTCAATTTGTACTCAAATGCTCCATTGTCACGTTTTTGGGGTTGTGTTCGATATGTGAAAAGAGAGATCACACAAATACTTAAAAGTATAACATTTATTAAAAGTAATGGCAGATACAGATAAAGAAAATATGCTTGTTTCAAGGATACAGAGTATTGTTTATTAGAAATATTGATTGCACTGTAGTTATTTCACTGTATGCATTCCAAAGATCTCACTGAAGAGATACACTCAGCTGTAGAACAGTGTGTATGAGGTGTAATGTTATTTGTAAAGTATAAAAATTTTAACCAAAGTATAAAAATGAAAAACAGATATTTTAATAATAATAAATAAATACATAAATAAATAACAGCCTCAATCAATTAGCATAAATGGAAAACGGGCATGGCCACTGTCAACAAAAGTTACCAGAATGGGATACTTGGATGTACCTTAAGACATAGCTACCATCGAAACCCGTCTTTTTCAGCCAGGGTGCCCAGGCACCATGGAGTGCCTTCAGGTTTCTTCAGGGGTGCCTTGGAAAAATACCCAAAAAATGCCCAAAAATTGTATACAAGCCAGCATGTGGCCTTTTAAATGTAGTACCCCTCACCCTAGAATAGGGTTGCAGGTAAATTCAGTTGTGCTGGGAAGTAATCAGCCTGGCTGATTTGTAGTGTTTTAGAGATTAAATGGCTTATTTCCAGTTCTGTGGCTTCTCCCTTTTGTCAGTAGGTGATGCTGTTGCATCTGACACGATAGTGATAAGCTACAGTACATTGATGTTATAGTGACACATACCCTCTCAGCCAATGAGCTTGGTGCTGGTGCATTGTGGGAGAGGTATTTAACTGGAAGAAGTCAGGTGATCTGGGAGTCCAGGCTTCCCCGTCCTCATGGGTGGACGTGTGTGAAACAGCTCCTGGCTGCTAGGCCTGAACCCTGGGGTCTATCCAGAAGGCTGTCAGTTGCTAGGCTTTTCTGAGGCCTGTTCAATGTTTGCTGATGGAAGCCTGCCAAAGATTCGGAAGGGATTCTGAGAGGGATGGAGTTCTGAAGAAGCACCAGAGGGGACTTCTCATGAGCAGTGAGGCTATGAAGTGGCTGGGAGGACTTCAGGCGGGAACTCATCCAAGTGAATCCATGTGTCAAAAGCTATGAGTAGAGCTTAGTTCAGCCTTTCTCAACCTTTTCAACACAGAGGAACCCTTGAAATAATTCTCAGATCTTGGGGAACCCCTGCTAAAAATAAAAAATCTACAACTCATGATACATTAGTGTAATGGTCAATGGGAAGAATGCTCCTTACACTTGTGGTCATTGGGAAGAATTACCTTCTTACAGACAGCTAAAAAGATCAATGGTATCATTGGGAATTTATCTGAGAGGTAGAAATTGACCGTTGCTCAAGGAACCCCTAGCAACCTCTGGAGGAACCCTAGGGCTCCAAGGAACCCTGGTTGAGAAACCCTGGCTTAGTTACTAGAGGAGGCATCCTGTCCTACAAAGTACAGATGTGCTGGTTCAGCTTAAAGGCTCTTTTTCTCTGTACTGCTATCTGCTTCACTTCACCTATTTTTCTCTAAGGAGTCTGCCTGCCTATTGACTGTTACTAAGGGTGTCTTATGCCCTGTCCCCCTCTATCCCCTATTTCTCCTGTTGAGAAATAAACTTCCTTTTGTCTAAAGCATAAAAGTGACTGGCGTCCAACTTCTTTTTCATTGATCTCACCCACCATGCCTAACACCCTACACCCTGAGGAATGTGTAAGCCCTCCCCACCTCTGTGATCCACCATCAGGCTCTCGGGGAAAAATGGGGCAGGTGTTACATAAACAAAACCACATTATGCACCAGCGGTGGCTGGTCAATAAGGTGCACAGGGGCGCTGCCTCCCTAATCTCAATGCGCCTGCCCTAATCTCCATGCGGGGCACTGGACGCATGGGTTTCTATGAGGTTTTTTTTTTTGGAAGCACATGATTAGAGGCAGAGGCTCTAATTGGCGTCAAAAAGGGTGAACTCGGGGCACAGTGAGCCCACCCGCTTGTTACATTAGTGAATAAACATTCGCTATTGTCTTTCTGCTTCTCCTTCTGGCCAATCAGGACAGGAAGCGGGCCCTAAGGGCGGATTGGCCGGGGGGAGAAATTACCAGATTGGCCGGGAGGAGAAGCCGAGGAAGCTGCCCGCGACCTGGATAGGGTAAGTGCGGAGCTGCCTGGCGGGTGAGCAAGCCTCCTGGCGGACGAGCAAGCGGCGGGTGGGCTGGGGTAAGTGCGGGGTGCAGGGCGAGCAGATGGGCTGGGGTAAGTGCAGGGCAAGTGGGCAGACTGGGGTAAGTGTGGGGCTGGCTGGCTGGCAGGTGGGCAGGGTTGAGGGGTTTGTTTGTCGCCCCTATCAATCAATGTCATCATCGGTTGATAAGAGGGACCTCTGGAACTGGCATAGCATCCTTGTTTGACCCTCCCATGCTCTTCTCCATCATCATTGGGGTCACATGAGCTGAATGAGAGAGAGAAGCTGAGGGAGAAAAGAAACATTGAATTACTAGTCAGTACCAGTGTGCAAAGATGTATTTGCTTTGTAGGAATAGATTACCCCTAATTGTGGGTGTCCTACATGTGTGGATGTTGCTGTGTTAAGTAAAACTATTAGTTTCGTTTTTTACCTTTTAGAATGGAGTGCCTTTAGATTGTCGATAATTTTAAAATGGTGCCTTGACTGAAAAAAGGTTGAGAAACACTGATCTAAACCATGTGATAAGCTGTTTGATGTCACTAACGTCTTGAGTACACTGAAATCCTGCAAGGTACCAAGCTCCAGAAGAACCCCAATATTGACATGGCCTCTAAACCACAAGATGGGACTCTGGTCTTACTGACCTCCAAAGAGCTTGTACCAGCCAGGTTCCTGTAAAAAATAGAAATTGACCACCCATGCCAAGACAGAACAAAGGAGTAACAGTGTAGTACCACTTTACTCAACTGGCAAACACTCTCAAAAACATCAGGTGTTATACACAGCAGCTGATATTCTTGATCATTGAGTATACAGTTTCTCACAAATGTGAGTACACCCCTCACATTTTTGTAAATATTTTATTCTATCTTTTCATGTGATAACACTGAAGAAATGACACTTTGCTACAATGTAAAGTAGTGAGTGTACAGCTTGTATAACGGTGTAAATTTGCTGTCCCCTCAAAATAACTCAACACACAGCCATTAATGTCTAAACCGCTGGCAACAAAAGTGACTACACCCCTAAGTGAAAATGTCCAAATTGGGCCCAAAGTGTCAATATTTTGTGTGGCCAATTATTTTCCAGCACTACCTTAACCCTCTTGGGCATGGAGTGCACCAGAGCTTCACAGATTTCCACTGGAGTCCTCTTCCAGTTCTCCATGATAACATCATGGAGCTGACGGATGTTAGAGGCCTTGCGTTCCTCCACCTTCCGTTTGAGGATGCCCCACAGATGCTCAATAAAGGTAGAAGACAAGGTGCCTCTAAGTGTGACACTTTATTTATTTACTTTTATTACACTTAGAGGCGCCTTGTCTTCTACCTCACTTGACCTCCAGACCTGCTTCATCTGCTCAAGAGCTTCCCTAAGGACACCACCTGACCATGAGCCCTGACATCTGAACACCGGAGCGCCCTGACCACCTTTCTCCTGCACAGATGTTCAATAGGGTTTAGGTCTTGAGACATGCTTGGCCAGTCCATCATCTTTACCCTCAGATTCTTTAGCAAGGCACTGGTTATCTTGGAGGTGTGTTTGGGGTCATTATCATGTTGGAATACTGCCCTGCGGCCCAGTCTCCAAAGACAGGGGATCATGCTCTGCTTCAGTATGTCACAGTACATGTTGGCATTCATGGTTTCTAGAGTTGAGTGGACACTTGGATGTTCGGGTTCAGCCGAACTTCGCAAAAAAGTTTGAGTTCGGCCCCGGACTTGACCCCGGACCCCGAACCCCATTGAAGTCAATGGTGACCCAAACTTTTGGGCACAAAAATGACTCTAAAAAAGTCCTGGAAAGGGCTAGAGGGCTGCAAAAGGAAGCAAAATGGGGGTAAGAGTAGGACAAGTGCCCTGTAAACAAATGTGGATAGGGAAATAACTTAAAATGACATAAAAAAAAATAAAAATGGAGGAGGAGGTGGATGTGGAGTAGGAGTTTGAGGAGGTCGTGACCGTGGCGGTGTAGGTGGTGGAATTGGCAGTGGAGGAGGAGGTAGCCAACACTGTTTTTTGTTTGTTTGTTTTTTCCAATTGGGGAAGCCCCCAAACTATTGAGACATATTTAAAAAAAAGTATACCAATGGCTGTGTGAGGCCGGTCTAAATGTCTATTCTGCACAAGGTACAGACAAGTCTTGTGGGATCCATGCCCCAGGTGTCATTTGGGAATGCCCTCAGCAGCGCATCTACCAGCGTGCGCTAGTATTCGCGCATCTTCTGATCACGCTCCAGTGAGGGAATTAAGGACGGCACTTTGTCCTTGTAACAGGGATCCAGCAGGGTGGCCATACAGTAATCAGCACAAGTTACAATGTGGGCAACTCAGCTGTCGTTGAGCAGGCACTGCAGCATGTAGTCCCTCATGTGTGCCAGGCTGCTCAGAGGCAAAGACAAGCTGTCCTCTGTGGGAGGTATATCATCTGTGTCCTCTGTATCCCCCCAGCCACGAGCTGCATTGGGAGCCACCCTGCTGTGAACACGGTTCCTCCTCCTCCTCCTCATCCTCGTCCTCCTCATCCTCCAGAACTGTGCCCTGGCTTGAAAATATTTTACCTGGCCTATGCTGGTGCAGGAACCCACCCTCCAAGCCACTTGTGAATTACTGGCCTGATAACCATGGAAATGACCCCTCTTCCTCCTCCTCCTGTGCCACATCCTCTTCCATCATCGCCCAAAGTGTTTTTTCAAGGAGACATTGAAGTGGGATAGTAATGCTGAGAACAGCGTCATTGGCACTGGCCATGTTGGTGGAGTACTCAAAACACCGCAATACGCTACACAGGTATCGCATGGAGGACCACTCATTGGTGGTGAAGTGGTGCTGTTCCGCAGAGCAACTGACCCGTGCATGCTGCAGCTGAAACTCCACTATTGCCTGCTGCTGCTAGCACAGTCTCTCCAGCATGTGCAAGGTGGAGTTCCACCTTGTGAGCACGTCGCATATAAGGGAATGAGCGGGAAGGCCGAAGTTCTGCTGCAGTGCAGACAGGAGAGCAGCAGCAGGGTGAGAACGCCGAAAGTGCGCACAGACGACCCACACTTTCTGCAGCAGCTCTGACACATCAGGGTAGTTTTTTATAAATTTCTGCATCACCAAATTCTGCACATGCGCCAGGCAAGGGATGTGCATCAAACCGGCTAGGCCCAGAGCTACTAGGAGATTTCGCCCATTATCGCACACCACCAGGCCGGGCTTGAGGCTCAGTGGCGACAACCACTCATCGGTCTATTGTTCAATGCCCGTCCACAGCTGCTGCGCAGTGTGGGGTTTATCCCCCAAACATATCAGTTTTAAAACAGCCTGCTGTCGTTTCCCCCTGGATGTGCTGAAGTTGGTGGTGAAGGTGTTACGCTGACCGGATGAGGAGGTGGTAGAGGAGGAGAAAGCGCAGTAGGAGGAGGAGGCAACAGGAGGCAACGAGAAATGCCCTGCAATCCTCGGTGGTGGAAGGACATGCGCCAAATGGCTAGCCGGCTCAGGCCCACCCGCCACTACATTTGCCCAGTGTGCAGTTAGCGCGATATAGCGTCCCTGCCCGTGCTTACTGGTCCACGTATCAGTGGTTATGTGGACCTTGCCACTGATGGCATTGCGCAGTGCACACTTGATCTTGTCCCCGACTTGTTTGTGCAGGGAAGGGATGGCTCATCTGGAAAAGTAGTGGCGGCTGGGAACCACATACTGTGGGACAGCTACCGCCATCAGGTTTTTAAAACTGTCCGTGTCCACCAGACGGAATGGCAGCATTTCAAAGGCCAGGGATTTTGAAATGCTGGCATTCAGGTCCCGGGATCGCAGGTGGGTAGGGGGGTACTTCCTCTTTCTCTCCAGTGTTTGGGAGTTGGACAGCTGTAAGCTTCCATGGGACCGTGTTGTGGAAATGCTTGGGGATGGTGGCGGACATGGTGGCATTGCTGTCACATTGTCTGTTTGCTGGGTGGCAGGTGACACTGGCACTGTAGAGGTGGAGGAAGAGGCAGAGGCAGCAGCAGAAGAGGAAGCAGGAGGAGCTCGAGACCTTTCTTGGATTTTGAGGTGCTTATTCCACTGCAGCTCGTGCTTTGCATGTAGATGCCTGGTCATGCAGGTTGTGCTCAGGTTTAGAACATTTATGCCTCGCTTCAGGCTCTGATTGCACAACGTGCAAACCACTCATGTCTTGTCGTCAGCTCATTGTCTGAAGAACTGCCACGCCGGGAAACTCCTTTGAGCTGCCTTTGGTGTGCTAGGTCCCTGGGTGCGGTGGGTAGTAGCGGGCATACTGTGTAGGGGACGGTCGCCCCGCTTTTGCTACCTGCTTCCTCTTTTGCTAAGCTGGTGCCTCTGTGCGACCACCACCTCTTCCTCCAAACTGCACACCTCACTCGCATGACCTTCATTTCATGTGGGGTCTAGGACCTCATCATCCTCCACATCATCTTCCACCCACTCTTCACCACTGCCCTCCTTGACAGTCTGCACCCTGTGGAAAGCCGCAGCAGTTGGCACCTGTGTTTCGTCATTATCAGAGACGTGCTGCGGTGGTGTTTCCATGTCCTCATCCTGAACCAGAAGTGGTTGGGCATCAGTGCACTCAATGTCTTCCAGAGATTGCTGCATGACTTGGGGCTCAGACTGCTTAGCTGATTTACAAGGGGCTGAGGTGAAAGACAGATGGCCATGGGGTTCAGGTGCCAACTCTGAGCTTTCAGCAAGGGACCGGGTGGGAGACAATGTGAAGGAACTGGAGGCATTGTCATCCACCCAATCTACTATCGCCTGTACTTGTTCTGACCTCACCATTCGTTGAGCGGCATTCGGGCCTACCATATAACGTTGAAGGTTCTGTCGGCTACTGGCACCTGAGGAAGGTGTTTCACTTGTGCGTGTAGCTGGCACAGATCGACCACGTCCTCTCCTTGCAACAGGAGCTTCACCAACACCACCAACACCAGCAGCACCAGCAGGACCACGACCACGACCACGTCCCTTATTTGACGCTTTTCTCATTCTGGACGTAAATTTACTATTTAGCACAAATTTCAATTATTTGTTAAACCAGCAATGTAGACGCACTTTTTAATTTTGTGCAAGAAATGCACAGCAAGGTGCAAATGTACTGTAAATGTAGCACTATTTATTAATAATAATAACAAAAAAAGAATAATTTTTTTTTTAAACCAGCAATGTAAACACACTTTTTATTTTTGTGCAAGAAATGCACCGCTCACACCACCAGCAGGAACCTCACCCTACACCAACACTAATCTCTCTCCCTATACCAGTATGAGATGATTTTAGAACGGTAATCTGTCCCTCACACCAGCAGCAGGAACCTCTCCCTATATCAGTATGAGATGATTTTAGAACGCTAATCTGTCCCTCACAGCACCGCCAGGAACCTCTCCCTACTCTAGTATGAGATGATTTTATAACGGTAATCTGTCCCTCACACCAGCAGCAGGAACCTCTCCCTATACCAGTATGAGATGATTTTATAACGCTAATCTGTCCCTCACACCAGCAGCAGGAACCTCTCCTTATACCAGTATGAGATGATTTTATAACGCTAATCTGTCCCTCACAGCACCACCAGGAGCCTCTCCCTACTCCAGTATGAGATGATTTTAGAACGATAATCGGTCCTTCATAGCAGCAGCAGGAACCTCTCCCTACTCCAGTATGAGATGATTTTAGAACGATAATCTGTCCCTCACAGCACCGCTAGGAACCTCTCCCTACTCCAGTATGAGATGATTTTAGAACGCTAATCTGTCCCTCAAAGCACCACCAGGAACCTCTCCCTATTCCAGTATGAGATGATTTTATAACGCTAATCTGTCCCTCACAGCACCACCAGGAGCCTCTCCCTACTCCAGTATGAGATGATTTTAGAACGATAATCGGTCCTTCATAGCAGCAGCAGGAACCTCTCCCTATTCCAGTATGAGATGATTTTAGAACGATAATCTGTCCCTCACAGCAGCAGCAGGAACCTCTCCCTACACTAAGTATGAGATTATTTTAGAATGCTAATCTGTCCCTCACAGCACCCCAAGGAACCTCTCCCTACTCCAGTATGAGATGATTTTAGAACGGTAATCTGTCCCTCACACCAGCAGCAGGAACTTCTCCCTATACCAGTACAAGATGATTTTATAACGCTAATCTGTCCCTCACAGCACCACCAGGAACCTCTCCCTACTCCAGTATGAGATGATTTTAGAACGCTAATCTGTCCCTCACAGCACCGCCAGGAACCTCTCCCTACTCCAGTATGAGATGATTTTAGAATGCTAATCTGTCCCTCACAGCAGCAGCAGGAACCTCTCCCTATACCAGTATGAGATGATTTTATAACGCTAATCTGTCACTCACAGCAGCAGCAGGAACCTCTCCCTATACCAGTATGAGATGATTTTATAACATTAATCTGTCCCTCACAGCAGCAGCAAGAACCTCTCCCTATACAAGTATGAGATGATTTTATAACGCTAATCTGTCCCTCACAGCAGCAGCAGGAACCTCTCCCTATACCAGTATGAGATGATTTTATAACAGTAATCTGTCCCTCACAGCAGTAGCAGGAACCTCTCCCTA
>BLSH010124601.1:589926-604733 GCA_018402905.1 Glandirana rugosa
TAGAGTATGACCTCATCCCTCTCCAAGGACCGCCACGACACTCCCTGTCTAATCGCAGCAGCAGCAGGAACCTCTCCCTACACCAGTATGAGATGATTTTAGAACGCTAATCTGTCCCTCACAGCACCGCCAGGAACCTCTCCCTACTCCAGTATGAGATGATTTTAAAATGTTAATCTGTCCCTCACAGCAGCACCAGGAATCTCTCCCTACACCAGTATGAGATGATTTTAGAACGCTAATCTATCCCTCACAGCAGCAGCAGGAGCCTCTCCCTACACCAGTAAGAGATGATTTTAGAACGCTAATCTGTCCCTCACAGCACCGCCAGGAACCTCTCCCTACTCCAGTATGAGATGATTTTATAATGGTAATCTGTCCCTCACAGCAGCAGCAGGAACCTCTCCCTATATCAGTTTGAGATGATTTTATAATGGTATTCTGTCCCGCACAGCAGCAGCAAGAACCTCTCCCTACAACAGTATGAGATGATTTTATAACGCTAATCTGCCCCTCACAGCAGCAGCAGGATCTCTCCCTATACCAGTATGAGATGATTTTATAACGGTAATCTGTCCCTCACAGCAGCAGCAGGAACCTCTCCCTATACCAGTATGAGAATATTTATAACGGTAATCTGTCCCTCACAGCAGCAGCAGGAACCTCTCCCTATACCAGTATGAGATGATTTTATAACGGTAATCTGCCCCTCACAGCAGCAGCAGGAACCTCTCCCTATACCAGTATGAGAGGATTTTATAACACTAATCTGTCCCTCACAGCAGCAGCAGGAACCTCTCCCTATAACAGTATGAGATGATTTTATAACGGTAATCTGTCCCTCACAGCATCAGCAGGAACCTCTCCCTACTCCAGTATGAGATGATTTTAGAACAATAATCTGTCCCTCACAGCAACAACAGGAACCTCTCCCTACACCAGTATGAGATGATTTTAGAACGCTAATCTGTCCCTCTCAGCACCGCCAGGAACCTCTCCCTACTCCAGTATGAGATGATTTTAGAACGCTAATCTGTCCCTCACAGCAGCAGCAGCAGCCTCTTCCTACACCAGTATGAGATGATTTTAGAACGCTAATCTGTCCCTCACAGCACCGCCAGGAACCTCTCCCTACTCCAGTATGAGATGATTTTAGAACGGTAATCTGTCCCTCACACCAGCAGCACGAAACTCTCCCTTTACCAGTATGAGATGATTTTATAACAGTAATCTGTCCCTCACACCAGCAGCAGGAACCTCTCCCTATACCAGTATGAGATGATTTTATAATGCTAATCTGCCCCTCACAGCAGCAGCAGGAACCTCTCCCTATACCAGTATGAGATGATTTTATAACGGTAATCTGTCCCTCACAGCAGCAGCAGGAACCCCTCCCTATACCAGTATGAGATGATTTTAGAATGCTAATCTGTCCCTCACAGCACCGCCAGGAACCTCTCCCTACTCCAGTATGAGATGATTTTAGAATGATAATCTGTCCCTCACAGCACTGCCAAGAACTTCTCCCTATACCAGTATGAGATGATTTTAGAATCCTAATCTGTCCCTCACAGCACCGCCAGGAACCTCTACCTACTCCAGTATGAGATGATTTTAGAACGGTAATCTGTCCCTCACACCAGCAGCAGGAACCTCTCCCTATACCAGTATGAGATGATTTTATAACGCTAATCTGTCCCTCACAGCACCACCAGGAACCTCACCCTACTCCAGTATGAGATGATTTTAGAACGATAATCGGTCCTTCATAGCAGCAGCAGGAACCTCTCCCTACTCCAGTATGAGATGATTTTAGAACGACACTCTGTCCCTCACAGCAGCAGCAGGAACCTCTCTCTACACCAGTATGAGATGATTTTAGAACGGTAATCTGTCCCTCACAGCACCACCAGGAACCTCTCCCTACACCAGTATGAGATGATTTTAGAACGCTAATCTGTCCCTCATAGCACCGCCAGGAACCTCTCCCCACTCCAGTATGAGATGATTTTAGAACGATAATCGGTCCTTCATAGCAGCAGCAGGAACCTCTCCCTATACAAGTATGAGATGATTTTAGAACGATAATCTCATCAGACCACAGGACATGGTTCCAGTAATCCATGTCCTTAGTCTGCTTGTCTTCAGCAAACTGTTTGCAGGCTTTCTTATTCATCATCTTTAGAAGAGGCTTCCTTCTGGGACGACAGCAATGCAGACTAATTTGATGCAGTGTGCGACGTATGGTCTGAGCACTGACAGGCTGACCCCCCCACCCCTTCTACCTCTGCAGCAATGCTGGCAGCACTCATACATCTATTTCCCAAAGACCACCTCTGGATATGACGCTGAGCACGTGCACTCAACTTCTTTGGTCGATCATTGCAAAGCCTCTTCTGAGTGGAACCTGTCCTGTTAAAACACTGTATGGTCTTGGCCACCATGCTGGAGCTCAGTTTCAGGGTCTTGACAATCTCCTTATAGCCTAGGCCATCTTTATGTAGAGCAATTCTTTTTTTCAGATCCTCTTTGCCATAAGGCGCCATGTTGAACTTCCAGTGACCAGTATGAGAGAGTGAGAGCGATAACACCAAATGTAACACACCTGCTCCCCATTCACATCTGAGACTTTGTAACACTAACGAGTCACATTACACCGAGGAAAATGGCTAATTGGGCCCAATTTGAACATTTTCACTTAGGCGTGTTTAGACATTAATGGTTGTGTGTTGAGTTATTTTGAGGGGACAGCAAATTTACACTGTTATACAAGCTGTACACTCACTACTTTACATTGTAGCAAAGTGTCATTTCTTCAGTGTTGTCACATGAAAAGATAGAATAAAATATTTACAAATGTGAGATACTATATATACTTTTTGGTCACTGAGCGCAGGTGTTTAATAGGTATTCATTGTTTACACTTCCACATAACCCTTTCCTAGGCCAGTTTCTCCTCCTTTTCCCGTGGATCCCTCTTTTAGGTTATTTTTTCTTTTCTTTGCTTTGGGTTTCACCGTAAAAGGGAGATCCCACAATATGTAATAAACAGAGGCTGTGATTTCTGTAATGACACTTGACTGCGGATCTGAACTGTTGCTGCAGAAAATATCAAATCCTTCTGTCCATGGCCATATTAAAAAGTATACTATAACAAAAATGTGTGGGCTTAAATGTTAGAAACCCTGTCGAGTTTATTTATTTATTTGTTTATTTATTTATTTTTGGCTTTCAATGCGAATTGGATGCGTTTTTAACATGTGAACCAGACCAGCTTTTAATGGAACTGGCTCTCACATGTCCGGGATGGGCGCTGTCCATTTTTGAAAAGGGCCTTGTGTGATTTTGGGACCATTTCAGGTGCAAATTCAAGTAAAAATTCGCACCTGAAATGCACCTGAAATGGTGAACAAAATTGCACTGGACTCCGGACTGCAAATTGCAGCTGGACATATGTGAACCCAGCCTTAGACACTTGTTACTAAAACCCATTAGATAACTTACCCTCAGCTCCTGTTCCAGTGACAACGATGATATTTTTGTTTTTCCATCACTCTCTGTCCTCATGACAGTGGTCACAATGGTTGAATCTCAAGGATATAGATAGAAATAAAGACCTAATAGGGTTTATATCTAAAAAAAAAAAAAAATTATATATATATATATATATATATATATATATATATACAGTATCACACAAAAGTTAGTACACCCCTCACATTTCTGTAAATATTTTATTCTATCTTTTCATGTGACAACACTGAAGAAATGACACTTTGCTACAATGTAAAGTAGTGAGTGTACAGCTTGTATAACAGTGTAAATTTGCTGTCCCCACATGCCGGAAATGTGACTGGTTTTTAACCTGTTAAATGCATGGGTTTACTACCACTTTAAGTGAAAATGCTCTTAGTATAGAGGTGGGTGGGAAGTCTTGTGACCTCACAGCTCCACCCACCAAGCTTCAGCAAGGAGAGACACCCACTGATTCTAGTGTTTTGCAAGGCTGCAACAGCTGAAAAGGGTGACATTTGCGGGATAAATGCAGGAGGCTTCCATGTATATATACATTTATACTGTGCCATTAGTTTATACTGGGTGAGTGGTGGGTTTACATCCACTTTAATGTCTACCTTAAACCACATTGCTAATTGCGCATTGTACTTGTTTGAGGCTTAACCACTTGCCGACCAGCCACCGTTATAATATGGCGTCAGGTGGGCTCTCTTGCGCGAACCACCTTAGGTGTATGTCGGTCCATGCATGGGAGATAGCAGGTGCGCGCCCGCTGCATGCCGTGGCAACGTACCCGTGGGTCCAGCGGACTCGATGTCCACCGGCGACCCGCGATGTGCAGAACGGGGATCTGCCTATGTGAACAAGGCGGATCACGTTCTGCCAGATGACATGCCAGAAATCTTCTGTTCCCAGTAATCGGGAACAGCGATCTCTGTCATGTCCCTGCCAGCCCTCCCCCCCTACAGTTAGAACACACCCAGGGAACACAGTTAACCCCTTGATCGCCCCCTAGTGTTAACTCCTTCCCTGCCAGTGTCATTTATACATTGATCAGCATTTTTTACAGCACTGATCAATGTAATAATGTCACTGGTCCCCAAAAAGTGTCATTTGGGGTCAGATTTGTCCGCAGCAATGTCACAGTCCCGCTAAAAAGCGCAGATCGCCGCCGTTACCAGTAAAACCAATAAAAAAAATAAAAGTCCCTAAATCTATCCCATAGTTTGTAGACGTAATAACTTTTGCGCAAAACAATCAATATAAGCTTATTGGGATTTTTTTACCAAAAACATGTAGAAGAAATTATATCGGCCTAAACTGATGAATACATTTTTTTTTATTGGATATTTTTTATAGCGGAAAGTAAACAAAATGTTTTTTTTTTCAAAATTGTCGGTCTTTTTTTGTTTATACAAAAAATAAAAAACGCAGAAGTGACCAAATACCACCAAAAGAAAGCGCTATTTGTGGGAAAAAAAAGGACGTCAATTTTGTTTGGGTACAATGGCGCATGACAGCAAAATTGTTAGTTAAAGTAGCGC
Source organism: Glandirana rugosa (assembly GCA_018402905.1). NCBI lineage: Eukaryota > Metazoa > Chordata > Amphibia > Anura > Ranidae > Glandirana > Glandirana rugosa. The sequence continues at coordinate 594,987 of BLSH010124601.1, forward strand.
AGTGCCGTATCACATAAAATGGCCTGGTCAGGAAGTGGGTAAATCCTTTCGGGGCTGAAGTCGTTAAATACTAAAATGTGCCCTTAAAACTGTAATTTTGTAACTTTTGGAAATGCCAGTAAAAAAGTGGCTGTGCCAGTACATTTTTGGTGTCATGTCAGTAAATTTCAATCTGGTAGGTTGGCAACACTGATCATAAAAGACATGGGTTGGGTTTGGTGTGGAGGAACTTGAGCGGCCTGTACAGTGCCCTGACCTTAACTCTACTGACCATCTTCTGCATGCCTCTCTGCACTCTGCTCCAATCAACAATGCTCACGGCCCCTGAGGAGCACTGTTGATTAGAGCAGCGTGTAGGGGGGACAGGGTGAATGCAGAAGTTTGCTTTCCCAAAGTGATGCCAGGCAAACACATGGTATTTTATTCTGTGCAACAACACATAATCTGTAAAAAAGAAAAATCACATATTTATTACATCATATGCAGCCTGACCGCATATCAGTAATAAAAAAAGAAGGTTCAGATGGGCTGTAAGTACTGTATGCTAAGAGGGGTTGATTTACTAAAACTGCAGAGTGCAAAATATGGGGCAGCTCAGCATTGAAACTTCCATGTTTTTTGTCAAAGTTTAATTGAACAAGCTGAAGTTAGAAACTGATTGGCTACCATCAGGGTCGCTGATAACACAGCTGATAAGTACAGCAAGCCCTCCTGTACTGGGCCTGGGACCCATCAGTCAAAAGGGGGGCCCGGGCACCTGCTGAGCAGGAGGGCCAGTGTTCTGTCAAAATAGCCAACTCATCAGAAACTCCAACTACGTGACTTCTGGTTTCTTTAGACCATCAGTAATTGGAGATTTTGATGAATTGCTGTTTGGACACAACACTGGCAACCGAATACAGTCCGACACATGATATTATAAATGGAGAGATTGCTACTCTGCTCCGATACTAACCAACAAAATGGCCACCTCTGAGTCGGCAACAACTTTGTCCTCATTAGCTGTTGTGCTGTCAAAACAGCTAAATCTTCCTGTACCGAACTGTATTCAGTTGCTGGTGTTGTGTACAAACAGCAATTCCTCAAAATCTGCAATTACTGATGGTATAAAAAAATGGAAGTCACGCAGAACAGCTTCTCCTCCTTTTTACCCCTCTGGCTGCACTGCAGGGGGATCTTCACCTGCCAGCCAGCTTGGATTCCCTTGTTGATGACCTTGGATTGTATTTTGACTATGCTCAGAACTCAGCCTGCCCTGAACACGGACTGTCACTGGACCACTTTGCCAGTCTGCCAACCGCAAATACCTGTTCACAGTACCTGTTCAGTTTGTGCCTGCCCTGGCATGGTAACCAGGGACTTTAGCATTGTGTATAAGACCTGGGGGCAACCAAATGCCGGTAGACCTGCTTCACTTATGGGAAAAGATGTTTTAAGAAGTTTTATGGCAAAAGACACAGAAGCCAGCTATAGTGCCTGACCACCAGTGCTAGGTGTAGGTGTGATAGCAAGACTGAGCAGTATGTGAGTACAACACCAAAAGGAGGTGCGTATTGCAGCATAGTTTATAGATTTAAGCACATTGGGCTCTTAATTTTAAATTCTTTAACCACTTCCCGACTGCGTACTGTATATGTACGGTGGCAGAGTGGTCCTATTCCGTGAATGACCGTATATAAGCGGCGATCTGCGCATGCACAGTTAGTGGGCTCTCATGCCCGCTGCACTCTGGTGGAGTGTGCCCGTGGCTCTGGCAGACCCAATGTCCGCTGGCGAGCAGCGATGACCTGCTAGAGGGAAAGAACAGAAAACTGCCAACGTATACACGGCGGTTCCCCGTTCTGTCAGTAGATATGTAAGAGATCTACTGATCCCTGTCACTGGGATCAGTTAGATCATATGCCCCTGGTAGCCCAGCCCCCTCTCAGTTAGAACACGCCTAGGGAACACAGTTAACCCCTTCACTGCCCCCTGCATGTTAACTCCTTCACTGCCAATGACATTTATACAGTAATCAGTGGATATTTAAATTTCTGATTGCTGTATAAATGTCATTGGTCCCAAAAAAGTGTCAAAAATGTCCGGCATGTCTGCCCCAATATGGCAGTCCCGATAAAAATCGCAGATCGCCGCAATTACTAGTAAAAAAAAAATGTAAAAATGCCAGAAATGAATTCTCATGGTTTGTAAACGCGGCAACTTTTGCGCAAACCAATCAATAAACGCCTATTGCAATTTATTTTTTACCAAAAATATAAGGAACTATATAAATCGGCCAAAACTGATGAATAAATTTGTTTTTTTATATATTTTTTTGGATTTGGATTTTTGCAAAAAGTAAGAAATATAGTTTTTTTTTTGCAAAATTGTTTTTGTTTATAGCGCTGAACAGAAATGATGCAGAGGGGATCAAATACCACCAAAATAAAGCTCTATTTGTGGGAGAAAAAAGATGCAAATTTTGCTTGGGTACAACGTCGCACGACCGCGCAATTGTCAGTTAAAGCGACGCAGTGCCGAATCGCAAAAAGCGCTCTTGTCCTACAGTGGGAAATCCTTTTGGGGGTGAAGCGGTTAAACAAAAAAAAAATTTGCATTAAATTTGGAGCTTGAGGTTGAGCTCTCCCAGAAAACATATATAGGTTTTGAAAAAATGTTTGAAGGTGTTTCAAGCTCGCACACTGTGGTCAATACCCACATTAATACAGGGTCTCAGTAAATGAACTATATATACATTTAACACGATTCCCTCTGTGCTCTGTTTTGATCCAAAGACATCATCATGTACAGAACATCATTAGGGCAGGTTCTTTGTACACGTTTACAAAATTCTATGGGGAGCGGAGAATAAAAAAGGTCCATTCCACCAACGTGCTCTGCTTATACTTCCCCGGTGTTCAGCTTATCAACTTGATCCTTGACAGTATGTCAATAGCACACTTTAATAGACAGGCTGCTCCAAATTGAAGGAATCAATTGTTTGATTAAATACCTTTCAAGGATAATTAGTGAGCCGCGGTCACAAAGTCTCAGCCCTTTCATGTTCTCATGAATATCGCTTAGCCGATAGGTCAACAGCTGGGGCGTCTAAGGGAAGAGTGAGGATGGAAGGAATCCGTCAATGTTCCAACAGCCCAAGAGATGTTCAAAACAAACTTTTAAAAATCACAAGGTTTGTTGCTTAGAAGTGAGAGTGGCCATCAATGGCGCGAGTCAATAAAAGATTATCTCGCATAAACATAAAGTTCCTCAGGATAAGGAATCTTGGGGGAAATATGTGGAGCCATTTGTTGCATGAAAAAATAACGTATGGGGAGTTTAGCAAGTCGCCAAACTATATTAATAATATTAAGGAGAAGAAAAAAAAAAGAAGAAGAAGAAGGATTGATAACAATATAAATAATAATAATAATAATAATAAGAAGGAAAAGTAACAATATCAATAATAATAATTATAAGAAGAAGAAGAATGGCATGGGTCAATAAAAGATTATCTCCCATAAACATAAAGTTCCCCAGGAAAAGGAATCTTGGGGGAAATATGTGGAGTCATTTGTTGCATGAAAAAATAATGTATGGGGAGTTTAGCAAGTTACCAAACTATATTAATAATATTAAGGAGAACAAAAAAAAGAAGAAGAAGGATTGATAACAATATAAATAATAATAATAATACAAAGGAATAGTAACAATATAAATCATTATAGAAAAAGAAATACATAAATAATAATAATGACGAATAATAACAATAATAATAAGAAGAAGACGGAGTAGAATGGCATGGGTCAATAAAAGATTAATATAAATTTCTTTAGAATAAAGAATCTTGGGAGAATATGGGGAATCATCTGTTACATCAAAAAATAAAGTATGGCAAGTTCCGCAAATTACTAAGCAATAATAATTATATTAAGAAGAAGAAAGAAGAAGAAGAAGAAGGGTTGATAACAATATAAATAATTAACAATAGGAAGAAAAAGGAAAAATAACAATATAAATAATAAGAAGAAGAAGAATGGCATGGGTCAATAAAAGATTATCTCCCATAAACATAAAGTTCCCCAGGAAAAGGAATCTTGGGGGAAATATGTGGAGTCATTTGTTGCATGAAAAAATAAAGTATGGGAAGTTTAGCAAATTACCAAACTATATTAATAATATTAAGGAGAAGAAAACAAAGAAGAAGAAGAAGGATTGATAACAATATAAATAATAATAATATGAAGGAATAGTAACAATATAAATCATAATAGTAAAATAAATACATAAATGATAATAATGATGAATAATAACAATAATAATAATAATAAGAAGAAGGAGTAGAATGGCATGGGTAAATAAAAGATTAGCTCACATAAGCATACATTTCCTCAGGATAAGGAATCTTGGGAGAATATGTGGAATAATCTGTTACATCAAAAAATAAAGTATAGCAAATTCCGCAAATTTCTAAGCAATAATAATTATATTAAGAAGAAGAAAAAAAGAAGAAGAAGAAGGGTTGATAACAATATACTGTAAATAATTAATAGAGTTGAGCGAACCCGAACTATAAAGTTCGGGTTCGTACCGAACTTTGGGGTGTCCGTGACCCAGACCCGAACCCGGACATTTGAAAAAAAGTTTGGGTTCGAGTTCTGGGTTCGGGTATTTGATCACGCATGTTGAATAGTTGCAGGGCAACCAATCAACAAGCGTTTCACTGGTTTTCCCTAGAAGCCATCACAGCCATGCCTACTAATGGCATGGCTGTGATTGGCCAGTGCATCATGTGACCCAGCCTCTTTATAAGCTGGAGTCACTTAGTGCTGCAGTCACATGCTCTCTGAGACTCTGACTAGTGTAGGGAGAGGATGCTGCCGAATCTGTGAGGGACAGATTGCAGATATATATAATAACATCTCATCGATCTGATTGTGGACTAGGTAGAGACTACTACTACTGCTTTGTGGGACAGATTGCAGATCTCATCCTGCATTACAGAACGATCTGACTGGACTAGGTATAGTCTATTGCAGATCTCATTCTGCATTACAGAATGATCTGACTGGACTAGGTATAGTCTATTGCAGATCTCATCCTGCATTACAGAACGATCAGCTTTGAGGGACAGATTTGATCTGGTCCTACAGTGGGAAATACTTCCAGTCCTTAAATGGTTAATAATATTAAGAAGAAGAAAAAAAGAAGAAGAAGAAGGATTGATAGCAATATAAATAATAACAATAATAATAAGAAGATGGAATAATACCAATATAAATAATAATAGAAAAATAAATAAATAATAATAATGATGATGAGTGTTGAGCGAACCCGGACTGTGACGTTCGGGTCCGTGCCGAACTTTGGGGTGTCCAGGACCCGGACCCAAACACGGACGTTTCAAAAAACGTTTGGGTTCGGGTTCTGGGTTCTGGTAGTTGATCATGCATGTTGAATAGCTGCAGGGCAGCCAATCAACAAGCGTTTCACTGGTTTGCCCATAGAAGCCATCACAGCCATGCCTACTAATGGCATGGCTGTGATTGGCCAGTGCATCATGTGACCCAGCCTCTATATGAGGCTGGAGTCACAGTGCTGCATGTCATGGGTTAGTGTTCAGATTGTGAGATCGTACACAACAATCAGATTGTGGGAGTAATTTGAGATTTCACATACTGCTGCTTTGAGCAATCTGACTGCACTAGGTAGAGGCTTCTGCTTAGAGGGACAGATTATTGTTCAAAAATCATCTCCTAGTTCTAAGGGGAGAGGTTCTAGCTGCAGCTGTAAGTGACACATTATTGTTCAAAAATCATCTCCTAGTTTATTTGATTTTAATTTATTTTCCCTATCCCCATTTTTTTGTAGGGCACTTGCCCTACTCTTAGCCCCATTTTACTTCCCTTCGTAGCCCTCTAGCACTTGCCAGGACTTTGTTACAGCCATTTTTATGCCTAAAAGATCGGGTCCCCATTGACTTCAATGGGGTTCGGGGTCCCGCATAAAGTTCGGGCAATGTTCAGTGCCGAACCCGGACTTTTTACCAAAGTTTGTTAGCACCCTCCGAACCCGAACGTCCAGGTGTTCGCTCAACTCTAATGATGATGAATAATAACAATATAAAGAATAATAAGAAGAAGAAGGAGAAGAATGGCATGGGTCAATAAAGGATTATCTCACATAAACATGAATTTCCTCAGGATAAGGAATCCTGGGAAAATATGTGTGTAGTGGTACCCCTGTAGGGGCTTCTGGGTGTAGTAGTCCACCTGTCACCTTGCCAGTCCATTTACGTTTTCCACACACCTGGAGTCAGGAGAACAGGCCACTACTTTTGTTTTTGTTGTTTCATTAGGGGATTTTAACTTGGATGGGGTGTGGGAAATTATGGGATGCCCAATGAATCAAACAGTTCCTGAACGGGACTACGTATATACACTCCTGTATATTCTCTTCTCCTTTCCTCATGCACAATCTTGCTCAAAGTAACCTCCTCTTCCTCTCTCCTGCACAACACTTTTGTGGCCTAGCTAGCACACGGTGAGACCTGCCTTGGACTCTGGACAGGTCCCAATGAACTGCCCATTACAGGCAGGGACCACGGGCCACTCTTGTGTAGCAAAAAAATGGTGAAGGTATGCTAGCTAGCCTTGGTGGACTTATGCTCCCAGTCAGTTCTTCTTCAGGCCCTGCCAGCCCTCCTGGCTGCAGCGACCCAACTCCACTACCCAGTGACACCACAGTCCCTGTTGGCTCCGCACCCTTCTCAGACTGTCTCTCTCCTCCCAATCTGCTCCTGCATGCCCTTCCAACCTGTCTGGGTGTGTGTCACTCACTGACACCTGGTGGAGCCCTCCTGGTGACTTGCCTGGCAGCACCACTTCATTGCTCTCTCCTGCTTCCTGGTCAGGACTCCCCATTCCTGAGCCTCCGGACCCAAGGCCACCCCCCCCAAACTGGGGGCTCCCTCAAAGGTCCCTGCAACTAGTGCTCCAAATCCCAGTTCTTCCACAAATTCAAACTCTCCTCCCCAGCTGGACTGACCCCAGGTATTTAAGGAGGCCTGGCCTCTGCCAATCCAAGTTGGGGATTGGTCAGGGCTCCTTAAGATACCCCAGGTAGAGTCTACCCCTCCCCCCCCCCCCTTATAGCACCTTCTAGAAGGAAATTTACCTACACTGCCAGAGAAAAATCCTCACTTTAGCACCTCACTACCTAGAGGGTGCTACATGTGGAATCATCTGTTACATGAAAAAATAAAGTATGGCAAATTCCGCAAATTACCAATCTATAATAATAATGTTAAGACGAAGAAAAAAAGAAGAAGAAGAAGGATTGATAACAATATAAATAATAATGATAATAATAATAAGAAGGAATAATAACAATATAAATAATAATAATAAGAAGAAGAATGGCATGGGTCAATAAAAGATTATCTCACATAAACATAACGTTCCTCAGGATAAGGAATCTTGGCAGAATATGTGTAATCATCTATTGCATGAAAAAATAAAGTACGGCAAGTTCCGCAAATTACCCAGCAATAAAAATAATATGAAGAAAAAGAAGGGGAAGAAGGAATAATAAAAATAAAAATAATATTATAATAGCAATAAATAAATAAATAAAAATAATAAGAAGAACAATATTAAAAATATAAATAATAAATTACTACACTGGTGTTATGCCAAAATAACCAATGCCACATGAAACCAGTATTAAACCCAAAAGCAAACATTTACTATATTGTAGCTTACCAAGTCTTAGATGGAATGGCTCAATTTTACCTGGTGAAATGGGGAGTAAGCTTGTTGTTTTTTTTACCAGAACGGGCTCTCCTGCAAATGCAACAGTTTACATGGTTGTAATTTACACAACTATATATATATATATATATATATATATATACTCTATGTATATACTATATATATATATATATATATATATATATATATATATATATATATATATATATATATTTATATATATATATATATCTGTGCTCATAAGTTTACATACCCTGGCAGAATTTATGATTTCTTGGCCATTTTTCAGAGAATATGAATGAGAACACAAAAACATTCCTTTCACTCATGGTTAGTGTTTAGCTAAAGCCATCTATTATTAATCAACTGTGTTTACTCTTTTTAAATCATAATGACAACAGAAACTACCCAAATGACCCTGATCAAAAGTTTACATACCCTGGTGATTTTGGCCTGATAACATGCACACAAGTTGACACAAATGGGTTTGAATGGCTATTAAAGGTATCCATCCTCACCTGTGATCTGTTTGCTTGTAATTGGCGTGTGTGTATAAAAGGTCAATGAGTTTCTGGACTCCTTACAGACCCTTGCATCTTTCATCCAGTGCTGCACTGACGTTTCTGGATTCTGAGTCATGGGGAAAGCAAAAGAATTGTCAAAGGATCTGCGGGAAAAGGTAGTTGAACTGTATAAAACAGGAAAGGGATATAAAAAGATATCCAAGAAATTGAGAATGCCAATCAGCAGTGTTTAAACTCTAATCAAGAAGTGGAAAATGAAGGGTTCTGTTGAAACCAAACCACAGTCAGGTAGACCAACTGAAATTTCAGCCACAACTGCCAGGAAAATAGTTTGGGATGCAAAGAAAAACCCACAAACAACTTCAGGTGAAATACAGGATTTTCTTAAAACATGTGGTGTGGCTGTTTCAAGATGCACAATAAGGAGGCACTTGAAGACAGATGAGCTGCATGGTTGAGTCGCCAAAAGAAGGATATTACTACGCAAATACCACAAAGTATCCCACTTATAATACACCAAACAGCAAAGAGACAAGCCTCAAACCTTCTGTCACAAAGTCATCTGGAGTGATGAGACCAAAATTGAGCTTTTTGGCCACAACCATAAACTCTACATTTGGAGAGGAGTCAACAAGGCCTGTGAAACACGGTGGTGGATCGCTGATGTTTTGGGGATGTGTGAGCTACAAAGGCACAGGAAATTTGGCCAAAATTGATGGCAAGATGAATGCAATATGTTATCAAAAAATACTGGAGGAACATTTGCTTTCATCAGCCAGGAAGCTGCGCATGGGACGTACTTGGACATTCCAACAAGACAATGATCCAAAACACAAGGCCAAGTCAACCTGTCATTGGCTACGACAGAATAAACTGAAGGTTCTGGAGTGGTCATCTCAGTCTCATGACCTCAATATCATTGAACCACTCTGGGGAGATCTCAGACATGCATTTCATGCAAGGCAGGCGAAGAATTTCCAGGAACTGCAGGCTTTTTGCCAAGAGGCATGGGCAGCTTTACCATCTGAGAAGATAAAGAGCCTCATCCACAAATACCACAAAATACTTCAAGCTGTCATTAATGTTAAAGGGGGCAACACACGGCATTAAGAACTGGGGTATGTAAACTTTTGATCAGGGTCATTTGGGTAGTTTCTGTTGTCATTATGATTTAAAAAGAGTAAACACAGTTGATTGATAATAAATGGCTGCGGCCAAACACTAACCATGAGTGAAAGAATTGTTTTTGTGTTATCATTCATATTCTCTGAAAAATGGCCAAGAAATCATAAATTCTGTATGTAAACTTATGAGCACAACTGTATATATATATATATATATATATATATATATATATATATATATATATATATATACACACACATACAGTATATATAAATGTACTGTATTACCTGCCAAAGCATTTGGGATTGTGTTCAGCTACTCTCCTGACATACACATCTCTGCCACAT
>BLSH010124601.1:604743-628116 GCA_018402905.1 Glandirana rugosa
ATATATATATATATATATATATTATATATATATATATATATATATATATATATATATATATATATATATATATATACACACACATACAGTATATATAAATGTACTGTATTACCTGCCAAAGCATTTGGGATTGTGTTCAGCTACTCTCCTGACATACACATCTCTGCCACATTGCCCAGCCAAACGATAGACAAAAATACAGCTTCAAGTGTTACTCCTTCAGCTCCAATCTGCTAGCTAGATGAATCAGATTTATCTCCCTCGTCCAAGCAGAGAGGTGATCCTGAACACAGTAAAGCTAAACCAAGAAGTTTCAGTGTTTCTGCCTGGCTGCACAATGTGATAGAGTTGTGTAAATTACAAGGCTAACTGAACTGAATTAGAAATCTTTTATTAGATAATATGAACATATTTGGATTTTGGATTGTCTGTCTGCCTAGAGTTTTATTTGATAATGATGGTTATAATTTGACAATAAACAGTGTAAACATTTTTAAAGTGATCGTAAAGGATCAAAGATTTAAAAAAAAAAAAATAAACATGTTATACTCACCTGCTCTGTGCAAAGGTTTTGCACAAAGCAGCCTTGATCCTCCACCATAGCAAACCTCTTGTTATGGGGGTACTCGTTCTTGTTTGCTCCTTAGTTGACTCCCAGTTGTTGATTTACTAAAGGCAAATAGACTGTGCACTTTGCAAAGTTGCTCCAGAGCTTAGTAAAGGAGGTAGGGCCTCATTTTGCACAGAATACCCAATCCTATGCAAGGAAAATTTAAAAAACAGCATGTTTGCTTGTACATGATTGGATGATGGAAGTCAGCAGAGTTCTGCTCATTCACTAAGCTCTGCAGCAACTGTACTTTGCAATGTGCCCAGTCTATTTGCCTTTAGTAAATCAACCAAGTGTCTACACAGAGCATGGTTTGGCCCCCAAGGTGACCCTTTCACTGTAGAAGAGAGGTCCCCCTCAGTCCCTCCCTGAAAGCCTCCGGTAATCAGTGGTGGGAAGCAGAGGGTGAGTGGACGCTCCAGTGGTGCAGATGCTGTGATGGGTGCAGTGCTGTGTTGCCCACGGGTGTCCTCACTTCCAGTCTTAGGCTCGGATCTTCGATGGTATGGTCTCCAACTGGCAAGCAAATATCCAGACAGAGGTGCTCTCTCTCTAACTCCCTCAGTGCCATGAGGAAAAATGTTCCCAGGCAGCTTAACCCATTCACGCCGACCACTTCCCGGCCCTTTAAGAGTTGGCGGGCATTTGGGTCCTGTGACAACTGTGATTAGCCATCACAGAGATCATATGATCAGAAAGCCCTCGATCGCAAGTATGAATTGGGAGCTTACCGATCTCTGCCAACTACCATGCTGGGAGTACGCAGGGAGAGTGTTTTTTGCGCAGTAAGTGGTTTACACAGGGCTACATAAATGCAGCCACACAGCGTCAAGAGGTTGATAAAAGTTATCTCTCCACTCCTCCTAATGCACAGTGCCTATTAGGATTTGTATTGTAAGGAGTCCATTCGTCCCATTATATGGCTGCCATCTTAAACCACAACACCCAGGACTCTCAGTGCTCTGCATAGAAGTCTATGGGCTAACTTGGCCTTAGTGCTCCCCCTTCTGGCCGGAGGAGAATGGTGCAGCATAATGTCAGTATCTCAGTGTGAGAATAATAAAAAGACAATAGGTTTGATTTATTAAAGGCAAATAGACTGTGCACTTTACCAAGTTCAGTTGCACTCTTCAAGAGCAGTTGCTCCGGAGTTTAGTAAATCAGCAGCAGTTCTGCTATCCTCCACCTTCCAATCATGTGCAAGCAAAAATGCTGTTTTATTATTGTTTGCTAAGTGAAGCCTTACCTCATTTACTAAGCTCTGGAGGAACTGTGCTTTGCAAAGTGTACAGTCTATTTGCCTTTAGTAAAACAACCCCAATGTCTCCTTCTCCATATTGCTGTAGCTCAGTACCTGGCTACACAGTAAACTCATGTGAGAAATGTTGAAACATTTTGCTAAATTTTTTTTTTTCCACAAGTTTTTATTGGAAGACGGAAAGCAAAACAGGAAGGTATATACTGGTTGAAGCCAGGATGACAAGCTATACAGATTAAAGAGAATCTAGTTCGTTATGCTAAATTTTTTTAATCAACATTATACAGTACATTTATTTATTGATACATATTGTGTAGTTCGTTTTACAAAATATGGAATCAAATCCTGGCAAAATTATCATTATTGGTATTGCAATGTCTATGTTAGCTACTGTATTTTGGTAAATTGTGAGAAGTAACGGAAATTTTGGGAAAAACTGACGTTTCAATTTTACTTTTTGAAAAATACTTTCTTGCATTATCTGGTCTATTTATAAAAAAAAAACAAAAAAACAAAAAACACTTTCACAGGTTTCTCAATTTATCCCTGTAATATGGCTAATATGTTAAGTTCCGATGATCATCAGCTCCGTCTTGCAACAATTTCTTGATAGAGGTAATTCAATTAGGGAATATTAATGACAGCTGTGTGAATGCTGATTGTTTTTTTAATATGTATTGAAATTTTTACAATACAAAACATATAAAAAGGCAGTAATTTGGGGAGGGATAGAGAGCACCAAGGGCTTGGTTCTGCACAGTTGGTGTGGAACGGATAGTATGCTCTGTGAATGATTTTGAATTGAGTTTCCTGCCATGTCTCTGAAAGAGTGAGTTTATGAATGTGGCGATAGCTTTGCAGAATTTTTTCCGGAAGTTCAGTGTCATTAAAGCTGGAGGACTATTTCTGGAATGGAGCAAGATGATATTTGTCCGACTGATGCATAATGAGGTGGGAGTAGGGACTGGAGATTGACTAATCGTCTCTCTGGAGCGCTATGTCAATAATGGATTTTTGAAGGGGATCTGTTTTTGGTCCATGTTTGTAGGTCGCTGACCAGTTGTTGGTGATGAAAAGCATGGGGTGGTGGCAGAGAGAATTTACATGATAGAACCTGATACGTTTTGAATTCACTTGGCTTGCCAATGTATAAGTGGGTAACAGTGGTGAGGCCATGTTTATGCCAGTAGGTAAAAGCCATATAGAAGGAGGAAGGAAGGAACATTGGATTGCCTCTGATGGTAAGATGGCTAGATATATTCGAGGGTAGCCCCAGTAGCCTCTGCATCTCTCTCCAGGCAATCACTGTGTCCCTGATAAGGAAATTCGATCTAAGATGTAAAGCTAGGGCCTTAAAAGTAGAGTGGAGGATGGCCGGGAGGGTGTGCGGGGAAAACCAGAGCCCCCTCGAGTATATAGCTTGAATATTGAGATTTTCCAGATAACCAGTCTAGACCTTGTCTAAATAGACAAGAGAGATTAAGTTGGGCAAGCCTGCACCACCCTCAGACTCAGGGAGACAACGTTTTTGAAGAGCTATACATGGCTTTTTGTGTGACCATAAAAAGGACATTGTATTTTCTTGACTTCTGAGTGTTTTAGTAAAAGAGCTACGGTCTGCATTGGATAGAGTAAATGTGCAAATGACACCATTTTAAAAAGGTGACATCTCCCAAAGAGCGAGAGAGGGAGGGTTGCCCATGCTTCCAATTCCTTCACAATCTTTGTTATTAACCACTTCCCGCCCGGCGTATAGACAAATGACGTCCAGGCGGGGGGTTCATTATCCTGACTGGACGTCTATTGATGTCTTCAGGATAATCCGCGATCGCACGCCCCTGGGGGCGCGCATCGCGGCGATCGGTGGTGCCGTGGGTCAGTCTGGCCCACCGCATTACCGACCAAGGTAAAAGGCATCGATCCGAAGTATTTTACCATGTGATCAGCCGTGACCAATCACAGCTGATCACAGTGTAAATAGGAAGAGCCGTTTATCGGCTTTTCCTCTGCTCAGGTCTGCAGACCTGAGCAGCGGAGAGCCGATCAGCTGCTCTCCTGACGGGGGGGGAGGGCTGCGCTGAACGTTTATCAGTGCAGCCACCCTCAGGATCACCCCCACTGGACCACCAGGGAGCTGGATCAGGACCACCAGGGAGTCCCCCCCCAGGACATCGCAAGGAGGCCGCCCAAGACCACCAGGGAAGGCACACAGAGGCCGCCCAAGACCACCAGGGAGTCCCCACTAGACCACCAGGTAAGGGCAATATTGTGCACTGTAGGGATGGCACTGTGCCCATGTATGATGCCTGCCAGTGCCATCCCTAACAGTGCTTATTGCACCAGTGCCTACCACTGCCGCCTATAAGTGCCCATCTGTGCCCACCTGTGCCACCTATCAGTGGCCACCTGTGCCACCTATCAGTGCCCACCTGTGCCACCTAAACATGCCCACCTGTGCCACCTAAAAGTGCCCACCTGTGCCATCTAAAAGTGAGACCTATCAGTGCCCATCAATGCTCAGTGCCACTTATCAGTGCCGCCTATGAGTGTCCATCAGTGCCGCATATCAGTGCCACATATCAGTGCCCGTCCATGTTGCTTGTCAGTGCCGCCCATCAGTGCTGCATATGTGCCCCATCATCAGTGCAACCTTATCAGTGCCACCTCATCAGTGCCAATCTGTACTGCCTCATCAGTGCCCGTCAGTGTAGCCTCATCAGTGCCCATCAGTGTAGCCACATCAGTGCCCGTCAGTGAAGGAGAAAATGTACTTTATACAAACTTTTGTGACAGAAACAAAGAAAATTTTGTTTTTTTTTTCAAAATTTTCTCTTTTTTTTTTTTTTAGCGCAAAAAATAAAAACTGCAGGAGTGATCAAATACCGCCAAAAGAAAGCTCTATTTGTGGGAACAAAATGATAAAAAGTTTGTTTGGGTACAACGTTGCGCGACCGCACAATTCTCATTCAAATCGCAACAGCACTGAAAGCTGAAAATTGGTCTGGGCAGGAAGTGTTCTAAGTGCCCGGTATTGAATGGGTGGTTAAATGTGGATAGTTGAGAGTGTAGAGGGAAGATGGCTCTCGACCTATGTGTATGTTCAAGTAGGTGATATGTTGAGTTGCTATAGTAAATGCGGAGGATATTCGCCATTTATCAGATAGCCTGGGGTTTAGAGCTAAGCTGTATACTAAAGCCCGAGTTGAGTCAAAAGATCGCAAACAGTTCACAAAGTTTGTCAAAATCTTAGAGAGGATTAGAGGAGAATAATAGTATATCGTCTGCAAATAAAGCTGAGCGGAAAGTTTGATCACCAATATCTATTTTAATCTAGATAACGGTTCAATTGCTATATTAAATAGCAAAGGGGAGAAGGGACAACTCTGTCTAGTTCCCTTGGTAAAGGGTATGGTGTCTGGGGTAAAATCTGGGGTAACCAGGCGTGTAGGAAGTGTACTATCGAACCCGAAAAACCAAAGGCATTCATTACTTTGAACAACCATGAAAAACTAATATTATCGAATGCCTTTTTGGCATCTAGGGAGATGATAGCAATATTTTGGTCTGGATGTGTTTTGGCATGTTCTAGCGCTAACAAGACTTTACGAATGGTTAAGGTTATCAAGCGCCCAGAGACAAAGCCAGATTGAGCTGGATGCAGCAAGGTAGGAAGTAAGAGAGCCAATCGTGAGGCTATAATTTTGGACATTATCTTAACATCTACCAGGGTGCAATGGGTTTTTCCCTTTTTTAGTTATGAACTTGATGTGTGCCTCAGTTCCCGTGGGTAGGTATGGACCACCTTCCCCCATTGCGGTAAATACATGTTTTTACGTTTCAGGGATAAAATATCTAGTCAATTTGTCAAATTTGGCTGTGTATCCGTCAGGGCCTGGGATTTAATCGTCGTTTGAATTTATGCTACTGTAATGGGAGCATTAAGGATGTGCGGGGGTAAGTTTGCCATTGTCTGATCAATGGGATCCTCAGTAGGGATGGGCGAACGATTTTGCCCGAGCATAAGTTCGGGCCGAACTTTCGCTGTTCGAGTATTTGGCAAGCAGCCGAACAAACGGGACGTTTGACCATTTGTTCGGCCCACCCGAACTGAACACAATGCATAGTAGAGAGAGGTGTAATAATCAGTAACGTAGTTTACTTATTTCGGCAGGAGAGGTAATGAGAGAGCCAGCAGTAGTTTTTAAGGCAGAGATATAGATAGGTTGTCTGGGACCTGCACACAGTCTAGCTAAAAGCTTGCCCACCTTGTTAACAAACCTATGGAAACGCAATGCAGAGTAAGATGTCTTAGCTGCTTCTTGTTGTTCTGTCCATAAATCAAAGTTTCTTTTAGTGAGTTCCCAGGCTTTTATGTTAACTAAGGTACGAGTATGTGTGTGCCAACCAAAGGGCTTCACTAGCTTGTATATACTGCTGTCTGGAGTGTGGTTTAAATTGGGCGGTATAAGAGATAATTTTTCCCCTAAGGAATGCCTTATCCACCGCCCAAAAGAGGTTGGGATCGGTAATATGTGCACCATTAGCAGAGGCGTATTCTGCCCAGGCTTCATAAAGCATGTGATAAAAATCCTTGTTCTCCACCAAGTATGAGGGGAAACGCCAAATGGGTGAGGGGGAGGATGGTTTGTCTCTGGTCATATGGACCATGATGGGACTATGATCAGAGATTACTGTATCACCAATCTCTGCAGTGCATTACATCGACAATAAAGCTTGTGAGGCAAAAAAATAGTTTATGCATGAAAAGGAGTGGTGGGGGGGGGTGAAAAAAAGGTGAAAGCTTGATCAGTCGGGTGTGATAGTCACCAGATGTCTATAAAATTAATTGATTGTGGGGGCTAATATAGAAAGATCTGTAGTCTGGGAGGTACAAGTTTGCTGTGTATGTGATTGAGGACCTGTACAGTCCTCCGACGGGTGCATAACAGAGTTGAAGTCTCCTCCGACAAGGTGAAGAGTCTCGGGAGAGTCTAATACCCAGGATACCATTTCCTGAAAGAAGACATTGTCAGGGGAGTTAGGAGCATAGATGTTGGTAATAGCAATGTCACTAGAGGGTAGTGATAAATGCAGAGTTAATTTACAGCCAGTCGAGTCAGCTCGAACATCTCGGATAGTGTGTCTTAGGTTTTTATGTAGCAAAATAGCCACCCTAGCCTATACGACCTACTGCCGAAGAGCCATAGACATCACCAACCCCTAGCTTGCGAAGCCTGATGCCTAAGGATACGCATACACTTATTAGGGGAGTGAAGCCCCTTAAAATCCCAGGAGATAATCTTTAGGTTATCTCTGTTGCTTTGAGGAGCCATGTCTGTTGAGTAAGGGCAGTTGTAAAACAAGCAAGTATAACAAGCAAATAAAAAGAAAACAAAAATAACAAAGCCAAGTGGAGAAGCCACACACTTAACTTTTTTCAACATAGGGATCATCTCCCATTCAGAGCTCCCGCCAGATGCTCGCTCCTCTCACGGGGGTGAAAATCAAGCCTTGAGGGGAGAAGAGGGGGGAAGGAGGGCACAGGAGCAAGGGGGGGGGGGCAGAGAGGGAGAGAGGGGAGGTGTGGACCCCATTGCAGGAGGTAGGAATATTGAGTGACAATAATTTTGGTCAGCACTCAGAGCTTTCACCCGCCAAGGGAGTAGGAGATCAACTACAAATTTAAGGTGCATAGAATACTATACATAGATCAAGTAGCAGTAGACTAATGCATATCTAGGAATAGCCGAAGCAATAGTCAAGTGTATATAGCAAACAGGATGGTGAGAGAAGAGGAGAGGGAAAAGCTACCAGTTTCTAGCAGAACTCCTGATGTTTCCTAGAAGAAAGGATGATTCAGCAAACTTCTGAGTGGTTAGCTTAGTTAATGAAGCGACTGCGTTTGACCGAGGGCTTCTCTGGACTTGGTTGGCTCCTGGATGGGGTCCGGGGGGCCTTAGGAGCATTAAAGGATGAGTTCTCTGCAGGGTTATTGAGCTCTGTTTCCGTGTCAGATGTATTGTTGATGTAGTGCTCCGCGTCGGCTGGGGAAGAAAAGGTGATATGCTCCCCAGTGAGAGATTGGAAGTGTAGTACAGCCAGGTAGGCAAGGGTGAATTTAATATGGTTGTTGTATAGCATTGAGCATACCGATGAGAATGCTTTGTGTTTCTTCATAACTAGAGTTCAATGAACCTGGATGTTCGGGTTCATTGGGTTCAGCCAAACTTCGCGAAAAAGTTCGGGTTCGGTACCGAACTTGACTCGAACTTGACCCCGAACCCCATTGAAGTCAATGGTGACCCGAACTTTTGGGCACAAAAATGGCTGTAAAAAAGTCCTGGAAAGGGCTAGAGGGCTGCAAAAGGAAACAAAATGGGGGTAAGAGTAGGACAAGTGCCCTGCAAACAAATGTGGATAGGGAAATAACTTAAAATAACATAAAAAAAAAATGGAGGAGGAGGTGGATGTGGAGTAGGAGGTTGAGTAGGCCGTGACCGTAGCGGTGTAGGTGGAAGTGGCGGTGGAGGAAGAGGAGGAGGAGAAGGTAGCCAACACTGTTTTTTGTTTGTTTTTTTTCCTAATTAGGGTAGCCCCCAAAATATTGAGACATATTCAAAAAAACAAGTATACCAATTGCTGTGTGAGGCCGGTCTAAATGTCTATTCTGCACAAGGTACAGACAAGTCTTGTGGGATCCATGCCTGGTTCATTTTAATAAGCGTTAGCTTGTCCACGTTTGCTGTGCACAGGCGGCTGCGCTTGTTTGTGATAACGCCCCCTGCCGTGCTAAACACACGTTCAGACAATACACTGGCTGCAGGGCAGGCCAGCACCTCCAAGGCATAAAGGGCAAGCTCAGGCCATGTGGCCAATTTGGAGACCCAGAAGTTGAATGGGGCAGACCCATCAGTCAGTACGTGTAGGCGTGTGCACACATAGTCTTGCACCATGTTGCTGAAATGCTGCCTCCTGCTAAGACGTTGTCTATCGGCTGGTGGTGCTGTTTGTTGTGGCGGGCTGCTGACAAAGCTTTGCCACATTTCGGCCATGCTAACCCTCCCTTCTGAGGTGTTAACGGTGCCACAGCTGCGTTGGTCACCTCTTCCTCCTCCTCCGCCTTCGCCTTGTGCTTCCACTGAGCCCCCTGTGTCATTTGGGAATGCCCTCAGCAGCGCGTCTACCAGCGTGCACTAGTAGTCGCGCATCTTTCGATCATGCTCCAGTGAGGGAATTAAGAACTGCACGTTGTCCTTGTAACGAGGATCCAGAAGGGTGCCCACCCAGTAATCAGCACAAGTTACAATGCGGGCAACTCGGCTGTCGTTCAGCAGGCACTGCAGCATGTAGTCGCTCATGTGTGCCAGGCTGCCCAGAGGCAAAGACAAGCTGTCCTCTGTGGGAGGTGTATCATCTGAGTGCCCAGGAGCTGCGTTGGGTGCCACCCTGCTGTGAACACGGTTCCTCCTCCTCCTCATCATCCTCGTCCTCCTCATCCTCCAGAACTGTGCCCTGGCTTGAAAATGTTTTATTTGGCCTATGCTGGTGCAGGAACCCACCCTCCGAGCTACTTGTGAATGACTGGCCTGATAACCACGGAAATTACCCCTCTTCCCCTCTTCCTCCTCCTCTTCCTCCCGCCCTAAGCGTTTTTTCAAGGAGACATAGAAGTGGGATAGTAATGCTGAGAACAGCATCATCGGCACTGGCCATGTTGGTGGAGTACTTGAAACACCTCAATATGGTACACAGGTCTCGCTGGTGGTGAAGTGTTGCTGTTCCGCAGAGCGACTGATCCGTGCATGCTGCAGCTGAAACTCCACTATTGCCTGCTGCTGCTCGCACAGTCTCTCCAGCATGTGCAAGGTGGGCACATCGCATAGGAGGCAGTGAGCAGGAAGGCCGAAGTTCCGCTGCAGCGCAGACTGGCGAGCAGCAGTAGGGTGAGAATGCCAAAAGCGCGCACAGACAGCCCGCACTTTCTGCAGCAGCTCTGACATATCCGGGTAGTTTTTTTAGAAATTTCTGCACCACCAAATTCAGCACATGCGCCAGGCAAGGGATGTGCATCAAACAGGCTAGGCCCAGAGCTGCTACGAGATTTCGCCCATTATCGCACACCACCAGGCCGGGCTTGAGGCTCAGTGGCAACAACCACTCATCGGTCTGTTGTTCAATGCCTGTCCACAGCTCGTGCGCAGTGTGGGGTTTATCCCCCAAACATATCAGTTTTAAAACAGCCTGCTGTCGTTTCCCCCTGGATGTGCTGAAGTTGGTGGTGAAGGTGTTACGCTGAGCGGATGAGGAGGTGGTAGAGGAGGAATAGGAAGCGCAGTAGGAGGAGGAGGCAACAGGAGGCAAAGAGAAATGCCCTGCAATCCCCGGTGGCGGAAGGACATGCGCCAAATGGCTAGCTGCCTCAGGCCCACCCACCACTGCATTTTCCCAGTGTGCAGTTAGCGAAATATAGCGTCCCTGCCCGTGCTTACTGGTCCATGTATCAGTGGTTATGTGGACCTTGCCACATATGGCGTTGTGCAGTGCACACTTGATCTCGTCCCATACTTGTTTGTGCAGGGAAGGGATGGCTCGCCTGGAAAAGTAGTGGCGGCTGGGAACCACGTACTGTGGGACAGCCACCGCCATTAGGTTTTTCAAACTGTCCGTGTCCACCAGACGGAATGACAGCATTTCAAAGGCCAGGAATTTTGAAATGCTGGCATTCAGGGCCAGGGATCACGGGTGGGTAGGGGGGGTACTTCCTCTTTCTCTCCAGTGTTTGTGAGATGGACAGCTGTAAGCTTCCATGGGACTGTGTGGAAATGCTTGGGGACGGTGGCGGACATGGTGGCATTGCTGTCACATGGTCTGTTTGCTGGGTGGCAGGTGACACTGGCACTGTAGAGGTGGAGGAAGAGGCCGAGGCAGCAGCAGAAGAGGAAGCAGGAGGAGGCCAAGACCTTTCTTGGATTTTGAGGTACTTATTCCACTGCAGCTCATGCTTTGCATGTAGATGCCTGGTCATGCAGGTTGTGCTCAGGTTTAGAAGATTTATGCCTCGCTTCAGGCTTTCATTGCACAGCGTGCAAACCACTCGTGTCTTGTCGTCAGCACATTGTCTGAAGAACTGCAATGCGGGGAAGGCCTTTGAGCTGCCTTTGGTGTGCTAGGTCCCTGGGTGCAGTGGGTAGTAGCAGGCGTACTGTCTAGGGGACGGTCGCTCTGCTTTTGCAACCTGCTTCCTCTTTTGCTGTGCTGGTGCCTCTACGCTGGGCATCGGTGCACTAAATGTCTTCCACTTCTGGGGCAGGGCTATGTGGATGGCCCACAGAAAGCACACCAGGAGAGTCATCAAAAAGCATAAGAGACTGCTGCATGACTTGGGGCTCAGACTGCTTGACTGATCTACAAGGGGCTGAGGTGAAAGACAGATGGCCATGGGGTTCAGGTGCCAACTCTGAGCTTTCATCAAGGGACCGGGTGGGAGACAATGTGAAGGAACTGGAGGCATTGTCATCCACCCAATCTACTATCGCCTGTACTTGTTCTGGCCTCACCATTCGTTGAGCGGCATTTGGGCTACCATATAACGTTGAAGGTTCTGTCGGCTACTCGCACCTGAGGAAGGTGTTTCACTTGTGCGTGTAGCTGGCACAAATCGACCACTTCCTCTCCTTGCAACAGGAACTTCACCAACACCACCAACACCAGTAGCACCACAACCACGACCACGTTACTTATTTGATGCTCTCCTTATTCTGGCCACAAATTTACTATGTAGCACTATTTATAAATACAAAAAAAAAGAAGAAATTCTTCTTCTTTTTTTTTGGAAAACAGCAACGTAGACGCACTTTTTATTTTTGTGCAAGAAATGCACCGCTCACACCAGCAGCAGGAACCTCTCCCTACACCAGTATGTAATGATTTTAGAACAATAATCTGTCCCTCACAGGAGAAGCAGGAACCTCTCCTAGCACTATGATGAGATGATTTTAGAACAATAATCTGTTCCTCACAGGAGCAGCAGGAACCTCTCCCTCTAGCAGTATGATATGATTTTAGAACAATGATCTGTCCCTCACAGGAGCAGCAGGAACCTCTCTCTGTAGCACTATGATGAGATGGTTTTAGAACAATAATCTGTCCCTCACACCTGCAGCAGGAACCTCTCCCTCTAGCAATATGAGATGATTTTAGAACAATAATCTGTCCCTCACAGGAGCAGCAGGAAGCTCTCCCTCTAGCACTATGCCGAGATGATTTTAGAACATTAATCTGTCCCTCACACCAGCAGCAGGAGCCTCTCCCTGTAGCACTATGATGAGATGATTTTAGAACAATAATCTGTTCCTCACAGGAGCAGCAGGAACCTCTCCCTATAGCAGTATGATATGATTTTAGAACAATAATCTGTCCCTCACAGAAGCAGCAGGAACCTCTCCCTCTAGCAGTATGATATGATTTTAGAACAATAATTTGTCCCTCACAGGAGCAACAGGAACCTCTCCCTGTAGCACTATGATGAGATGATTTTAGAACAATAATCTGTCCCTCACACCAGCAGCAGGAACCTCTCCTTGTAGCACTATAATGAGATGATTTTAGAACAATCTGTCCCTCACAGGAGCAGCAGGAACCTCTCCCTGTAGCACTACGATGAGATGATTTTAGAACAATAATCTGTCCTTCACACCTGCAGCAGGAACCTCTCCCTCTAGCAGTATGATGTGATTTTAGAACAATAATCTGTCCCTCACAGGAGAAGCAGGAACCTCTCCTTCTAGCACTATGATGAGATGATTTTAGAACAATAATCTGTTCCTCACAGGAGCAGCAGGAACCTCTCCCTCTAGCAGTATGATATGATTTTAGAACAATAATCTGTCCCTCACAGGAGCAGCAGGAAGCTCTCCCTGTAGCACTATGATGAGATAATTTTAGAACAATAATCTGTCCCTCACAGGAGCAGCAGGAACCTCTCTCTCTAGCAGTATGATATGAATTTAGAACAATAATCTGTCCCTCACAGGAGCAGCAGGAACCTCTCCCTGTATCACTATGATGAGATGATTTTAGAACAATAATCTGTGCCTCACAGCACCAGCAGGAACCTCTCCCTATAGCACTAGGAGATGATTTTAGAACAATAATCTGTCCCTCACAGCACCAGCAGGAACCTCTCCCTCTAGCAGTATGATATGATTTTAGAACAATAATCTGTCCCTCACAGGAGCAGCAGGAACCTCTCCCTGTAGCACTACGATGAGATGATTTTAGAACAATAATCTGTCCCTCACACCTGCAGCAGGAACCTCTCCCTCTAGCAGTATGAGATGATTTTAGAACAATAATCTGTCCCTCATAGGAGCAGCAGGAAACTCTCCCTCTGGCAGTATGCTATGATTTTAGAACAATAATTTGTCCCTCACAGGAGCAACACAAACCTCTCCCTCTAGTACTATGATGAGATGATTTTATAACAATAATCTGTCCCTCACACCAGCAGCAGGAACCTCTCCCTCTAGCAGTATGAGATGAATTTAGAACAATAATCTGTCCCTCACACCAGCAGCAGGAACCTCTCCCTGTAGCACTATGCTGAGATGATTTTAGAACAATAATCTGTCCCTCACACCAGCAGCAGGAACCTCTCCTTGTAGCACTATAATGAGATGATTTTAGAACAATAATCTGTCCCTCATAGGAGCAGCAGGAACCTCTCCCTATAGCACTGTGAGATGATTTTAGAACAATAATCTGTCCCTCACAGAAGCAGCAGGAACCTCTCCCTCTAGCAGTATGATATGATTTTAGAACAATAATCTGTCCCTCACAGGAGCAGCAGGAACCCCTCCCTCTAGCACTATAATGAGATGATTTTAGAGCAATAATTTGTCCCTCACAGAAGCAGCAGGAACCTCTCCCTCTAGCAGTATGATATGATTTTAGAACAATAATCTGTCCCTCACAGAAGCAGCAGGAACCTCTCCCTCTAGCAGTATGAGATGATTTTAGAACAATAATCTGTCCCTCACAGGAGAAGCAGAAACTTCTCCCTCTTGCACTATGATGAGATGATTTTAGAACAACAATCTGTCCCTCACACCAGCATCAGGAACCTCTCCCTCTAGCAGTATGATATGATTTTAGAACAACAATCTGTCCCTCACAGTTGCAGCAGGAACCTCTCCCTCTAGCACTATGCCGAGATGATTTTAGAACATTAATCTGTCCCTCACACCAGCAGCAGGAGCCTCTCCCTGTAGCACTATGATGAGATGATTTTAGAACAATAATCTGTTCCTCACAGGAGCAGCAGGAACCTCTCCCTATAGCAGTATGGTATGATTTTAGAACAATAATCTGTCCCTCACAGAAGCAGCAGGAACCTCTCCCTCTAGCAGTATGATATGATTTTAGAACAATAATTTGTCCCTCACAGGAGCAACAGGAACCTCTCCCTCTAGTACTATGATGAGATTATTTTAGAACAATCTGTCCCTCACAGGAGCAGCAGGAACCTCTCCCTCTAGCAGTATGATATGATTTTAGAACAATAATCTGTCCCTCACAGGAGCAGCAGCAACCTCTCCCTGTAGCACTACGATGAGATGATTTTAGAACAATAATCTGTCCCTCACACCTGCAGCAGGAACCTCTCCCTCTAGCAGTATGAATTGATTTTAGAACAATAATCTGTCCCTCACAGGAGCAGCAGGAACCTCTCCCTCTAGCAGTATGATATGATTTTAGAGCAATAATTTGTCCCTCACATGAGCAACAGGAACCTCTCCCTCTAGTACTATGATGAGATGATTTTAGAACAATAATCTGTCCCTCACACCAGCAGCAGGAACCTCTCCCTCTAGCACTATGATGAGATGATGTTAGAACAATAATCTGTCCCTCATAGGAGCAGCAGGAACCTATCCCTATAGCACTGTGAGATGATTTTAGAACAATAATCTGTCCCTCATAGGAGCAGCAGGAACCTCTCCCTTTAGCAGTATGATATGATTTTAGAACAATAGTCTGTCCCTCACAGGAGCAGCAGGAACCTCTCCCTCTAGCACTATGATGAGATGATTTTAGAACAATAATCTGTCCCTCACACCAGCATCAGGAACCTCTCCCTCTAGCAGTATTATATATTTTAGAACAATAATCTGTCCCTCACAGTTGCAGCAGGAACCTCTCCCTCTAGCACTATGCCGAGATGATTTTAGAACATTAATCTGTCTCTCACACCAGCAGCAGGAGCCTCTCCCTGTAGCACTATGATGAGATGATTTTAGAACAATAATCTGTTCCTCACAGGAGCAGCAGTAACCTCTCCCTATAGCACTATGAGATGATTTAAGAACAATAATCTGTCCCTCACAGGAGCAGCAGGAACCTCTCCCTCTAGCACTATGATGAGATGATTTTAGAACAATAATCTGTTCCTCACAGGAGCAGCAGGAACCTATCCCTATAACACTATGAAATTATTTAAAAACAATAATCTGTCCCTCACAGGAGCAGCAGGAACCTCTCCCTCAAGCACTATGATGAGATGATTTTAGAACAATAATATGTTCCTCACAGGAGCAGCAGGAACCTCTCCCTCTAGCAGTATGATATGATTTTAGAACAATAATCTGTCCCTCACAGGAGCATCAGGAACCTCTCCCTCAAGCAGTATGATATAATTTTGGAACAATAATCTGTCCCTCACAGGAGCAGCAGGAACCTCTCCCTCTAGCACTATGATGAGATTATTTTTGAACCATAATCTGTCCCTCACACCAGCAGCAGGAACCTCTCCCTCTAGCAGTATGATATGATTTTAGAACAATAATCTGTCCCTCACAGGAGCAGCAGGAACCTCTCCCTGTAGCACTATGATGAGATTATTTTAGAACAATAATCTGTCCCTCACACCAGCAGCAGGAACCTCTCCCTGTAGCACTATGATGAGATGATTTTAGAACAATAATCTGTCCCTCACAGGAGCAGCAGTAACCTCTCCCTTTAGCACTATGAGATGATTTTAGAACAATAATCTGTCCCTCACAGGAGCAGCAGGAACCTCTCCCTATAGCACTATGAGATGATTTTAGAATAATAATCTGTCCCTCACAGGAGCAGCAGGAACCTCTCCCTCTAGCACATGTAAAATGGCATTCTTGTCAGCATAATTGAGATATTTAACAATGACAGGCCTGGGTTTAGCATGGTGTTCTGTGTGCTTACCAATGTGGTGATCGCGCTCGATGACACATGGAACATGGAGGCCTAGTTGTTCAGGAATAATTTTAGCACAGATATCTGTGAGCTGTGCATTAGAGAATGATTCCGATATGTCGTTGATTCGCAAATAGTTTTGTCTCTAACTATTTTCTATATTCATCCATTTTGTCCCAAAGATCCCTGTTAGAGTGTGTGAGGCGGGCCAGCACAGCAGAGCTGGCAGAATTATCATCTTCCAGTGAGGAGATCCGCTCCTCTGTATGAGTAATCCTATGTGCCTGGGCCCTGATTTCTCCATGTAGCTGCTCCAGTCCTCTCTGCACCATTGCATCTACTGTGGCAGCCAGGGTGGGAGCGAGCAGTGCAACCACTGTTTGAGCTATGCCTGCAGGAGAAGGGGGATCAGGCGCTGCCGGGTCTGCGTGTCACTGCATAGACTCAGCGTCATCAGGAGCGGGCGCTATCTTGGCCGTGGCTAATTTAGCTGAGGGCTGTGGCACAAAGGAGGGCGATCGGATGTGGGATCACTCCACAAAGTGTTCCATGAGGGTCCCCTTAGTTAGTTGATGCAGCGGAGGGTCTTCCCAAGGCGATAGCTGACTTTATAGCTGGTTTTTGGGTGGAGTGTAGCAGGAGCTGTCTCTGCCTACCTCCTCATGTGGCGCCGGAACCGGAAGTGGGCCTATGCAGAACCCCCTATCCAAAATCTTGTTGACATCTGACCATCATACTTATACTATATAGCCAAGGGTTTGTGGACACCTGACTATCACAAATGTATACTATATAGCCAAGGGTTTGTGGATACCTGATCATCACACCTACCTATATGATCATATATTTGTGGACAACCCTCTAAATTGTTCAGTTCAGGTGTTTCCAGCTAAGGGTATGTAGCACCCTCTTAGCTAGATTACTAACAGTTAAGGCAAATTTAGTTTTTGACTCCCCTGTAGCAGTGGTAGTGGTGTTCAATTGCTTTTGGCTGTTCTGTTTTCTGCTAATTGCAGGCTTAACTGCTTTCCCCTTGTTTCTGGTGGATTCCAGAATTTAGTTGATGGAAAGGGCAGACCCTCATTTAAGTATTCATACCACATCAGCCAATCCCTGGCAAGAAGACAGGACAGTAGGGGGCTGAGGTGGGTATATATAGCCTGGGGCCAGGAACAGCAGGGTCCTTGTCCCCTGAGCTGTAGTCCACTAACCACTAGCTTCAAGAGGGTGACTGCACCCTGAAGAGAAAACAAAGTTAAAAGTGTCCTCCATTATCTTTTCTGCTAAGTTTGGAGCATCCTAATGTTTACCCCGCACCCTATCCAAGTTATATCAGCATTAAACTGCAAAAAGGCATGCACTTCCTCTTTCTTGAGTTGTGAAACTATGAAATGCTGTGTACAAAGCTGCCGTATGTCGGGTATAGGATCTGTGCTAAAGGTATAATTAGTGCAACTAGACAATGCTGCATGTCCAACTCTGTGGTAACAGATTGGGGAAGGCCCTTTTCTTATACAGCAAGACTGTGCCCAATGTTCACATATCCAGTTCTATAAAGACATGGCTTAATGTGTTTGGTGAGGAACTGGCCTTCACAGAGCCCTGATCTCAACCCTACTAAGGGCTGTTGGTATGAACTGGAACACCAGTTATGAACCAGATCTTCAGTTCCAACATCAGTACCTGAGCTCACAAAGGTTCTTCTGCTGAATGGACACAAATTTCCAATTGTGGAAAACCTTCCCAGAAGAGTGAAGGCTGTTACAGTCCTAAAAAAAGAACAACTCCATATTAATGCCCAAGGTTTTGGAATAGGGTAGCCAATAGAATCATATAAGTGCAATGGCCAGGTCCACAAACTATTAGCCATGCAGTGTAGTATAGTATAAACAGATCATTTTGACTGACAGGGTTCCTATATTTTTGCACAAACTAAATTTTATGTTTTTTTTAATCTATTACATTTAGAAAGACAAATGAAAATGTCATATATGTTTGTACACAAATGTGCACGCATACCAACTTTGCACACATCATTGCACATATCACTCTATAGTATTAAAAGCTTGTAGCTAACTTCTCTCACTAAGCATGCGGGTTATACACTAATGCGCTAATACCAATGTTATTAAGTCATGTGAGCTCATTACCGTGGTATATTAATTGCTCTAATGGTTTGCTGGCTGTTATATCAGCTAATAAGAGTCACTTATATTTTCACACCATTTTAATTGCTAAAAGCATTACATTGACGCTTTCAGCTAATGTGCGAAAGCAAATGAGAGAAAATGGTATTTTTTTTTTTTTTTACTGTGGTATTTAACCACTTCAGCCCCGGAAGGATTTCACACTTTAGGACCAGAGCACTTTTTGCGATTCGGTGCTGCATCGTTTTAACTGACAATTGCGCGGTCGGGCGACGTTGTACCCAAATTAAATTTGCGTCCTTTTTTTCCCACAAATAGAGCTTTCTTTTGGTGGAATTTGATCACCGCTGCATCATTTCTGATTGCCGCTATAAACAAAAGAAGAGTGACAATTTTGCAAAAAAACGCACATTTCTTACTTTTTGCTAAAATACAAATCCAAAAAAAATATAAAAAAACATCTTTTTTCAACGGTTTTGGCCGATTTGTATTCTTCCTCATATTTGTGATAAAAAAAATTGCAATCGGCGTTTATTGATTGGTTTGCGCAAAAGTGGCCGTGTTTACGGATGAGAATTAATTTCTGGGGTTTTTTTTTTTTTTTATTAGTAATGGCGGCGATCTGCGATTTTTAGCGGTACTGTGATATTGGGGTGGACATGTCGGACCATTTTGACACTTTTTTGGGACCATTGGCATTTATACAGCGATCAGTGCTATGGAAATGCATTGATTACTGTGTAAATGCCATTGGCAGTGAAGGGGTTAACCTGGGGGGGGGGGGGGGCGCTGTAAGGGTTAACTGTGTTCCCTGGGCGTGTTCTAACTGTGACAGTGTTTGACTGGCAGGGGAAGGGGAGTGATCACAGCTTCCATTTTCAGGAAGGCTGTGATCACAGCCCTTCCCCCTCACACAGAACGGAGATCCATGTTTACTTACACGGACCTCCGTTCTTTCACTGCGGGGGGGGCATCGCGGGTAGCCGGCGGAGATCGAGTCCGCCGCACCCGCTCCCTGGCCCCCCCTGAACACAGTGAGCGTGTGAGTGCGCCTCCGGCGGCGCGCGCGCTCACAGTGCATGATATCGCAGCCACCGTCGTATGACGGCGGTTTGCGATATCGAGCCACCTTGTCGCCATCAACCTGCGGTTGGCGGTCGGCAAGTGGTTAAAGAAACAAACAAAAACTTTCACAACAATTTATATCATGGCTAGATATAGTCAGCAATGATGTCGTTTTAAGTCCACTTATTATTACTATTACTTTTTTAAGGCTTCTATGATCTAATTTTATTTATCATATTCTACTGTCACTTGATGATCTCCAGTGTCTCTTTTGATACTGGAGAGTGGTCACTAGAAGCTCAGCCAACTGGTCTTGTTACCATCTTTTGTGTCATGACATTGGAAGACTTGAGGATCCTGTGAATACCTTATGAGGACCCTGTACAGACCATGTTAAGCCCCTGTAGAGATCCTATGAAGACCCATTGAGAGCTCACTGAAGACCCTATAGGAACCCTGTGAAGCCCCTGTTAGGACCAAGGTTAGACCCTGTGAAGACCATGGAAAGTCCCTGTAAGGACTCAATGAAGACCTTGTGAGGAACCTGTGAGGCACTTGTGAAGACCCTGTAACAACCCTTGGTAGACCCTGTGGGAACACAGTGAATACCCTTGTGTCTTGACATTGGAAGACTTGAGGACCCTGGGAAGATCCGAACAGGACCCTTTTAAGACCCTCTGAGGACCCTGTGAAGACCATGGACGGACCTTGTAAATACCCAGTAGCAACCCTGTGAAGATCCAGTGAGAAACCAGTGAAGACCCTGTGAGAAACCAGTGAAGACCCTGTTACCCAAGATGTGAAGACCATCTGAAGTCCCTGTAGGGACGCAATAAAGACCCTGTAAGAACCCTGTGAAGACCCTGTGGGAACACAGAGAAGACCCTTGTTTAATGACTGGAAGATTTGAGAATCCTCCTGTTAAGACCTGATTAGGGCCCTGTGAAGACCCTGTGAGGACCCTGTACACACCTTGTGAAGACCCTGTGAAGATCCAGTGAAAACCCACTGAAGACCCTGTGAGAACTAGATATGTGCACGGCCGAAAAATTTGTCTTTTTCATTGTTTTTTTTTTTTTTAGTTTTTTCGGGGGTTTTTTTCCGTTTTTGTTTTTTTCTGTTTTTTCCATTTTCTTTCTTTTTCCTCTTTTTTCATTTTTAGGATTGTTCATTATGATTGAAATTCATTATTTCGAATATATTCGTAAACTCAGAAACATTTGAATTCTGCTCATTCCATTCTTATTTTCATATTTTCCTTCTTTTGAATTTTTGGATTTTTGTTCTTTCAAATTTTCGGACTTTCAATCTTATTTTCGGATTTTCGTTCTTTCTATTTTTTGGATTTGCAAATTTTGGATTTTCATTTTTTCGGATTTTCGGATTTCGGATTTTCGTTTTTTCAGATTTCCGAATTTCAGATTTTCATTTTTTCCAATTTTCTTTCTTTTCAAAAATTTGTTTTTGGAAAAATTTGAGGAACGGTTGGTTCTTCGTTATTTAGGTGTTTCCGAATTAACAAATATTCTGAATTTTGACGAAAAACTATTTGGGAGTGAAACTAATTGCACATGTCTAGTGAGAACCCACTGAAGACCCTGTAGGAATCCTGTGAAGTCACTGTTACCCAAGGTTAGACCTTATGAAGACCATGTGAGTAGCCTTTGAGGACCCTGTGAAGACTCTGTAAGAACCCTACGAATACCCTGTGGCAGGGGTAGGGAACCTGCGGCTCTCCAGCTGTTGTAGAACTACATTTCCCATGCTTCTGGGAGTAATTGTATCTATCAGCCTTGCAATGCCTCATGGGAAATGTAGTTCTACAACAGCTGGAGAGCCACAGGTTCCCTACCCCTGCCCTGTGGGAACACAGAGAAGACCCTTGTGTCATGACTTTGGAATACTTGAGAATCCTGTTAAGACCTGATGAGGACCCTGTGAAGACCCTGTACAGATCCTATGAAGACCCAGTGAGAGCCCACTGAAGACTCTGTGAGAACCCACTGAAGACCCTGTAGGAACCCTGTGAACTCCATGTTAGGACCAAGGTTAGATCCTGTAAAGACCATGTGAACTCTCTGTAAGGACTCAATGAAGACCCTGTGGGGAATCTGTGAGGACCCTGTAAAAGCCCTGCGAAGACCCTGTGAGAACACAGTGAAGACCCTGCGGGGACTCTGTAAAAACCCTGTAATGGACTCTTATGACAGCAATAGGCAGCACCCATGTCACCAAAAAGCAACATAGTCTTTGTAGGAAAGATCCATCAAAACAAGATTTTATAAGAAAGAATAATTGGCACCTGCCCTCTCATATTACTATTGTTTAAGGCAGGGTTTCTCAACCAGGGTTCCTTCAGAGGTTCCTGGGGGTTCCTTAAGCTATGAGAAATTTCTACCTCTCAAATGAGTTCCCACTGACACCATTGATCTTTTCAGCTATCTGTAAGGGGGTAATTCTTCACAATGACCACATGTGTTAGGAGCATTCTTCCCATTGACCATCACACTAATGTATCATAAGTTGTGGATATAGTCATTTTTAGCAGGGGTTCCTTAAGATCAGAACATTATTTCAAGGGTTCCTCTGTGTTGAAAAGGTTGTGAAAGGATGGTTTAAGGTAAGCACCTGGGGATTTTAATAATTAAAAAAAAAAAAAAAAGATTAGATATAGGTGGGAGGCGGGAAATCAAATGTTTAATTTTTTTTTTTTACTAGTGATCAGCTTTATAGGGATTCAGGGGAACATGTGAAGTTAGAAATATGGAAGCGCTGACTAATTTCTACATGTTAAGTAGTTAATGACTCATTTGGTAGTATATTATGATAAGTATAACATATCTGGAAGCTTCTGAATTACTGTCCCTTTAATGTTATTAAAATAATAATTATTCCATCTCAATCTGTAGCTAACTACAACTATCAAACATTTCTTTTTCTTGCACTCTGGCAATAATGCCCTCCTTGGGAAAGGTCTTATTAGAGTTTTCACCCCCCCCTGCTCATACGATTGGCTCACTAAATGTCCTTGAAGCCCTTCCTGAGCACGCAGTCTTTGATACAGGACCATAAGGGAATAAAGAAATAGGTATCCAGGAAGAGGAATCAGAAGGTACATGAAGAAGAGAGCTACTATACTGGGATCTGCAGTCGGTGAGATATGCTGAGCATTATATGGCTACCTGCTGCCAGTTCAGATCTGAAATCAAAGGTTTTGGCAGAAGAAGGCTGAGATGTCATGACTGATAGCCATACCCCGCAAACGAATCAGATGCTGAAAGATATAAAAAAGGTCAAAATCAGACATGTGCAACTCGTTTTGTTCCAAATTAGTTTTTTTTAACAAATTTTAATGAATTAGTTAATTCGGAAATATCTAAATTAACGAAAAACACGTTTGACTAATTTTTCCGAATATTCGAAAATTAGTAAATTCGAAAATTCGTAAGTTCGTAAATTTGAAAATTCGTACATTCTGGAATCCGAAAATCCAAAAATAAGAGCGAAAATTCAAAAGAACGAAAATGTGACAATAAGAGCGAATATTCAAAATAACGAAAATCCGAAAATAAGAGAGAAAATTCAAAAACCTGAAAAGCTAACTAATAATAACTTAACTATTACTAATAGTGTTGAGCGAACCCGGACTGTAACGTTCGGGTCCGTACCGAACTTTCGGGTGTCCGTGGCACGGACCCGGACCCGGACATTTCAAAAATCGTTCGGGTTCGGTCCGGGGTTCTGCTATTTTACTCCACGTGTTGAGAAGCTGCAGGGCAGCCAATCAACAAGCGTTTCACTGGTTTGCCCTTAGAAGCCATCACAGCCATGCCTACTAATGGCATGGCTGTGATTGGCCAGTGCATCATGTGACCCAGCCTCTTTATAAGCTGGAGTCACAGTGCTGCAGTCACATGCTCCTTGGGTTAGTGTAGGGAAAGGAAGCTGAAAGCTTGAGGGACATATTTGAGACATTTTAAGACCTGATCCTGCATCCTGAGATAGATTACTTTACTACTGCTGTCTGTGCTGTTGCTCTGAGGACAGATAGCAGAAATTAGAGA
>BLSH010124601.1:666892-678018 GCA_018402905.1 Glandirana rugosa
TACAATTTTTCCAAGTTTGTATAGTTTTGTACGTATATTCCTACATACAATATAGAAAGAGTTTATATA
Organism: Glandirana rugosa; assembly: GCA_018402905.1. Lineage (NCBI taxonomy): Eukaryota > Metazoa > Chordata > Amphibia > Anura > Ranidae > Glandirana > Glandirana rugosa. The sequence continues at coordinate 666,962 of BLSH010124601.1, forward strand.
TATATATGATTTTACTAGTAGATTTTACAATCTGTGTTTTGGTTTTTTTTATTAATTTTATTTTTCTGGAAAATATTTTTCGTGAAAATATAGTGAGGGGAATTACCTATTGTTTACCATGACATGATCTCAACTCGCTTGTGGACCTTCAAGCCCAAGACGACCAGGCAGGCTTGAAGCCCTGTTTCAGGCCCAGGCCCAGGCCTGCCTTGGGCTTGCTAGCGTGCCTGTTGCTTGGGGTAACTTTAGTTACCCCTGGGCTGTCCGTGCGATCGTTCGGGTTCCGTCCGGACCCGGACCCGGACTTTGTCCCGAAGTTCGGACGGACCAGCAGAACCCGAACTTCCAGGTGTTCGCTCAACTCTAGTACAGTACCATTTGTTATCCATTAAGGGGAGTGATATAAAAGTGCTTTTTATAAAAGGTCTTTTTATTTTAATTATTTTTTTTGGTTTTGTGTCTAACATTTTAGATGATCATTTTAGTATATATATATATTTGAGAAAGATATAACATACATCCTTATATGCATGTTTTGATATGTTTGAACCTTTTTAACATCATTGAGAAATGGTTATGATGTTTTATGTTAGTGATGCGTTAATGCTTTTATTTTGTCTATTGGCAAGATTAACAGGGAGTATTATTCAGCTGCTCGTATGTAAGATATGAAAGATGCTAAAGTGGTAGTAAACCCTCCTATCATTTTCAGCCAAGGAAGCTGCCATCTTTGCCTCTGTTTAATCTACAACTGCCATCATGCTGCACATGTGATCAGCTATGACACCAGCCATTGGATGGTTTGACAGTTTGGTTTAGAGCACAACCAATGGGAGTGTTACATTTCCGGCACGTGCCGGAAATGTAACTGGTTTTTAACCTGTTAAATGCATGGGTTTACTACCGCTTTTAGCTTGCACTGATAAGTGCCGATTTGACAATCCAGATCGATCAGCTGGCTCACTTCCTTGTGTTGGAGTGCATAATGGGTCATGTTATTCACTCGAAACCAGGGAGGATAAAAATCCATGTTTTTTTTTTAAAAAAATCAAAAAAATCTGATTTTTTTCATTCAAATTGGAATTTTTTGATTTATATCGATTTTTTGTGATTTTTTTCAAATTTTTAAAATAAAATGCTTTAGGAAACACTCTTAGTGATCACATGATTACATTGTCAACAAAACAGTTGTGAATGGCTTCCATTCATGGCTGTTTTGCTTACTATTGTGATTATGAGATTGGCCCACAGCTATCACACAGTACTTGTGGCAATCACAGCACTCTTTATTATGTGATTAGCTGTAGCCAATCACAGATCACAATAGTAAGCAACCTCACATGAATGCTATTCATTGCAGCCAAAACTTTGGCTTACAACAGTTATAAACAATAATAATGTAAAAACAAAATCCTGACCACCCCTGCCTCCCACACCCAGAGTGATAGCGTGTCACCTTGGTGACACTGAACTACTCTGATTAAAGTATGTTAAAAAAAAAAAACCTTCAAAAAAGTGAAAACATTTTTTTTAAAAATGTAATACAATTTTTTTTTGTTGTTTTTTTTTTTTCTTTTACATACTGACACCAGTCAGTATCCCCGATCACCGCCATGCCAGTCATATGATGGAGCTGTACTGCACTAGTGAAAGTATGTAAAACATTTTTTGAATCAAAAAAACAAATTTTAATTAACCACTTCAGCCCCGGAAGGATTTACCCCGTTCCTGACCAGAGCACTTTTTGCGATACGTCACTGCGTCGTTTTAACTGACAATTGCACGGTCGTGCGACGTTGTACCCAAACAAAATTGGAGTCTTTTTTCCCCACAAATAGAGCTTTCTTTTGGTGGTATTTGATCACCTCTGCGTTTTTTATTTTTTGGGCTATAAACAAACAAAGAGGAACAATTTTGAAAAAAAAAAACTTTTTTTTTTTTACTTTTTGCTATAATACATATAAAAAAATATTTATATTAAAAAACAAATGCATTCATCCGTTTAGGCCGATATATATTATTCTACATATATTTGGTAAATAAAATTGCAATAAGCGTATATTGATTGGTTTGTGCAAAAGTTATCCCATCTACAAACTATGAGAATTGATTTATGGTGTTTTTATTAATTTTTATTTTTTTTACCGGTAATGGCGGTGATCTGCAATTTTTATAGAGATTGTGATATTGCGGCGGACAGATCAGATACTTTTGACACTTTTTTGGGACCAATGACATTTATACAGCTATCATAGCTAAAAATAGCCACTGATTACTGTATAAATGACACTAGCAGGGAAAGTGTTAACACTAGGGGACGATCAAGGAGTTAAATGTGTTCCCTCAGCGTGTTCTAACTGTGTGGGGGCTGGGCTGGCAGGGGCATGACAGATCTAACTGTTCCCGATCACTGGGATCAGTAGATCTGTCATGTCCCCTGACAGAACGGGGAACCGCCGTGTTTACATTGGCGGTTCCCATTGGCGGTTCCCATTGGCGGTTCCTGTTCTGCCTCTGTATAAGGCGATCGCGGGTCGACGGCGGACAATGAGCCCGCCCAACCCGCAGCTACACTCACACAGTGTGCAGTGGGCATGAGAGCATGCCACCTGCGGTGAGCGCCCACCCGAAACCGTGGCTTAGTGAATCGCCATAAATATAAGGCGGTTCGTGCAGGGCTACCGACCTGCTGCGGTATATGTACAGGAGGCGGTCGGGAAGTGGTTAATTTCTTTATTTTCCAAAAAATTGTGCCAAAAAACTTCAAAAATGCCTCTTATTAAATACCCCAGACTCTCTACTTTGCATAAAGGGGTCATTAAGGGGGTATTTGTACTGTTCTGGCATTTTAGGAGCTCAAGAAATGAGATCGGCTGTCAGTACATCAGGATAAATCGATTTTCAGAAATATACCATAGTTTGTGGACTCTATCATTTTCCTACAGACTAAATAATAGACACCGATTTGGGTTATTTTCTCCAAAGAAATGTAGCAGAATACACTTTGGCCTAAATCTATGAAAAAAGATTATTTGTTTGCAAAATTTTATAACAGAAACATGTGGGGTTTTTTTTTTTCAAAATCTTTGGTATTTTTTATTCATACAGCAAAAAATAAAATACCCAGTGGTGATTAAATGCTACCAAAAGAAAGCTCTATTTGTGTGAAAAAAATATATATAAATTTCATTTGGGTACAGCATTGCATGACCGCGCAATTACAGGTTAAAGTAGCACAGTGCTGAATAGGAAAAAATTCCCTGGTCATGGGGGTAAAGCCGTCCAGGGGTCCAGTGGTTAAAGCTCATATTAACCTCTGTAATATTTTAATTTATAGGAGAACTATAATAGTTTAAAAGATGACATAGTAACTTCTTTTCCCTATTATCAACATGCTAATTAATTTAAAAAAAAATCAATTTTTAAAACATATCTTATTTTAGAACCAGTGAGGTTATCACTGTGGCTCTGTGCTCATGGGAGGGGCCAGCATGGAGCTGTGCATAGCTTCCTGAGAACATCATAGCACCCCGCCTTAATACTCCTCCCAATGCTCTCAGTCCTGATGCAAGCAGTGGGCTGGCTCTTGGGAGGAGCTATGCAAATATCAGACTGCTTTGATGAATGGGTGTCAGTCTGGAGGAGTGGGTGCTCATAGGCAGGCTGCATTTGCATAGATAATACCCCCATGTGATGCTGAGTTGGGATGCACAAATACCATTTTTTTTACGAGTACCAATACTTTTTTTTAGTGCTCGCCAATAACAATTACAGATACTACCTACCGCAATTGTTTGCTGTCAGCATTGGTACAAAGCATGAAAAAGTTATTTACAAATGAAATACATTTATTTTTTAATTCTGCATATATGTTAAAGGTGTAACAATATTAACAAACGAAGCAAGCAAAAAAAAAAAAAGGTTTAATTATTGATTATATAGAAGTGAACAATAAAAAAAACAGGAAAAAAATAATTAAGTGGAGAAGGACAATAAGGAGTTAATTAAAGTGATTGTAAAGTCTTGTTTTTTTAAAAGAAAAAATAAACATGTTTTACTTACCTCCTCTGTACAGTTGGATTTGCACAGAGCAGCCCAGATCCTCCTCTTCTCTGGCCCCTCTTCAATGCTCCTGGCCCCTCCCTCCTGTCAAGTGTTCCCACAGCCAGCAGCTATCTATGGGGACACCCGAGCCGAGCCACAGCTACCTGAGTCCATTCAAACGGAAAGCCTCAACCCAGCCCCGCCCCCGCTCTCCCCTGATTGGCTAACTGACTTTGATTGACAACCGGGGGGGTCAGCCAATCAGGAGGAGAGTCCCAGACGGCTAAGACACTCGTGGACATAGCTGAAGGGAGATGGGACTCAGGTAAGTATTAGGAGGGTGCTGGGGGGGGGGGGCTGCTACACACAGAAGGTTTTTTATCTTAATGCATAGAATGCATTAAGATAAAAAAAAAACCTGCCTTTACAACTCCTTTAAGTCTGATTAGAATAAATAAAGGGTTAATAAGGGGTTAAACAGAGGAACATTTAACCACTTCACCTCCGGAAGAATTTCCCAGTTTAGGACCAGAGCACTTTTTGCGATTCGGCACTGCATCGCTTTAACTGACAATTGCGCGGTCGTGCGACGTTGTACCCAAACTAAATTTGCACCCTTTTTTTCCCACAAATAGAGCTTTCTTTTGGTGGTATTTGATCCCCTCTGCGTCATTTCTGATCGCCGCTATAAACAAAAGAAGAGCAAAAAAAACAAATTTCTTACTTTTTGCTAAAATTCAAATCCAAAAAAAAAAAAATATATAAAAACACATTTTTTTCACCGGTTTTGGCCGATTTATATTCTTCCTCATATTTGTGATAAAAAAAAAATCGCAATCTGCATTTATTGATTGGTTTGCGCAAAAATGGCAGCGTTTACGGATGGTGAGAATTTCTGGGGTTTTTATTTTTTTACATTTTTTACTAGTAATGGCGGGGATCTGCGATTTTTAGCGGTACTGCAATATTGCAGCGGACATGTCGGACATTTTTGACACTTTTTTGGAACCAATGACATTTATTCAGCGATCAGAAATTTAAATGTCCACTGATTACTGTATAAATGTCATTGGCAGTGAAGGGGTTAACCTGGGGGGGGCTAGGGGTTAACTGTGTTCCCTGGGTGTGTTCTTAATGTGGGGGGGTTGGGCTACCATGGGCATGAGAGATCTAACTGATCCCAGTGACAGGAATCAGTAGATCTCCCATGCCCCACTAACAGAGCGGGGAACCGCCATGTTTACATTGGCGGTTCCCCATTCTTTGCCTGTGGCCCCTCATCGTGGCTCGCTGGCGAACATTAGGTCCACCCGAGCCGCGGGCACACTCCTCAGGAGTGCAGCGGCACGCGCTCGCCCCCTAGTGGCCATTCACAGATCGCCGTCTTTTTACAGCGATTCGCGGCCAGCGTCCACACTGCCGCTGTAAATATGCGGTAGGCAGTGTGGAACTGGTTAATAAAAAGCACATTTTTTTTCACTTGACAGGTTGCTTTAACCACTTCAGCCCCTGAAGGATTTCCAGCTTTAGGACCGGAGCCCTTTTTGCGATTCGGCGCTGCGTCGCTTTAACTGACAATTGTGCGGTCGTGCGACGTTGTACCCAAACGAAATTTGCGTCCTTTTTTTCCCACAAATAGAGATTTCTTTTGGTGGTATTTGATCACCGCTGCATCATTTCTGATCGCAGCTATAAACAAAAGAAGAGCGACAATTTTGCAAAAAACCCCAAATTTCTTACTTTTTACTAAAATACAAATCCAAAAAAAAATATATAAAAAAACATTTTTTTTCACCTTTTTTGGCCGATTTACATTCTTCCTCATATTTGCGATAAAAAAAATTGCAATTGGCGTTTATTGATTGGTTTGCGCAAAAGTGGTCGCGTTTACGGATGATGAGAATTCATTTTTGGGGTTTTTATTTTTTTTTTATTTTTTACTAATAATGGCGGCGATCTGCGATTTTTTGCGGTACTGCGATATTTCAGCGGACATGTTGGACCATTTTGACACTTTTTTGGGACCATTGGCATTTATACAGCGATCAGTGCTATAAAAATGCACTGATTACTGTGTAAATGCCATTGGCAGTGAAGGGGTTAACCTGCAGGGGGCGCTCTAAGGGTTAACTATGTTCCCTGGGCGTGTTCTAACTGTAGGAGGACTGCCCTAACAGGGGAAGGGAAGTGGTCACAGCCTTCATGTACAGGAAGGCTGTGATCACAGCCCTTCCCCCTCACACAGAGCGGAGGTCCGTGTTTACATACACGGACCTCCGCTCCTTCGCTCCGGGGGGCCATCGCGGGTGGCCGGCGGCAATCGAAGCCGCCGCACCCGCTCCCTGGCCCTCCCCGAACACAGTGAGCGCGCGGGCGCGCCTCCGGCGGCGCGCGCGCGCTCACTAAACTTGTTCCCGCAGCCGCCGTCGTATGACGGCGATTTGCGGGAACGAGCCACTTTGCCGCCATCAGATGCCGATCAGCGGTCGGCAAGTGGTTAACCTGACTTTATCTGAAGATGTAAGTTCATCCATTTGATCTGTAGATGAATAAACAGAAAGATACAAAAATAAACAATGTTTCTTTTTATCCTTGTGTTTCAAGCCGGGTTTACACTAGTACGACACATGCGCTGACATTTTAAAGGCTTATATGCAATGTTATTGCCATAAAAAGTGTATGAGGACCCGAGTGCTGCCCTAGGGGACATCTATCGATACAAAAAATGTTTTTTAAATCAATCGTTTTTTCAGGACAAGTGATTTTATTAATGCTTAAAGTGAAACAATAAAAATGAAATATTCCTTTAAGTAATGTGCCTGGGGGTCCCCTTAGTCTGCCTGTAAAATGTTTAGAACAGTGCCACCGCAAAATGACATTTGTAAATCGCGGCTCCCGGCAATATACAAAAAAATCACTGAAAAAATTTGCGTAGGGTCTGGTATGGATTTTTAGGGGAACACCATGCCAAAAAAAAAAAAAATGATGTCAGCTTCCCCCTAAAATCCATACCAGACCCTTATCCAAGCATGCAACCTGGCTGGCCAGGATGGGGGGGGGGCAACGAGCACCCCCCCCCCCTCCTGAACTGTACAAGGCTACATGCCCTCAACATGGGGAGTATGGGTGCTTTGGGGCAGGTAGGGCTTTTCCCCACAACCCTAGGCTGTGGTTGTGAAGGTGTGTGGGCAGGGGGATTTAATAAGGGGGCCCCCAGATCCCGGCCCCCCATTACATCGTACCCCTACTAATTCACCAAGAAGTGTCAAAAAAAGAAAAAAACAGGAGACAATTAGGGACAAGTCCTTTATTACAAAAAGAAAAAAAAATGAGAGCCGCCTTAACTGGTCCGATACAAGTCGGTCCGACTTTGAAAAAGGTTCCTGCACTACTTTTGTCCTTCTTCAGCCCATTGAATATCATTGAAGTCGGATCCTTGTCCTAACCATCCGACTTGGGGATTAGAGTAGCAGTAAAAGGAATTTATGTCACACTGGGATTGTTTTGATTAGTCAAAGAACAAGTCACTATCTCAAAGCCGGAGCAAAATTTTATCATTTTCATTCAAGTCGGATGGAAGCAGGACCAAAGTAGGACCGATGTTGCAGTGCAAAATAGGATGACAGTCGTACAACAGTCGTGTCGTACCAGTGTGAACTCGGCCTCAGGGGCTGAGCAATGTTGCTGATAAACATTGCCCGGCTGCTTTTTTTTTTTTTTGAATGAATGGGAAGTGCTCTGTGCTGAGCAAATTTCTGTTCATTCTCAAACTGAAGCATAGTAAACACAGTTTACTATGCTTTGGTTGTGGATGAGCACAGTGAGTGATTGGTACTGATCACTCACTGTGTTAAGTTAGAAAAGGAAGGGGCTGGTAAATTACATATTTAACAGCCCATTCCCACTTTCCATCCTGAAACATCCCAGCCAGCAGGAGTGGAGAGGAGGGGAAAGGGGGCCAAAACTCCAGTCTAAATAATGTGTCCGGGTTTCAGGTGGTCTGAAACCCTGAGAACATGATTCAAAAGCCGGATTGTCCGGGCAAATCCCAGATATGTGATAACTAGAGTTGAGCGAACCCGTGGATGTTCGGGTTCGGTGGGCTCGGCCGAACTTCGGAAAAAAGTCCGGGTTTGGTACCGAACTTGACCCGAACTTAACCCCTGAACCCCATTGAATTCAATGGGGACCCAAACTTTTCGGCACAAAAATGACTGTGAAAGAGTCCTGGAAAGTGCTAGAGGGCTGCAAAATGCTTTTAGAACAATAATCTGTCCCTTACAGCAACAGCAGGAACCTGACCCTATAGGAGTAGGCGATGATTTTAGAACAATAATCTGTCCCTTACAGCAACAGCAGGAACCTGACCCTATAGAACTAGGAGATGATTTTAGAACAATAATCTGTCCCTCTAAGCAGTAGACTCTACCTAGTGCAGTCAGATCTTTCTGTAATGCAGGATGAGATCTGCAATCTGTTCCTAAAAGCAGTAGTAGTAGTAATCTCTACCTATCTATCTGCAATCTGTCCCTCACAGCATCCTCTCCCTACACTACCCAGAGAGCATGTGACATGCAGTACTGTGACTCCAGCCTCATATAGAGGCTGAGTCACATGATGCACTGGCCAATTACAGCCATGCCATTAGTAGGCATGGATGTGATGGCTTCTAGGGAAAACCAGTTAAACGCTTGTTGATTGGCTGCCCTGCAACTATTTAACATGCGTGATCAAATAGCCGAACCCAGAACCCGAACCCGAACTTTTTTTCAAATGTCCGGGTTCGGGTGCGGGTCACGGACACCCCAAAGTTCGCTCAACTCTAGTGATAACCCTATCACTACCCTACCATAGATCCTGTTTCATTCGCAGAGCATGGGAGAAAACTCCGATGTAAGTGTACATGGAGAACATAAAAGCTGCATGCAGACAGTGTCCTGGTGGGGATTCAAACCAGGCATCCCAGTACTGTAAGGCAGGGGTGCCAACCACTATACCACCATGCCACTGTGCTGGCCAAGCCAATATGATGTGTACTTTTTTACCAAACCGCCTCTCAAAATACATTTTTTTTTCCTGGTAAAATTGGGTTAAAAGGAAAAACAAAGTTTCAAACTGACAGTTCTGTTTATTCTTCTTTTTTTTTTTATCTAATTACCATCTGCGGCCAGTTAATTAGCTGCCCTGTCTTTTGAACTAGATATGATTCATTCCACCTGTGAGACAAAAACAGAGGAAATAATAAAATCTATTCATAAAATACAATCGTTGTCGGCTATCTTCGGAGGCAGGGAATGAACAAACAGGTTTATTAAACATGCCGGCAATATAAATTTTAAGGTAAACTTTCCAGGTCATTCCCATCGGGAGAAGGAAAGCCATTTCTGTTTAGAAGGCGAGATTAATTCCCAGGTAATGATTGTTCATATACATTGCGCCGGGGGGCTCCGCCGCTACCTTTGCAGAAAAGGGAGAATTAGAGCATTTTAAGAGCTTTCCAATTGAAATATGTTGTAATTTGCTGTGTTTATGTTTATCAAGGAGGGAAAAAAAATAGGCAAAGCAAATGACAGCGCGTAAATCTTACCGCAATCTCAATTTCTCTTTCCGAGTTTCAATTTGCATTTTTTTTTCACTATTTCTCTTGAAAGAACAATAAGTTATGGGTTATAATAAGCACGCAACACTTCCACGCCAGCACTTTTGATTAATGATCATTGGCTGGGCATGTTTACCATTTGCTTTGCGAACCATTACGACTTTAATATGGGTCTGAAATTTCTGTACAAATATGGAAATATGAAGGATTAGCTGAAACTTTAGATGTTCAAATTTTTACCTGCTGACCAAAACACAACAGACCTGAGACCCCTTTCAAACTGAGGCGCTTTACAGGCGCTATTTAGCTAAAAATAGCGCCTGAAAAGCGCATCAAAAGTCACTCCCCATCCACCCCAATGTGAAACCTAGAGTGCTTTCAGACTGGGGCCTTTCACACTGAGGCGCTTTACAGGCGCTATTTAGCTAAAAATAGCGCCTGAAAAGCGCATCAAAAGTCACTCCCCATCCACCCCAATGTGAAACCTAGAGTGCTTTCAGACTGGGGCGGTGCGCTTGCAGGACGTTACAAAAAGTCCTGCAAGCAGCATCTTTGGGGCGGTGAGCGGTAATATACCGCTCCTCCGCCGCCCCTGCCCATTGAAAACAATGGGCATCGCTTCCGAAGTGGCTGCACATCGCCTGAGCACTTTTAACCCCGTTTAAACCCCTTGTGGGGGGTTAAAAGCGTACTGCTCCCTCCTTCGTATCGCTGCTCTAAACAGCGGTAAATCCCCGCTGTGACCAGTGGGGATTTACCACTAATGCTCCACCGCCCCAGCGTGAAAGGGGCCTGAATGTTTAATGGGTAACTACACTTCGGTGAAAAAAAAATAGCAAAAAAAAAATGATATATATACACTATACTACTAAAAGTTTTAGGACGCCTGCCTTTACACGCACATGAACTTTAATGGCATCCCATTCTAACGCCTTGTACACACGATGCGACGGTCGTACGACCGGACGTCCAAAATCGTACGTCGGCTGTTGTGTCTCGCATACTGACATGCACTAAGTGATCGTACGACCAAGCCTAACGTGGTGACGTATTAGGAGCGTATAAAGAGGAAGTTCAGGTGCATGTGATTTGTGAATTAGGAACTTAGGTTTACACAAACGTACACTTCCGCGCATTCCTGACTTCTGAGCATGCGTGTTTTGCACGTACAACTTTGGTGGACCAACTTCTCTGTACACACGGTTCAACAGCTGTACGACCGTTTGTTGTACAACCAAAGTTTTCTAGTCTGCTCATCCACACTCTGTTGTACGACTGTCGCACGTTGCACCGTGTGTACAAGGCTTTAGTCCATAGGGTTCAATATTGAGTTGGCCCACCCTTTGCTGCTATAACAGCTTCAACTCTTCTGGGAAGGCTGTCCACAAGGTTTAGAAGTGCCAATGGGAATCTT
>BLSH010124601.1:681096-698867 GCA_018402905.1 Glandirana rugosa
GGGTGTACCCCCATTTTACTTCCTTTTGCAGCCCTCTGGGGCTTTCCAGGACTTTCCTACAGCCATTTTTGTGCCCAAAAGTTCGGGTCCCCATTGATTTCAATGGGGTTCGTTGTTCGTGCGATCGTTCGGGTTCCGTCCGGACCCGGACCCGGACTTTGTCCCGAAGTTCGGACGGACCAGCAGAACCCGAACGTCCAGGTGTTCGCTCAACTCTACTCTTAAGGCATCAGCAAACCAAGACATTTTGGACAATTTCATGCTCCCAGCTTTGTGGGAACAGTTTGTGCAGGCAGTCAAGTTCGTCCACCCCAAACTCACTCATCCATGTCTTCATGGACCTTGCTTTGTGCACTGGTGTGCAGTCAGTTTGGAACAGGAAGGGGCCATCCACAAACTGTTCCCACAAAGCTGGGAGCATGAAAATTTCTTGTTATGCTAACACCTTAAGAGTTCCTTTCACTGAATCTAAGGGACCAGGCCCACCCCCTGAAACACAACCCCACACCATAACCCCCCCTCCACCAAATTATTTGAACCAGTGCACAAAGCAAGGTCCATAAAGCGAGTTCGGGGTGGAGGAACTTGACTGGCTTGCACAGAATCCTGACCTCAACCTGATAGAACACCTTTGGAATGAATTAGAGGGGAGACTGTGAGCCAGGCCTTCTCGTCCAATATTAGTGCCTGACCTCACAAATGCACTTCTGGAAGAATGGTCAAACATTCCCATAAACACTCCTAAACCTTGTGGACAGCCTTCCCAGAAGAGTTAAAGCTGTTATAGCTGCAAAGGGTGGAACAACTCAATATTGAACCCTGCAGACTAAGACTGGGTTGCCAGTTAAGTTCATGTGCGTGTAAAGACAGGTGTCCCAATACTTTTGGTGATATAGTATATATACACTATATTGTACCACGTCCCCTTCTAGAATCCTCATCTCTCCACAGTGACACCCAGCTCCATCCAAAGCCCTAACCGACAGGAGGGAGGCAGCTCACCATGGCACGGTGTTTGAGAACCACTACACTAGACTAACTGAACATTTAATCCTTGCAGTAAAGGGGTGGACAAGTGTGAGAGTTTACTACAAAGTGAAACTTTACAAATACTCAGAGTTGACCTTTACCTGACGCTGCTAAATTCGGCCTGGGCATCAATGACCTTTGGTCATAAAAGGGTTTAATTATACAATTTCTATGTATGTAGACTTGCCACCTGCGTAACACATCATGCCCTGTACAGCCTTTCATGCTGGTGTCTAAAAGGCACAAATCAAAATGCCAAGATAAGTGAAGTATTTATTGCACCGGGAGCCCTTGACACCTCGTCTGTAACTGACATGATCCACTGGAAACATCTCGTGTCCCCTCTGGGACCTGGTTGGTGCTGAAAGAACAGTTCCTGCTCTCAGGCTCCCACTCCAGCAAATGTGACTGAATCAGCAAGTCCAAATCCTATCCATCACCGCGCTCCAGGGGAAAGCTCCAATTTGCATGGGTTAGTGGGCTCCGAGCTGTCATAAAGCCCTTTTAATGTGCATCTTCAGAGCTGAGAGCACAGGTCAAATCTTTTCACTCGGAGGCAGCAAAAGAAATGCCATGCTTTGCATCTTGTCCCTCGATGTACATTAATTATTTATCGCTATACGGCAGAGATTATCTGCGCCGCGTTCTTATTTTACTTTTATTTACATTTTAGACCTTTAATTCTAAGCTGCAAAAAAGGGACTTGGGGCACTGGAACCAATGGGCAAACTGTTGCTAATATCAGCCATGAGAAATCGGAACTGTGCAAAAACATCATAAACCTGCTTACCCTAAAGTATACCTGAAAGCACAGCTTTTATTTTTTTCGTTTTGAATAGAGTGGAGAGGGATTACAATGCCGGTTAGGTTTTTATTGCTGTCTGTGGCCCCATTAGTGAGGTTTAACCTCTCTGTTCGTCTCGTTTACTGTTATTACAAAATGTGAAAGAAAATCCCACATTTTGGGTTATCACCAGAATGGGAATAGAGGAGAAATCTTCCAATAGGGACACTAGGTCAAAGATCCCTTCACTTTGGAGGGGTTTTCTCTCACTTACTCACTATTTTGGCTAATGGTAGACATGGAGACATGGGCTCAACTGTCACTTCTATGCTGATGACACTCAGATATACAGGGTGGGCCATTTATATGGATACACCTTAATAAAATGGGAATGTTGGTGATATTAACTTCCTGTTTGTGGCACATTAGTATATGTGAGGGGGGAAACTTTTCAAGATGGGTGGTGACCATGGCGGCCATTTTGAAGTTGGCCATTTTGATCTATGCTCCCTGCTGAAACCACTGCTTGTGGAAGAGAATTCCACATCCTTACCACTCTTACCCTAAAGAACCTTGTACGCATATTAAGGTTAAACTGCCTTTCTTCTAATTTTAGTGAATTGCTGCACGTCTTTCTATGGTCCCTTGCACGGAAACATTTTATCCTTATTGTGGGGTCACCAGTATGGTATTTGTACAATAGCAAGAGGGACATGTGACACATCAAACTTCTTGGGAATTTTACAAGAAAAATAATGGTGTGCTTGGTTTTAACGTAACTTTATTTGTTCATGAGTTATTTACAAGTTTCTGACCACTTATAAAATGTGTTCAATGTGCTGCCCATTGTGTGGGATTGTCAATGCAACCCTCTTCTCCCACTCTTCACACACTGATAGCAACACCGCAGGAGAAATGCTAGCACAGGCTTCCAGTATCCGTAGTTTCAGGTAGTTTATAAGTGGTCAGAAACTTGTAAATAACTCATGAAAGAATAAAGTTACGTTAAAAACAAGCACACCATTGTTTTTCTTGTGAAATTCCCAATAAGTATGATGTGTCACATGACCCTCTTCCTATTGAAAAAACAAAAGTTGGATTCAAAATGGCCGACTTCAAAATGGCCACCATGGTCACCACCCATCTTGAAAAGTTTCCCCCCTCACATATACTAATGTGCCAAAAACAGGAAGTTAATATCACCAACCATTCCCATTTTATTAAGGTGTATCCATATAAATGGCCCACCCTGTACATCCACACTAAACCAGATTCTACTTTGGCTGCTTCTCTCCTATCTAACTGTATTATATATTTGTGATATAAAAACTTGGAAGGCCCATAATTTCCTTCAATTAAACTCTAACAAGACTGAAGTCATGCTTATTGGCACCCCCATTAATTACATAAGGCCAGTCCAAATAGCTTATCTGTAGATGGCACTGTACTTGGGCTTCAGTCCAAATTGAAAAATCTAGGGATGATATTTGATGGTAGTCTAACCTTTGAACCACATGGACAAAATGTTGTCAGAACATCTTTTTTCCACTTGAGAAACATTGCTTGGCTGCGTCCCATGCTATCATACACTGTAACTGAAAAGCTGATCCATACATTTGTGTTCTTCTGACTTGACTACTGCAATGCTCTACTTGCTGGTGTTCCTAAATCCATCATAAATCGGCTCCAATATGTTCAAAATTCTGCAGCCAGAATCCTGACTAGGTCTGGTACAAGTGATCATATTACCCCGATCCTGGAGTCCTTGCACTGACTACCCGTCAGGTTTCGCATAGACGTTAAGATCCTCTTGCTCACCTACAAGGCTCTTCATGGCTTAGCATCCCATTATCTCTCTGAACTTTTTTCAACATACCCCCCCTCATAACCTCCGCTCCTCAAATTCTGGTCTACTGTGTGTCCCCCCTACTCACCTACACTCAATGGGGGACCAAGCCTTCTCCTGCTATGCTCCAAAGTTATGGAATTCACTTCCTAAGAATGTCAGAGAGTCCTCTTCTCTAAACTCATTCACATCAAATCTAAAAATGTTTTTCTTTAGACAAGCTTTCACTTGATTGTCCCTTTATCCCTTATGTTATATTATCCTGTGTATTTCTTGTGTTTCATCCTGTGTATTGATTGTGCCCACCACAAACTCATGGCAGGGGGTGGACAGCGCGCTCTGTGATCGCAGTGTCCGGAGGACACTGCTGATTACAGATTGAGGTAAACTGTCAATCAGCGGCTCTTTATCACGTAATCAGTTGTGTCCAATCACAGCTGATCACGGATGTAAATAGAAGCCGGTGATCGGCACTCCTTTCCTCATGCTGACATGCATTCTCTAAAATGGACATGCAAACTGATAATCAGGGCACTGATAATCAGTCTCCTGATTATCACTGCAGTCCCAACAGTGCCCACCAGTGCTGCCAATCTGTGCCCATCAGTGCTGCCAATCTGTGCCCCTCAGTGCTGCCAATCAGTGCCCATTGGTGCCTCCTCATCAGTGTCACCTATTAGTGCCACCTACCAGTGCCCATCAGTGCTGCCCATCAGTATCACCTATCAGTGCCCATCATTGCCAACTATCAGTGCCCATCAGTGCCACATATCAGTGCAGCCTCATCAGTGTCCAGCAGTGCTTCCTCATCAGTGTCCACCAGTGCCGCCTCATCAGTGCCCATCAGTGCAGCCTATCAGTGCCCATCAGTGCCACCTTATAAGTGCCTATCAGAGCATCCTATCAGTGCCTATCAGTGCAGCCTCATCAGAGGACATCAGAGAAGGAGAAAAATTACCTGTTTCCAAAATTTTATAACAATGAAAAGGTTTTTTTTTCTTTTTTTTTTTAATTTTTGGTCGTATTTGTTTATTTAGCAAAAAATAAAAAACCCAGTGTTGATTAAATACCACCAAAAGAAAGCTCTATTTGAAAAAAAATAATACAAATTGCATTTGGGAACAGTGTTGCGTGACCGTGCAATTGTCATTCAAAGTGCGACAGCGCTGAAAGCAGAAAATTGGCCTGGGGAGGAAGGGGGTGAAAGTGCCCAGTAGGCAAGTGGTTTAATCAAAATTACGTCAAAATTTTTGTTTTTCACATGTTCTGATTCATCTGTAGTAATGAATTTCAACGAATCTGAAATAAATTATAACAAAACAATGAAATAACGAATTATCCGAAATTAATTTGCATTCAAAAATGAATTTGAATTTGGGAAATGTAAATATATTGCAATAAATACAGTAAGGTATAAAAGTGCAATAAGACGATTCCTACTTAGGCTGCTTTCACAGGGCTCTGTTACAAAAACTTGGAAAAAACACATCTTTGCTGCATGTTTGCCATGTTTTTGCTGTGTTTGCGTGGCATTTTTCCCCTAGACACGTGACAGGACTAAGCTCTTCCTATAGGTCCTTTGTGTTCTTGATGCCTTTTTTGCCTGTTTCTATTCATTTCAATGGAGAGGTACATTTTTGGTGTGTTTTTTTACCGTTGCAAAAATTAACCAAGCCGGACTTTTGAGGACCCTTTCATATTGATCCGTTTTTCAGTTAAAAAAGTGGAAGAAAAATGCATGAAAAGTGCATCCCTTTACAGTGCATCGGAAAGTATTCACAGCACTTTACTTTTTCCACGTTTTATTATGTTACAGCCTTATTCTAAAATGGATTAAATTCCTTATTTTCCTCAAAATTCTACAAACAATACCCAATAATGACAATGTGAAAGAAGTTTGTTTGAAATCTTTGCAAATTTATTAAAAATAAAAAATTAAAAGATGCCATATACATAAGTATTCACAGCCTTTGCCATGACAGTCAAAATTGAGCTCAGGTGCATCTTGTTTCCTCTGATCATCCTTGAGATGTTTCTACAACTTGATTGGAGTCCACCTGTGGTAAATTCAGCTGACTGGACATGATTTGGAAAGGCACACACCTGCCTATATAAGGTCCCACAGTTAACAGTGCATGTCAGAGCACAAACCAAGCCATGAAGGTCAAGGAATTGTCTGTAGACCTCCGAGACAGGTTTGTATCTAGGCACAGATCTGAGGAAGGGTACAGAAAAATTGCTGCAGCATTGAAGGTCCCAATGAGCACAGTGGCCACCATTATCCATAAATGGAAGTAGTTTGGAACCACCAAGATTCTTCCTAGAGTGGGCAGCCCAGCCAAGCTGAGTGATTGCGGGAGAAGGGCCTTAGTTAGGGAGGTGACCAAGAACCAGATGGTCACTCTGACAGAGTTTTCCAAAAGGCACTTGAAGGACTCTCAGACCATGAGAAACAAAATTCTCTGAGCTGATGAAACAGAAGAGTGAAGCATGGTGGCGCAAGGAACTGGGAGACTAGTCAGGATTGAGGGAAAGATGATTACAGCAATGTAGAGAGACATCCTTGATGAAAACCTGCTCCAGAGTGCGCTGCACCTCAGACTCGGGCAAAGTTCATCTTCCAACAGGACAACGCCCCTAAGCACACAGCCAAGATAGCAAAGGAGTACATGGCTACAGGACAACTCTGTGAATGTCCTTGAGTGGCCCAACTAGAGCCCAGACTTGAACCCAATTGGACATCTCTGGAGAGGTCTGAAAATGGCTGTGCACCAATGCTCCCCATCCAACCTGACAGAGCTTGAGAGGTCCTGCAAAGAAGAATGGGAGAAACTGCCCAAAAATAGTTGTGTCAAGCTTGTAGCATCATACCCAACAATACTTGAGGCTGTAATTGGTGCCAAAGGGGCTTCACCAAAGTATTGAGCAAAGGCTGTGAATACTTTATGTACATGGGACTTTTTTCATTTTTTATTTTTAATACATTTGCAAAGATTTCAAACAAACTTCTTTTAAGTTGTCATAATGGGGTATAGTTTGTAGAATTTGGAGGAAAATAATGAATTTAATCTATTTTGGAATAAGGCTGTAACAACAAAATGTGGAAAAAGTGAAGTGTTGTGAATACTTTCCGAATGCACTGTAAATCCTACGGAACACTTCACACCGGTCCATTGCAATTCAGTTGTGTTTTTAAAAGACCTGCTTGCTGAATTTTTTGTGCATCAAAAATGTAGAAAGTTTTTTGTCCAGTCACCTGTTCAGAGGAAAACCGTAGAGCAAATGCATCAAAAATGCAACACACCGTGGCAAAAATGCATATGCGTTTTTACCACATTTTTGAAACGGAGCAGTGTGAAAGCAGCCTAAAAACGCAACTGAAATGCAAATGACAAATGTGAAGAGTTCCATAGGATTGAAAGGGATGCAATTTTCATGCAAAAAAGGGCCCTTATTGTGTTTGGGGTGGATGGAGGTGGATCCATCAGAATCTCTGAATCATAACATAACGAATGAATCTGAAATTCATTTTGTGTTGTTTGTTATGTTATGATTCAGAGATTCTGCTGAATCCACCTCCATCCAACCCAAACAGAGAGCATAAGTATTATCTTTCGAAATTGCGAATTAACAAATCAATTTGAAAATAATAAATATATTAACTGAATCCGAATACTGTATATGAAACTAAATCTGAATCATTCAAGCACAACTAATATGATGAAACAAAATTATTAAATTAATGAACAAATTTGAAATGAAACAAAACAAATTTTTCAGTTGTGCTCATCTCTAGCTATTGGACAGGAAGTGAAGGGAAATCTCCCCAATGGGATACAGATGGCCAAAAAACTGCAAGGGGTTATAACCCCATACCCCATTCTACTTAAAGCTGTAAGCCAGCCAAAGGTCCACCTCCACCAACCTTTACTGCCCCCACCAACCTCTTAACCTAGTAATTAAAAAGGTAGATTAAATGGGATAAAGAATAACTAAATCATTGGGCAAATTGCCTTAATCTTTGTGTTTCAGCATTCAGGAGTGTGAGTGTCCTTCTTCAGGTGCGCTTTCCATTGACTCTCCATTGTTGTAGTGCTCATGGGTTCAGGAAGAAGTGACAATTCCTATTGGCTGTCCATTGTTACGGTGCTTATGGGTTTCTGACTCCAGTGGCAGCATGATGATGTCACAATGACTGGTTTGTGGCTTGCCCATATTGGAGCACTTTTCTTCACTTCCAGAGACACCAGGGTGGGTCGCATGACAGTGGAACTCAGTGACTAAAATAGAGTTTTGCAAGGGATTTTTTTAAACTTGTTTGAGAATGGGTTGGAGTAGGTGGATTGGAGATCGCAGACAACCTCTGCCTGGAGATGGGCTTTAAAGGAAATGTGTACTAGCTGACCCCCTTGCATGGCCACCTCCAGCTTAAATGCTTTGAGTCACTGGCCTGGAAGAAAAATGTAGTAACCCAAGTCCAAACTCCTGATCTTCATATTTTTTGCAAGTCAGAGACTTGGATAGTATTGAGGATGCTGGATCAACATGGAAATCAGGCACATAGAATTTTACAGTAGAGGTAGATCTTCAAAGGGAGGAAACCAAGGGGAAAGTAATACTGGGAGTATGCTATATACCCCCAAACCAGAGGGAGGAGGGGGAGGCAGACCTCCTAGCACAGTTTGGAATGGGGGCAAAGTTGGGAAGTGTCATTATAATGAGGGATTTTAATTATCCATATATAGACTAAGCAGAAGGAACCATACATTTGTCTAAGGCTTGCCATTTCCTAAATTATTTGCAGGACAATTTCATGGGTCAGATGGTAAATGCACCAACAAGAAACAATGTATTATATCTTCTGATTACTAACAATACAGACCTGATCACAGATGTGGAAATAAGGGGCAATTTAGGAAAGAGCGATCACAGGTCAATTTGTTTCAGTACAAATCACACAAATAGGAAACATAAGGGGAATACAAAGACACTGAATTTTAAGAGAGCCACTTCCATAAACTACGCTCTTTGCTAAAGGATATTAAATGGGATAAGATCCTAGGAATAATGAACATGGAGGAGAAATGGGAGTGCTTTAAGAGCATATTAAATAAGGGTATTAGCCAGTGCATCCCAATGGGAAATACATTTAAAAGAGCTAATAAAAGTGCTGGCTGGCTTAAATCCAATGTAAAAATGCATATAAAAGCAAAGGAGAAGGCCTTCAAAAAATACAAGACTGAGGGACCATCATGAGCATTCCACCTTTACAAAGTATGCAATAAAAAATGTAAGGGTGTAATCAGGGTGGCTAAGATAGAACACGAAAGGCGCATAGCGGAGGAGAGTAAAAAGAAAATCCCAAGAAATTCTTTAAGTATATAAATAGTAAGAGAGGGAGGTCAGATCATATTGGCCCAATAAAGGATGAGGAAGGGAATCTGGTTACAAATGATAGATAGATGGTGAAAGTTCTGAATTTATTCTTCTCCTCAGTCTTCACAAGGGAAACAGGGGGGGGGGGGGTCATTAACCAAAACTGCAATGTTTAGCTAACAGATGAAAAAATTAGGAATGGCCTTGAAAAACGTAACATTAATAAGTAACCGGGACCAAATGGCTTGCACCCAAGGAACTCAGCCAAATAATAGTCAGATTATTTTTCCCAATTTTCACAAACAGTCTAATGACTGGTATGGGATTGGAGAAAAGCCAATGTAGCACCAATATTTAAAAAAGGACATAGATATATCCCTGGAAACTACAGACCAGTTAGCCTAACATCAATAGTCTGCAAGCTCTTTGAGGAGAGGGGATGATAAGGGACTATATACAAGATTTTAGTAATGGAAAGGGTATCATTAGCAGTAATCAGCATGGATTTATGAAGAATCATTCCTGCCAAACCAATTCTATGAGGAGGTGAGCTGGCATCTAGATATAGGAAGGCCCTTAGACGTGGTGTATCTGGATTTTGCAAAGGCATTCAATACAGTTCCTCATTAACGCTTACTGCACAAATTAAGTTCTATTGGCATGGACCAAAGGGTCAGTACCTAGTATGAAAATTGGCTACAGGGGAGAGTCCAGAGGGTGGTGATAACTGAGGAGTACTCGGAGTGGTCCGGTGTGGAAACTGGGGTCCCCCAGGGTTCTGTCCTGGGTGCAATCCTATTTCATTTATTCATAAATGGTCTGGAGGATGGGATAAACAGCTCAATTTCAGTATTTGCGGATGATACCAAGCTAAGTAGGGCTATTATTTCTCCACAGGATGTGGAAATCTTGCAAGAAGATCTAAACAAAGTAATGGGGTGGGCAACTACATGGCAAATGAGGTTTAATGTAGCAAAATGTAAAATAATGCATTTGGGTGCCAAAAATATCAATGCAAGCTACTTGCTAGGAGGAGAACCTCTGGGGGAATCTAGGATGGAAAAGGACCTGTGGGTCCTAGTAGATGACAGGCTCAGCAATGGCATGCAATGCCAAGCTGCTGCAAGCAAAGCCAGCAGAATATTGGCATGCATTAAAAAGGGGATTAACTCCAGAGATAAAACAATTATTCTCCCACTCTACAAAACTCTGGTCCGGCCGCACCTGGAGTATGCATTTCTGGGCTCCAGTCGTCAGGAGGGATGTTTACTTGAACCGGAGAGGGTCCAGAGAAGAGCAACAAAGCTAATTAAGGGACTGGAGGACCTTAGCTATGAGGAAAGATTATGAGAACTGAACTTATTCTCTCTGGAGAAGAGACGCTTGAGAGGGGATATGATTTCAATATACAGGGTGGGCCATTTATATGGATACACCTTAATAAAATGGGAATGGTTGGTGATATTAACTTCCTGTTTGTGGCACATTAGTAAATGTGAGGGGGGACATTTTTCAAGATGGGTGGTGACCATGGCGGCCATTTTGAAGTTGGCAATTTTGAATCCAACTTTTGTTTTTCAATAGGAAGAGGATGATGTGACACATCAAACTTATTGGGAATTTCACAAGAAAAACAATGGTGTGCTTGGTTTTAATGTAACTTTATTCTTTCATGAGTTATTTACAAGTTTCTGACCACTTATAAAATGTGTTCAATGTGCTGCCCATTGTGTTGGATTGTCAATGCAACCCTCTTCTCCCTTCTCCCACTCTTCACACACTGATAGCAACACCGCAGGAGAAATGCTAGCACAGGCTTCCAGTATCCGTAGTTTCAGGTGCTGCACATCTCGTATCTTCACAGCATAGACAATTGCCTTCAGATGACCCCAAAGATAAAAGTCTAAGGGGGTCAGATCGGGAGACCTTGGGGGCCATTCAACTGGCTCACGACAACCAATCTACTTTCCAGGAAACTGTTCATCTAGGAATGCTCGGACCTGACACCCATAATGTGGAGGTGCACCATCTTGCTGGAACTATGATGTCAGTGATAGGGAATTGCTGGCCATCAAGTCGGCTTTGGAGGAATGGTGGTACCTCCTGGAAGGAGCAGCTCACCCGGTATTGGTTTTTACTGACCATAAAAACCATAAAAAAACCATATGCTGTGAAGATACGAGATATGCAGCACCTGAAACTACGGATACTGGAAGCCTGTGCTAGCATTTCTCCTGCGGTGTTGCTATCAGTGTGTGAAGAGTGGGAGAAGAGGGTTGCATTGACAATCCAACACAATGGGCAGCACATTGAACACATTTTATACGTTTTTCTTGCGAAATTTCCAATAAGTTTGATGTGTCACATGACCCTCTTCCTATTGAAAAAACAAAAGTTGGATTCAAAATGGCCAACTTCAAAATGGCCGCCATGGTCACCACCCATCTTGAAAAATTTCCCCCCTCACATATACTAATGTGCCACAAACAGGAAGTTAATATCACCAACCATTCCCATTTTATTAAGGTGTATCCATATAAATGGCCCACCCTGTACAAATACCATACTGGCGACCCCACAATAGGGATAAAATGTTTCCGTGCAAGAGACCATAGAAAGACGTGCAGCAATTCACTAAAATTAGAAGAAAGGCGGTTTAACCTTAATATGCGTACAAGGTTCTTTAGGGTAAGAGTGGTAAGGATGTGGAATTCTCTTCCACAAGCAGTGGTTTCAGCAGGGAGCATAGATAATAAAAAAAAAAATATTGGATAGGCATCTACATGACCACAACATACAGGGGTATACACTGTAATATTGACATAAAAGCACATACACAGGTTGGACTTGATGGACTTTTTTCAGCCTCACCAGCTATGTAACTATGTAACTATAGGTTAGTTATGGCAACCTACGCATTTCCTCAGTTTAGGTTATTTTAACTAAAGGTCTGTTCTCTGATTGGGCTAGGTGGAGATTGTGACATCACCTCCTCACCTAGTCCAATTATAGAATGCTTTGCATTCATTGAGAAAAAGTAAAGTTTTCTCTGAAAGGTGCCCATACCAAGCAGCCAATCTGCTGTGTACAGAATGCAGCAGGGCAGCCACTTGGCATGGGACCCAGAAACAAGTGGAGATCACTGAAATAGCAGTGCCTACTTCAGTGATTTCCAACTTCTAGAGGAGTCCCACAGGTATGGTATATGCATAGTTACATTGGTCCAAGCTAGATCAATGTAACTATGAAAAATATCCATACCTGGAATTCTACTTTAAGAACATGATGTTAAAAATACTGAAAATTTTGATTTTGGGTTTGTATACACTTTAATCAGGGCAATTAGTCAAGGGAGATGACAAACTAGAGGTAAAAGCACAGGGTACAAGATTACCATTGGTACATTCCATTGTCTTCCCATTAGATGTCCATGACAATAGTTGATGCATTCATACATCCTCTTTTATCCTTTAAAAGGGCTTGTTCCATGTCACAGAAAGGATTGTGATCATTTACCATTATCTGTTAAACCTACCACAGCCCTAAATATGTACCTTGAATTTAATATTTATGCACATATCTTTGTCAGTTAAAAGAAATCACACCATTTTCAGAAAACTACTATTTTAAAAAACTTTTTTATAACATTTTTGGACAACATTTAAAAATTATAGAAAATTGTCATCTAATAGTTTTTTTAAATTATCTATGCTCCCATCTGAAACCACTGTTTGTGGAAGAGAATTCCACATCCTTACTGCTCTTACCGTAAAGAACCCTCTACGCAGCTTAAGGTTAAACCGCCTTTCCTCCATTTTTAATGAATGGCCGCGTGTCTTTGTGTACTCCCTTGTGCTGAATAGTTTTGTCCCTATTGTGGGGTCACCAGTACAGTATTTGTACATTGAAATCATATCCCTTATCAAGGGTTTCTTCTTCAGAGAGAATAAGTTCAGTGCTTGTAATCTTTCCTCATAACTAAGGTTCTTCAGTCCCTTAATTAGCTTTGTTGCCCTTCTCTGAACCCTTTCCAGTTCCAGGACATCCTTCCTGAGGACTGGTGCCCGGAAATGGATGGCATACTCCAGATGCGGCCTCATCAGAGACTTGTAGAGGGGGAGAATTATTGATTTATCCCTGGAGTTTATCCCCTTTTTGATGCATGCCAATATTCTGTTGGCTTTTCTTGCCGCAGCTTGGCATTGCATGCCATTGCTGAGCCTGTTCTCTACTAGGACCTTTTCCATCCTAGATTCCCCCAGAGGCTCTCCCCCTAGTGAGTAGTTTGCATTCATATTCTTGGTACCCAAATGCATTATTTTACATTTTTCTGCATTAAGCCTTGTTTCGCCACTTGTCTGCCCACCCGTTTAATTTGTTCAGATCTTCTTGTAAGGTTTCCACATCCTGTGGAGAAATTATTGCCCTGCTTAGCTTGGTATCATCCACAAATATTGAGATTGAGCTGTTTATCCCATCCTCCAGATCGTTTATGAATACTTTGAATAGGATTGGTACCAGGACAGATCCCTGGGGGACCCCACTTTCCACACTGGACCATTCCAAGTACTCCCCATTTATCCTCACCCTCTGGACTCTCCCCTGTAACCAGTTTTCAATTCAGGTACTCACCCTTTGATCCATGCCGACAGACCTTAGTTTGTACGAGGTCACAGTTTAAGAGAAGCCAGCTGTCCAACCTCTTTAGACCTTAGGCATCCATTCTGACTAGAAACCTTATAAATATATATATATATACAGTAACTCACAAAAGTGAGTACACCTCTCACATTTTATTCTATCTTTTCATGTGACAACGCTGAAGAAATGACACTTTGCTACAATGTAAAGTAGTGAGTGTACAGCTTGTATAACAGTGTAAATTTGCTGTCCCCTCAAAATAACTCAACACACAGCCATTAATGTCTAAACCACTGGCAGCAAAAGTGAGTAAACCCCTAAGTGATAATGTCCAAATTGGGCCCAATTGGCCGTTTTCCCTCCCCGTGTCATGTGACTTGTTAGTGTTACAAGGTCTCAGGTGTGAATGGGGAGCAAGTGTGTTAAATTACTGTTATCACTCTCAATCTCTCATACTTGTCACCGGAAGTTCAACATGGCACCTCATGGCAAAGAACTCTCTGAGGATCTGAAAAAAAGAATTGTTGCTCTACATAAAGATGGCCTAGGCTATAAGAAGATTGCCAAGACCCTTAAACTGAGCTGCAGCATGGTGACCAAGACCATACAGTGGTTGAACAGGACAGGTTCCACTCAGAACAGCACCTCGCCATGGTCGACCAAAGAAGGTGAGGGCACGTGCTCAGCATCATATCCAGAGGTTGTCTTTGGGAAATAGAAGTATAAGTGCTGTCAGCATTGCTGCAGGGGTTGAAGGGGTGTGGGGTCAGCCTGTCAGTGCTCAGACCATACGCCACACACTACATCAAATTGGTCTGCATGGCTGTCGTCCCAGAAGGAAGCCTCTTCTAAAGATTGTGCACAAGAAAGCCTGAAAACAGTTTGCTAAGAGACATGCAGACTAAGGACATGGATTACTGGAACCATGTCCTGTGGTCTGATGAGACCAAGACAAACTTATTTGGTTCCGATGGTGTCAAGTGTGAGTGGTGGCAACCAGGTTAGGAGTACAAAGACAAGTGTGTCTTGTATACAGTCAAGCATGGTGGTGGGAGTATCATGGTCTGGGGCTGCATGAGTGCCTCATGACACTGGGGAGCTACAGTTTATTGAGGGAACCATGAATGCCAACATGTACTGTGACATACTGAAGCAGAGCATGATCCCCTCCTTTCGGAGACTAGGTTGCAGGGCAGTATTCCAACATGATAACGATCCCAAGCACACCTCCAAGACGACCAGTGCCTTGCTAAAGAAGCTGAGGGTAAAGGTGATGGACTGACCAAGCGTCTCCAGACCTAAACCCTATTGAACATCTGTGGGGCATTCTCAAACATAAGGTGGAGGAGCTCAAGGTCTCTAACATCCATCAGCTCCGTGATGTTGTCATGGAGGAGTGGAAGAGGACTCCAGTGACAACCTGTGAAGCTCTGATGAACTCCATGCCCATAGGGGTAAGGCAGTGCTGGAAAATAAGGACAGCCACACAAAATATTGACACTTTGGGCCCAATTTGGACATTATCACTTAGGGGTGTACTCACTGTTGTCCCCCTTTCTGTTGTGTGATGTGAGTAAAGTCAATTTGGAGGTGTGTGAACGGGGTTATGGGGTAAGGTAGATGTTGATGTGTTACATGGTGTGGGTTTTTAGGATTGTTTCTTATGCATGTAATACATCTCTTTACATAACTTTCCACCATCTCTTTTGCACTTGTAATGCAGAAATCTTTTAATAGCTGTGTCAGGGTACATTTCCATCCCAGATGTCCTACCCCATGGTAATGTGCAATGTATATTGGTGCACTGCATCGTGCATGGCCTCCCCTCTTTGCAGATTAATCCAGATTTTGGATTCTTCTGCAAAACAGGATAACACCAGTCCTCCAGCTCTGCTGGAGATGCAGATTGTTGGAGGTCTGCAATTAACTGTGCTTCTCCGGGAAGAATGGGAACCAGACTGGGCATCTTTTCCCCTCTTTGGGATTGTGCAGCCTTCTTTTGCTTCCTGATTAGCTAAACCATTTCCTTTGCTAACATCATCTATCCCATGGGTATGTGCCTTACAGTGTCATCAATAAGATACATGTCATATTGAAAACTGGGGGGGCTGGAACAGTCACTAGGAGAAAAAATGGGGTGTAACCACCAAAGGACTCCTGTTGGGCCTCACGGTCAATATTTTGATAAAGGTTTATTGGTAACTAAATTACAAAATACATGAAAAGCACCACCACAGATAACATAGTAAAAAAGACAACGTTGTCTATGTTTAAAACAACCCCCCATACATACTGGCCGGCCAAGTTCATGCACACCTGCACCACCTCAACCTGACACTGACCCAGGTATGGTGGACATAGAAAATTCAGGATCCAGCACATAAGCTGTTATCCGCATGGAACACACTAATGCTGGAATGAGTGAGGACTGATTAGGTGGAGCGGGGTGACCTGGAGTAAGTACAGATTTCACTAGGTGATCCACAATGAAAATGGATCATGACATGGCAGTCTTATAAAGATTCCTCAGTATCCCCTTGAAATGCAACTCATGACGGGGTAAATCGTCTGTATAGGAGTGGGCTGGGCAATGAGGAAAATCATGAAGCGGTGCCACTCTAGTGTATATTCACTCTGACACAGCTAGGTAATAGTAAAAGGTAATGGACTGATCTCACCGAGCTTGGTCGAATCCGTGGACCTGGATGGATAAGACGCTCTGAGCTGGAGCTTTTACATGGGTGATTCACTCACTATGCACGGTGAGCATGATCGTTGTCTGTGTGTCCAGGATGTCTGTGCGGACGGCCAGGGAGGTGACTGCCGGAGATGAAAGCAAGGCGTCACTGGCTGAAGCTTCACGCACAGTCGATTGGGTGAGATGCTAGTCCAGCCGCTGACATTGTGCGGCGTCCAGGAAATAGCTGCAAACGGATGGGCAGGACAACCGGATAGCTGTGCTGGTCAAAAGTCAAACCCCGCTCAGGGGATGAGGTGGGGGTGGCCGGGCTGATGATGGGAGGGACTTGATGACGCGTGTGCTGACGCGTTTAGTTCGGCCAATCCGAACTTTATCAAAGTCAATTTCTTATGCATGTAATACCTCTCTTTACATAACTTTCCACCATCTCTTTTGCACTTGTAATGTAGAAATCTTTTAATAGCTGTGTCAGGGTACATTTCCATCCCAGATGTCCCACCCCATGGTAATGTGCAATGCATATTGGTGCACTGCATCGTGCATGGCCTCCCCTCTTTGCAGATTAATCCAGATTTTGGATTCTTCTGCAAAACAGGATAACACCAGTCCTCCAGCTCTGCTGGAGATGCAGATTGTTGGAGGTCTGCAATTAACTGTGCTTCTCCGGGAAGAATGGGAACCAGACTGGGCATCTGTTCCCCTCTTTGGGATTGTGCAGCCTTCTTTTGCTTCCTGATTAGCTAAAGCATTTCCTTTGCTAACATCATCTATCCCATGGGTATGTGCCTTACAGTGTCATCAATAGTGTTGAGCGAACCCGGACTGTAACGTTCGGGTCCGTACCGAACTTTCGGGTGTTCGTGGCACGAACCCGGACCCGGACATTTCAAAAATCGTTCGGGTTCGGTCCGGGGTTCTGCTATTCTACTCCACGTGTTGAGAAGCTGCAGGGCAGCCAAACAACAAGCGTTTCACTGGTTTGCCCTTAGAAGCCATCACAGCCATGCCTACTAATGGCATGGCTGTGATTGGCCAGTGCATCATGTGACCCAGCCTCTTTATAAGCTGGAGTCACAGTGCTGCAGTCACATGCTCCTTGGGTTAGTGTAGGGAAAGGAAGCTGAAAGCTTGAGGGACAGATTTGAGACATTTTAAGACCTGATCCTGCATCCTGAGATAGATTACTTTACTACTGCTGTCTGTGCTGTTGCTCTGAGGACAGATAGCAGAAATGAGAGATTTCACATACCGCTGCTTTGAGTTGCAGATCAAGCTCTGCATAGAACAACGATCGCTACGATCGTGCTCAACGATCAGATTGTTGGGGGAATTTGAGATTTCAAATACCGCTGCTTAGAGTTGGAGATTGCAGATTAAACTCTGTCTAACGAAAC
>BLSH010124601.1:698877-710800 GCA_018402905.1 Glandirana rugosa
GTAGATTACCCTTCTGTTACCTTACATGGTTTCCATTAGAACATGGGACACGATAATGGAGATCAAACAGTAGAGGGAACTGATTAACGGGACTAATTTCACATATGTTTGGGTTTTAGTTTTAAAAGTCATAAAAATTGTAGTACAAGAATTGGTGAAGTCGGGGCCTTCCTAAAGGTCGAAATCCTGGCCTCGGGAAAAACGCTAAGACGCGACGCAGCGAAATTGTCTGTTAACGCGCCAGCACGCCGCAACATGGGTTTGCTTTAAACGCAGGAAAAAAAGGGTGTTTATCTCGAAAGAAAACCACCATAAACTAGATCAGAAATGACGCAGAGGTGATCAAATACCACCAAAAGAAAGCTCTATTTGTGGGAAAAAAAGGACGCAAATTTCGTTTGGGTACAACGCCGCACGACCGCGCAATTGTCTGTTAAAGCGACGCAGCGCAGAATCGCAAAAAGGGCTCCGGTCCTAAAGCTGGAAATCCTTCCGGGGCTGAAGTGGTTAAGAACATGATGTTAAAAATACTGAAAATTTTGATTTTGGGTTTGTATACACTTTAATCAGGGCAATTAGTCAAGGGAGATGACAAACTAGAGGTAATAGCACAGGGTACAAGATTACCTTTGGTACATTCCATTGTCTTCCCATTAGATGTCCATGACAATAGTTGATGCATTCATACATCCTCTTTTATCCTTTAAAAGGGCTTGTTCCATGTCACAGAAAGGATTGTGATCATTTACCATTATCTGTTAAACCTACCACAGCCCTAAATATGTACCTTGAATTTAATACTTATGCACATATCTTTGTCAGTTAAAAGAAATCACACCATTTTCAGAAAACTACTATTTTAAAAAACTTTTTTATAACATTTTTGGACAACATTTAAAAATGATAGAAACTTGTCATCTAATAGTTTTTTTAATTATCTATGCTCCCAGCTGAAACCACTGTTTGTGGAAGAGAATTCCACATCCTTACTGCTCTTACCGTAAAGAACCCTCTACACAGCTTAAGGTTAAACCGCCTTTCCTCCATTTTTAATGAATGGCCGCGTGTCTTTGTGTACTCCCTTGTGCTGAATAGTTTTGTCCCTATTGTGGGGTCACCAGTACAGTATTTGTACATTGAAATCATATCCCTTATCAAGCGTCTCTTCTCCAGAGAGAATAAGTTCAGTGCTTGTAATCTTTCCTCATAACTAATGTCCTTCAGCCCCTTAATTAGCTTTGTTGCCCTTCTCTGAACCCTTTCTAGTTCCAGGACATCCTTCCTGAGGACTGGTGCCCAGAACTGGACGGCATACTCCAGATGTGGCCTCATCAGAGACTTGTAGAGGGGGAGAATTATTGATTTATCCCTGGAGTTTATCCCCTTTTTGAAGCATGCCAATATTCTGTTGGCTTTTCTTGCCGCAGCTTGGCATTGCATGCCACTGCTGACCCTGTCCTCTACTAGGACCTTTTCCATCCTAGATTCCCCCAGAGGCTCTCCCCCTAGTGAGTAGTTTGCATTCATATTCTTGGTACCCAAATGCATTATTTTACATTTTTCTACATTAAATCTCGTTTGCCACTTGTCTGCCCACCCCTTTAATTTGTTCAGATCTTCTTGTAAGGTTTCCACATCCTGTGGAGAAATTATTGCCCTGCTTAGCTTGGTATCATCCACAAATATTGAGATTGAGCTGTTTATCCAGTCCTCCAGAACGTTTAAGAATACATTGAATAGGATTGGTACCAGGACAGATCCCTGGGGGACCGCACTTTCCACACTGGACCATTCCGAGTATTTCCCATTTATCCCCATCCCCTGTAGCCAGTTTTCAATTCAGGTACTTACCCTTTGATCCATGCCGACAGACCTTAGTTTGTACGAGGTCACGGTTTAAGAGAAGCCAGCTGTCCAACCTCTTTAGACCTTAGGCATCCATTCTGACTAGAAACCTTATAAATATATATATATATACAGTATCTCACAAAAGTGAATACACCTCTCAAATTATTGTAAATAGTTTATTATATCTTTTCATGTGATAACACTGAAGAAATTACACTTTGCTACAATGTAAAGTAGTGAGTGTACAGCTTGCATAACAATGTAAATTTGCTGTCCCCTCAAAATAACTCAACACACAGCCATTAATGTCTAAACCACTGGCAGCAAAAGTGAGTAAACCCCTAAGTGAAAATGTCCAAAATTGGGCCCAATTGGCCGTTTTCCCTCCCTGGTGTCATGTGACTTTTTAGTGTTACAAGGTCTCAGGTGTGAATGGGGAGCAGGTGTGTTAAATTACTGTTATCACTCTCAATCTCTCATACTTGTCACCGGAAGTTCAACATGGCACCTCATGGCAAAGAACTCTCTGAGGAACTGAAAAAAAGAATTGTTGCTCTACATAAAGATGGCCTAGGCTATAAGAAGATTGCCAAGACCCTGAAACTGAGCTGCAGCATGGTGTCCAAGACCATACAGCGGTTTAGCAGGACAGGTTCCACTCAGAACAGCACCTCGCCATGGTCGACCAAAGAAGGTGAGGGCATGTGCTCAGCATGATATCCAGAGGTTGTCTTTGGGAAATAGACGTATGAGTGCTGTCAGCATTGCTGCAGAGGTTGAAGGGGTGTGGGGTCAGCCTGTCAGTGCTCTGACCATACGCCACACACTGCATCAAATTGGTCTGCATGGCTGTCATCCCAGAAGGAAGCCTCTTCTAAAGATTGTGCACAAGAAAGCCTGAAAAGAGTTTGCTAAGAGACATGCAGACTAAGGACATGGATTACTGAAACCATGTCCTGTGGTCTGATGAGACCAAGACAAACTTATTTGGTTCTGATGGTGTCAAGTGTGAGTGGTGGCAACCAGGGGAGGAGTACAAAGACAAGTGTGTCTTGTATACAGTCAAGCATGGTGGTGGGAGTATCATGGTCTGGGGCTGCATGAGTGCCTCATGACACTGGGGAGCTACAGTTTATTGAGGGAACCATGAATGCCAACATGTACTGTGACATACTGAAGCAGAGCGTGATCCCCTCCTTTCGGAGACTAGGTCGCAGGGCAGTATTCCAACATGATAACGATCCCAAGCACACCTCCAAGACGACCAGTGCCTTGCTAAAGAAGCTGGGGGTAAAGGTGATAGACTGGCCAAGCATGTCTCCAGACCTAAACCCTATTGAACATCTGTGGGGCATTCTCAAACATAAGGTGGAGGAGCTCAAGGTCTCTAACATCCATCAGCTTCGTGATGTTGTCATGGAGGAGTGGAAGAGGACTCCAGTGACAACCTGTGAAGCTCTTGTGAACTCCATGCCCATAGGGGTAAGGCAGTGCTGGAAAATAAGAACGGCCACACAAAATATTGACACTTTGGGCCCAATTTGGACATTATCACTTAGGGGTGTACTCACTTTTGTTGCCAGCGGTTTAGACATTAATGGCTGTCTGTTGAGTTATTTTGAGGGGACAGCAAATTTACACTGTTATACAAGCTGTACACTCACTACTTTACATTGTAGCAAAGTGTCATTTCTTCAGTGTTGACACATGAAAAGATAGAATAAAATATTTACAAAAATGTGAGGGGTGTACTCACTTTTTTGAGATACTGTATATATATATATATATACTGTATTTATTTTATATATAGTGTCTCCTGCATCATCCAAGCATGCCGGGAGTGAGTGGTAGGTCAGGGACAGAGACCCCTCTGGCTAGGAAAAGTGATTAGTACAGGGAAAGGTTCCTGGCAAGTAGGGTCAGGACAGGGACAATGCCTGCGGGAAGGAAACATCCTTGTAACCAGAAGAATTTGTGGAGCTCCTCCTAGCAGCATTACATGGCTGTCCTGGTGCACCTCAAACTGCCACCCCTCCAGCAGAAGGATGATCAGCATCATCTAGCACTTTTCCCCTCAGCCTGACTGTCTCTAATCCACCCTCTTTCATTTATTGGATTTAAGTTCTTTACTAAAAGGAGATTCATATACGGGCATTACCTAGGTCCTAGGTCCCGCCACTGGACGTAGGACATGGAGACGCCAGCACACTATGTGACATTCCCTTGTGACAACACTTGTAGCACCCTGCCTTTGTACTACTCCCAAGAGCTCTAAGCTCTGATGTAAGCAGTGGGCTGGCTCTTGGTGGAAGTTATGCAAAAACCAAAATGTCTTGTTAGTGGATGTCATTCTAGGGTGGGTATTTCTAGGCAGCTTTAAATTCTATGCAGGTCCTACAATGATCTGCATTGAAATCAAGGCTGCCTAGAAATGCCCATCACTATAAAGGCATTTTGGTTTTTGCATAACTCCCACCGAGAGCCAGCCCACTAATTAGATCAGGGCTTAGAGCCCTTTGGGAGGAGTGCAGAGGCAGGGTGCTACAAGTTTTGTGCGCTGATGTCATCATGTCCTACGACCAGTGGCGGGACTGATTGATGGCAATTTTTGCAAATTTAGAGTTTTCGTGTGGGTTTTAATAAGCCTTTGAAATTACCTGCATTCTTTGGCGCCTTCCTCCTCTTTTACATGTAAACTGCAGAAGACCTACTGTGCCTTATTATGAGGGGCAGTACATCTGACTGAGGACTCTCAATCCTGGTGTTGAAGCAAGACACTATGGAGTGGAGGATTTTGCACTTTATTGGATTTTTGATGGATTTAAATTTTTGGGCATTTTTTTCACTAAAAGTGTGGTGGATTAACCTCTTCACAACTGCACTATAGCCAAATGAAGGCTACAGCACAGTCTTTCATTGCAAAGAGGGCATCATATGACATCTTCCCGCATGCCCCCTGCAGCGTGCATCGGCAGCGATCTGTGATCGCCGTGTGCTCCAGACATGGCTGATCTGATCACAGTTGGGAATTTGCCGGTTATCGCCATTCCTCTACTCATGCTGACAGTGTGCAAGCAGAGAGGAGAGCTAATAAGCAGCAATCCAAACAGAGGACATCTACACTGATAATCAGGGCACTGATCATCAGTGTCCTGATGATCAGTGCAACCCCAACAGTGCCCACCAGTGCTGCCAATAAGTGCCCACTAGTGCTGCCAATATGTGTCCATCAGTGCTGACAATCAGTGCTCATCAGTGTTAAAAGGATTCTGTGAAACCTGTTATATATTTGTAGCGCCCTCCGTGCTAGGTAGGTGTAGTGAGAGATTTTTTTGGTAGGTAAGGTAAAATTTAGTCAGGCCTGACTGAGTGCAGGCCCGATTGTTTTGATTCTGGGCTGGGAGTGATTTAGGTAGGATTGAGTGATTCACAGAATGGTGTCATACAGACCTCCCACTTTTTTCCAGAAAGATCTGGTGTTTTCTGGACAGAGAGCTGGGAGGGGAGGTGTAGCCATCTGGAGTGTTCTAGGGAGCCTTGACCAATCCCCAATCTGGATTAGCAGGGGGCAGGCCTCCTTAAATACCCAGGGTCAGCCCGATCTGGGAGGAGAAGTTTGGGTGGAAATCTGGAGATGGAGTAGTGTGGGCTGTTGTGGTCCCGGGGAAGCCCCCAGTCTAGGGGGGGGGTGACCCCAGGCCTGGAGTGCTCAGGTGCAGCCAGAAGGAGTGAGATCTTGGTGGCAGGCACAAGGCAGAGCAGAAATGACAATGGAAGAGAGAACTCTCCAGGAGAGATCTCCAGTGTGTCAGGATGTCGGTGAGCAACATACCCTGGGATACTGTTAGAGGCATGCCTGAGTGGATTGGGGTGAGAGACAGTCTGGGAAGGATGCTGAAGTCAGTATGGGATTCCTGTGTTGTTGTGGTAGTGGAAAAGGCCATTGCAGCTGGAGGAGCTGACAGGGCCTGGAGGAGGATGGGTTGGGAGTAGTAGTCCATCAGGCCAGCTAGCACTCAGTACTCTGCTATACAATGGAGGCTATTAGCCTTTGCCTGTAATGGGCGGTCCGGAGGTCCTGCTTCAACTACAGCAGGCCTCACCAAGTCCTAGCTAGGCCAGAAGAAGATGGAAATGGAGGCCTGATAAATATCCTTTCAGGTCTCACCTGTGAGAAGCAAGTGTTGTGCAGGAGAGAAGTACAAGGAGAGTAATGGTCAGCAAGTGTCAGTGCTGGAGGAAGATGGAGAAGTGTATATACTAGAGGAGTATATAGAGGTCCCATGTACAGAACTGTTCAATTCCTGGACATCCCATAATCGTCCCTACCCCATCCAAGTTCAAATGCCCTAATAAAACAACAAAAATGAAGTACCAGCCTGTTCTGTCTCCGGATGTGCAGAAATATGTGATTGAGGGCAGTGTGATCAGGTGAAACACATTAAACAGCCACCCCTAAGGGGGCCATTGGCTACATAGTGTTATGCATTTTTATGAATTTATGAGTTTTAGCAAGTATTGAACTCTGTGCCTTTTTTTTCCTTCCACCCCTTTTTTTGGTGGGTGGGGTTTTTGAATGAGGATTTTTCCTACTTAAAGAGCTTGCCTTCTTGTGCTCAGAGTAGCTTAGCTCTGAGGAAGGGGGTGCGCCCTTGAAACACGTCAGCTGTATACCCCGCAATGTGAATAAGGCACAAATGTGTCCACGCTGCCCAGCTTTATGTGTTTTTATGGCTTATTAATAGTTGTTACCATTTTTTATTGATTCTGACTGAACAAATGTTTTTTGGTAATGCACTAAGTGCCTGCGCCTTCCATTTTATTTTGTTTTTTTAGTGCCAATCGGGCCACCCCATCTGAGGAGGGCAGCACCCGCCCATTTTTTGTAATTACCGTTGTTCTTGTTTTGCCCTACAGAAGACCTCTTAGCGCTTGAAGTGACTGCCTATCATTGCTGCCTATCAGTGCCCCCTATCAGTGCCGCACATCAGTGCAGCCTCATCAGTGCCCATCAGTGTCCATTAAAAGATATAACCAAGAATATACAGCGCTTGCGGGTATTAAATAATCTATCTGACAGATATATGACAATAGTATATCAATATGTAAACAGCAAAAAAATGTATAACATCTTAAATAAATAAAGTGAAAAAAGTGCATATAGTGCTTACAAGTGCTTACTGTCTTAAAAAAGATGCCTGCGCTTGTAAAACTTACTAACCCACAGCGGGCTAGGTGAAATGATCACCTTAATCAATATAACCAAATATATACAATACTTGCGAGTATAATAATCAATCCAACAACGAAGTAACAATAATATATCAATATGTAAAAAAGTTCATAACAACTTAGATGAATAAAGTGAAAAAAGGTGCTTAACCACTTCAGCCCCGGAAGGATTTCCAGCTTTAGGACCGGAGCCCTCTTTGCGATTCGGCACTGCATCGCTTTAACTGACAATTGCGCGGTCGTGCGACGTTGTACCCAAACGAACTTTGCGTCCTTTTTTTCCCACAAATAGAGCTTTCTTTTGGTGGTATTTGATCACCTCTGCGTCATTTCTGATCGCCGCTATAAACAAAAGAAGAGCGACAATTTTGCAAAAACAAACCAAATTTCTTACTTTTTGCTAAAATACAAATCCAAAAAAAAAAATATAAAAAAACATTTTTTTTCACCGTTTTTGGCCGATTTATATTCTTCCTCATATTTGCGATAAAAAAAAACGCAATCGGCGTTTATTGATCACAGCCCTTCCCCCTCACACAGAGCGGAGGTCCGTGTTTACTTACACGGACCTCCGCTCCTTCACTCCGGTGGGGGCATCGCGGGTGGCCGGCGGCAATCGAAGCCGCCGCACCCGCTCCCTGGCCCCCCTCGAACACAGTGAGCGCGCGCGCGCTCACAGTGGCTCTGTATCGCGGCCACCGTCATATGACGGCGATTCGCATTACAGAGCCACTTTTTCGCCGTCATTTGCCGATCAGCCGTCGGCAAGCGGTTAAGGTGCTTCAAGTGCTTGCTATCTTCAAAAAAGTGCCAATAGTGCCAAAGTGCTCCAAAAACACGTGTGGGGTGAGTACCCCTAATGCATCCCTACTCACCACAAGACCATGACCGCCAGCTTCTCAGTCTGGGGGTCAGGTCAGGCTTGTTAGTCTAATTCCTTCTCGGGTGACTAGCCCAGGTGGGTATGTTCAATAAAACCACAGATTTCGAAGCCACTCCACATTAAAAGAAGAAAGAGGAGGAACCACAATAGTGAAGTACTATTAAGTAATGTTTTATTGCGCAAACAGAATCAAGGTACTTACAAAATTGCAGTTAAAAACGAGCCTGTTCAATCACATTGTGAACGATAGGCCGCGTGCGTTCCATAGAGAACCGGAAGTGACGTCCCGGGAAACCAACGACCGGAAATTGCGTCAACACGTTTCGCCTGTCATCAAGCGTCATCCATTAGTGCAGCCTATCAACGTCCATCAGTGCCTCCTCATCAGCACACATCAGTGAAAGAGAGAAAAATTTACTTATTTACAAAATTTTATAACAGAAACTAATAAAAACTTTTTTTTCAAAATTTTAAAAGTTTTTTTTTCCGTTTGTTTAGCAAAAAAATAAAATTAAAAACTCAGTAGCGATTAAATACCACCAAAAGAAAGCTATATCTGTCTCAAAAAAATGATACCAATTTTGATTGGGTACAGTGCTGCATGACCGCGCAATTGTCATTCAAAGTGCGACAGCGCTGAAAGCTAAAAATTGGCCTGGGCAGGAAGGGGGTGAAAGTGCCCGGTAGGCAAGTGGTTAATATTTGTGTGGAAGCACTGTATGTATAAATTTAGTTACTAAAATATTGTATGTAATAAACCAGAAAGATTTTCTTTAATATTTTATTACCATATTGATGAGAGGGGAAAAGAAGAGAAGGGGAAATAAAAAGAGATTAAACTTTAGCTTTAAGCAAAACGAAAAAAAAAAAAAAAATTGGCTATGCATCCACTTTGTGCAAAAACAATCCTCACTGATAACAAATATAGCGGGGCAGATGGGTAAGAATCATTGTAAACATCGCCCCTTTGGTCACTTCTTCCACCTACATATTTGCAATACACATGAAATAACATATATGTATAATTCAGAGAATTGTAGAAATTGTGCTGACATTTTCTTATGCTGGCAGATAAATTAGCTGGCAGGAATTCCCTGTTTACTGAAGATTATTCTATATAATGCTGTTCATATTTGGCCGCGGTTATACAAAGCATTGCCTTCCAGTAAGCATTATGCAGCCAAGTTGTGCTCTTCATATGTGCATGTGACAAATGTTTAATTTGAAAGTCATTTTCTCAAACTACATCTGTGTCTTCTGATGTACTAAAGCTGATCTAAGTCTTAGGCTCCATGCACACTGTATCTGATAAACGGACGTTTTTGGTCGTTTGGGCGTTTTTTTTAACAGCCCAAAAACGCCACTTTATGTTATCCTATGTGTCCATGCACACATGGACATTAACCACTTCCTTACTGGGCACTTAAACCCCCCTCCTGCCCAGACCAATTTTTGGCTTTCAGCGCTGTCGCATTTTGAATGACAATTGCGCGATCGTGCGACGTTGTACCCAAATAAGATTTGCGTCCTTTTTTTCCCACAAATAGAGCTTTCTTTTGGTCGTATTTGATCACCTCTGCGTCATTTCTGATCGCCGCTATAAACAAAAAATGAGCGACAATTTTGCAAAAAAGAACAATATTTTTTACTTTTTGCTAAAGTACAAATCCATAAAAAAAAATATTCATTAGTTTTGGCCGATATATATTCTTCTACATATTTTTGGTAAAAAAAAAATCGCAATCGGCATATATTGATTGGTTTGCGCAAAAGTTATCGCATCTACAAACTATGGGAATTGATTTATGGCATTTTTATTATTATTTTTTTTTTACTAGTAGAGGTGGTGATCTGCGATTTTTATCTGGTCTGCGATATTGCAGCAGAAATGTCGGACATTTTTTACACATTTTTGGGACCAATGACATTTATACAGCGATCAGAAATTTAAATATCCACTGATTACTGTGTAAATGTAATTGGCAGTGAAGGGGTTAACCTGCAGGGGGCAGTGAAGGGGTTAACAATGTTCCCTGGGTGTGTTCTAACTGTGGGGGGGTGGGGCTGGCCGGGACATAACTGATCTAACTGATCCCAGTGACAGGGATCAGTAGATCTGTCATGTCCCCTGTCACAGAACGGAGAACCGCCGTGTTTACATCGGCAGTTCCCCGTTCTGCAGCTCTGTCAGGCAATCGTGGGTCTCGAGCGGACATCGAGTCCGCCCGACCCACGGGCACGCTCGCGCCGCCGCTCCCGCCAGGGGGCGTGCTGGGAGCGTGCACAGGGGACGACGTCCATGGACATCGTCCCGGCATTTCAGATCCGCGCTGGAGCCGTACTTCGGCAATAGCGCGGATCTGTAGGGGTTAATTGTCGTTTATCAGCAGTGGCGTTTTTGGGCTGTTATCTGAACGCCCTGAATTGGCGTTCAAAAGTCATTCTCCTGACCACAAAAAACGCTGATGCCGGTAAACGCCGGTAAACACCGGTTTATCGGCGTCTAGCGATTTTTGCTGTCAATGGAAGCCAATGAAGAAAAAAACGAAAAACACCGATAAACGCCGGTAAACGCTGCTTACAAAACACTGCAAAAGAACGTTTTGTAAGCAGCGTCTCCTGCCCGATGCTGAAAGAGCCCAGATAGCGTCCAGTGTGAATGGAGCCTCATAAAGAGGCACCAGAAGACGCTTAAACTGATGAACATTCAGTTCAACAAAATATGAACAAAGCATATCCCTCTATAGCGTGTACTTGATTTAACTTAATTGGGTACATTGCCCCTCTGTCCCTCTTTCCTCCTCATTTTTCCCTCATTGTTGGTCTGATCTATATAGTTGTATATAAAATACACTATTTATTTATCTATCAAAAAGTGTTTCCCGGTACAAAAGCTTTAATCCAATTTTTAAATTGCTACATCTTTAAATTCCAAAAGCCAGTATAAAGTAATAGTATTAGTTAAAAAAAAAGCACTTGTGGGTTTAACTAATCATTTTTTTTTGCACAATTCTCCTTTAAGGGGCGTGGCAGGGGGTGTGTCCTATGCCAGCATACTTTTGGTAATTGGCGTCCCTCCTTCCCATCTCAGAAAGTTGGGAGGTATGCTATCAGCTCTCACTGAGCTCTACAAAGTATAACTTTAGCTCTCTGCCCCCTTTTTTTATTGACATCTCAGACAAGATTTATAAATTCTAGACTTTGAAAGGCTGTAGAGAAGAGAAGATGGCAGATAAACAGGTATAACTTATGTAGGAGGATTTGTTTCATTTCTGTGTATCACCTGAGATTAGTCACTTTACTGGGTACATGTACAGTGCCTTGAAAAAGTATTCATACCCCCGTTGCAATTTTCCACATTTTGTCATGTTACAACCAAAAACGTAAATTTATTTTATTGGGATTTTATGTGATAGACCAACACAAAGTGGCACATTTGTTTGAAGGAATGAGGGAGTACCTCTGCGCTGCCACTTGATGAACAGGTTTTCCTTCTAATTGTGGACAAAAAGTTTGATGAGTGTAGACAGCTGCTGGCACTTCAATAGTTATCCAAGACTATTTAGGTATGATTGTGGTAAAGGTGTTTTGTGCCGCACTCTCTCTGTTGTTCAATTGGTATTATGTGAATTAATTGTGATTGTGTTAGGTGCAATAGTGTCAGTGATGAATACATTTATGATTAAAGAATTTCTTTTTTGTGCATTAACCCCCTTAGCGGTATTCCCGAGCGTGACTCGGGGTGTTTTTTTTTATGCTAGGATCGGTATCCCCGAGTCACGCTCGAGGTAGATGTGCAGAGCCTGCAGCGGTGTTCCTTACCTTCTCCTGGCGATCCAGCGATGATCTCCCATTGCTGTGATCGCCGCCGAGATCCCCGCCGCGCCGTTCGTCGCTCTGGTGACTTCCTGGTTCCGTTCCCTGCAGCAGCAATGGTGCATGGGAGCGGAACTGGGAGGG
>BLSH010124604.1:27948-47286 GCA_018402905.1 Glandirana rugosa
AGAGAGAGAGAAGAGAGAAAGAAGAGAGAGATAGAGAGAAAGAAGAGAGAGAGAAGAGTGAGACAGAGGAGAGAGAGAGAAGAAGAGGAGGAGAGGAGAGAGAGAAGAGAGGGGAGAGAGAGAGGAGAGAGGACAGAGAGGAGAGGAGAGAGAAGAGAGGAGAGAAGAGAGAGGAGACAGAGTGAGAAGAGAGAGAGAAGAAAGAGAGATAGAGAGAGAAGAAAGAGAGAAGAGAGAGAGAAGGGAGAAGAGAAGAGAGAGGAGAGGAGAGACAGGAGAGAGGGGAGAGAGAGAGAGGAGAGAGAAGAGAAAGAGAGAGGAGAGGATGAGGAGAAGAGAGAGAGAGGAGACAGAGCGAGGAGAGAGAAGAAAGAGAGATAGAGAGAGGGGAGAGAGAAGAGAGAGAGAAGGGAGAAGAGAGGAGAGAGGAGAGGAGAGAGAGGAGAGAAGAGAGAGGAGGGAGAGAGGAGAGAGGAGGGAGAGAGAGGAGGGAGAGAGAGAGAGGAGACAGGAGAGAGGGGAGAGAAGAAAGGAGAGAGAGAAGGGAGCGAGAAGAGAGAGAGAGAGAGAAGGGGGAAGAGAAGAGAGGAGGAGAGGAGAGAAGAGAGAGGAGAGAAGAGAGAGGGAGAAGAGAGAAAAGAAAGAGAGCTAGAGACAGTGGAGAGAGAAAAGAAAGAGAGAGAGAGAGAGAGGGGAGAGAGAAGAGAAAGAGAAGGGAGAAGAGAAGATAGAAGAGAGAGGAGGAGAGGAGAGGAGAGGAGAGAGAAGAGAGGAGAGAGAGGAGACAGGAGAGAGGGGAGAGAAGAAAGAGAGATAGAGGGGAGAGAGAGAGAAGGGAGCGAGAAGGGAGAAGAGAAGAGAGGAGGAGAAGAGAGGAGAGAAGAGAGAGGGAGA
The DNA here is from genome assembly GCA_018402905.1 of Glandirana rugosa. Classification (NCBI taxonomy): domain Eukaryota; kingdom Metazoa; phylum Chordata; class Amphibia; order Anura; family Ranidae; genus Glandirana; species Glandirana rugosa. The sequence goes on from BLSH010124604.1 coordinate 28,843, forward strand.
AGAGAGAGGGGGGAGAGAGGCACCCCCACATCAGAGTACTCACTGAAAGGCAAGAGGCATTGGATGGATGGACGAATGGATGGATGAGACTCCATCTTTCTTCACATGTGCTGGGCTGTACTCTTGAATCTTCCCGCCCACATCCCCTTCTCTTACAGAAGTCTGCATGTCGGGGAGTGTGGGCGGGGCAGACACAGGAGGAGAGGATGGGGGGAGGAGAAAGCAGCTGCAGCTGTCCCCTGACTGGCTGTGCGGGCTGCAGGGGGAGGGGTCAGCACTCACTGCTCGCTCTGATGAGCTGAGCGTCTCTTTCTGCCTGTGATCTGGAGCGCTCGGTGAGCTTCACTCCGATCACACTGTTCCCTTCCCACTCGCTGCCTGTTTTCCTGATATCAATGTGCTAAGCTGACGGCAGGGGATCTGTGATTATTATCAGAGGCGGATCTTTAATAAGACAAATTAGGCGGCCGCGAGGCCCTTGTGAGTGCGAGGCCTAAGACAACCGCCTAATTTGCCTAATTAAAGAGCCGCCTCTGGCCATGGCTGTTACCATATGATCGGTCGTGACGAAGTCACGGCTGATCACAAACGGCACTTCCCCCAGGCACGCGATCGTGATGGTGGTGGCGTGTTCCCAGGGAACACTGCCTGTCACTGACACTGGTATCAGCCGCCGGCCGGCGGCTGTTACCTTGTGTTTGGCTGTGATCTACCTCACAGCCGATCACATCCAATGTAAACAGAGCGGTAACTCACTGTTATCAGCTCTTCTCTCCTCACACAGTTTCTAGTGTGAGGAGAGAAGAGCTGGGATCAGTGAGTTACTGATCTGTATAGTAAAAACACACACCTGTCACATCCCCCCTGCCCCCCAATGCACCTGTCACCCAGCAGTCACCCCATCTGCCCCCATAAAGTGTATCTGTCATCATAAACTGTACCTGTCATCAGAATGCCACCATGAAGGGACCATGGCCTGTCACCCGTCAGTGACCGTGGCGTGTCACCCGTCAGTGACCGTGGCGTGTCACCCGTCAGTGACCGTGGCGTGTCACCTGTCAAACGTCAGTGACCGTGGCATGTCACCCATCAGTGACCGTGGCGTTTTACCCGTCAGTGACCGTGGCATGTCACCCGTCAGTGACCGTGGCGTGTCACCCAACACCCATCAGTGACCGTGGCGTGTCACCCATCAACCCGTCAGTGACCATGGCATGTCACCCGTCACCCATCAGTTACCGTGGTGTCAACCACCACACATCAGTGACCGTGGCCTGTCACCCAAAACTGACCGTGGCCTGTCACCCATCACTGACCATGGCCTGTCACCCATCAGTGACAATCGCCAGTCACCCATCAGTGACCACTGCCAGTCACCCGTGGCCTGTCACCCGTCACCCATCAGTGACCACCGCCAGTTACCCATCAATGACCGTGACCAGTCACCCATCAGTGACCACCGCCAGTCACCCATCAGTGACCACCGCCAGTCACCGTCACTCATCAGTGACCACCGCCAGTCATCCGTCACCTATCAGTGACCACCGCCAGTCACCCGTCACGCATCTGTGACCACCACCAGTCACCCGTCACGCATTAGTGATCACCGCCAGACACCGGTCACCCATCAGTGACCACCGCCAGACACCCGTCACCCATCAGTGACCACCGCCAAACACGCGGCACCCATCAGTGACCACCGCCAGTAACCCATCAGTGACCACCACCAGTCACCCATCAGTGACCACCACCAGACAGCCGTCACCCATCAGTGACCACCACCAGACACCCGTCACCCATCAGTGACCACCGCCAGTCATCCATCACCTATCAGTGACCACCGCAAATCACCTGTCACCCATCAGTGACCACCACCAGTCACCCATCAGTATTTTGGGGTGTCATTTTTGCTATGTACATGCTATGTGTTGGAAATATCTTATAAATGGACAACTTTGTGTAAAAAAAATGCGTTTTCATTTTTCCCACATTTTCCAAAAACTACTGGAAAGAAAAATGAACCGTTCAAAAGACTCATTATGCCTCATAGAAGCATAAGAAAAACCCCTGTGGGACTTTGAAGGGAGAACCAACTCAGCAAAAATGATCAAGGATAAATAAAATATAACATTTATTTTGTATAATTAAAAAGGTACATTCCATTGACATAGTGGATAGTACCCTACATGCACAGTATGCATACAAAATATACAACACAACAAAAAATGATGATGACTAACAGATGTTATACAAGACACTGAACACACAGATAAAAAGACCACTCGTCTGCCGCACTGGGGAGGCAGAGAAGGACCCAACAGGTTTTGATGTAGTGCGATATCTTCCTCAGGGGTATGTGGTCATAGTGGTTTCATCGCAGTATACATCCACCACTGTCATACATCTCTGTTGCCCCACAGGGTGATGACGAACCCTTAGCAGCCATTGATGTTCCTGGCTGAGCACTCTTTTTGTCTCCTCCTTACGTGACTCGTGATTATTTCGGGTCAAATGGTTATTTATAACCACATTTTTTGACGGTGCCCCACACCTTATGAGCATTGTTTTTAACCACTATGACCACATACCCCTGAGGAAGACATTGCACTACATCGAAACGCATTGGGTCCTTCTCTGCCTCCCCAGTGCGGCAGACGAGTGGTCTTTTTATCTGTGTGTTTAGTGTCTTGTACAACATCTGTTAGTCATAATCATTTTTTGTTGTGTTGTATATCTTGTATGCATACTGTGCATGTAGGGTACTATCCACTATGTCAATGGAATGTACCTTTTTAATTATACAAAATAAATGTTATATTTTATTTATCCTTGATCATTTTTGCTGAGTTGGTTCTCCCTTCAAAGTCCCACAGGGGGTTTTCTTATGCTTCTTCGGTCTATTTAGGGATGGGGACATAACCAACTGTTTATATACGCTGGTTATACTCGCAACTTCCAAGATTCTCTAATTCATTATGCCTCATAGATTATTCGTTGGGGTGTTTGCTTTCCAGAATGGGGTCATTTTGTGGGCAATTCCATTGTCCTGGTGCTCATGGGCCTTCAAAAATGTGATAGCTCGTCATGACATTAGATGTGTAATTTATGTCCCTAGAATACCTGGTGGCGCTCCCTGCATGTTGGGCCTCTATATGTGGCCAGGCTGTGAAAAAGTCTCAGACATGTGATATTGCCATTCTCACGAGGAGTAGCAGAATGTGTTTTGGGGTGTAATTTGTGGTATGCATATGCTGTGTGTGAGAAATAACCTGTTACAATGACAATTTTGCGAAAAGAAAAAAAAAAATCTTCATTTTGCAAAGAATTGTGGGGAAAAATTACAAATTCAAAAAATTCACCATGCCTCTTACTAAATACCTTGGAATGTCTACTTTCCAAAAAGGGGTCATTTGGGGGGTATTTGTACTTCCCTGGCTTGTTAGAGTCTCAAGAAATGAGATAGGCCGTCAGTATATCAGGTGTGATCAATTTTCAATGATTGGCACCATAGCTTGTAGACTCTATAACTTACACAAGGACCAAATAATATACACTTATTTGGGTTATTTTTACCAAAGAAATGTGAGAAAGGGTGGGTTTGCTGTGAGTGTGATTTTGGGCTGTAAGCTTCAAAGGATTACTCCTGTCTGACCTATAAAAGAAAAATGTGGACCGTGTTGTTTGCCCCCATTGTGCAGAGGATTGAAGGCTGCGCATCATTATTATTGTGTGCACAACTAGCCTGCTGAATGTGTCAGATGAGTGACCAATGTCTCAGGCTTTAAGCTGTGAACTATTGGTTTCCGTCTGATGTGCATGCTCAAGCATAAAGAGAGAAAGTAAGAAAAGTGTTGCGCAGACCCCTTCATCAGAGCCCCCTTCATCTGAGTTCTCTCAGCAGAGCTTGATACATTTCCTGTGCACAAGCAAGGAAGATGTTCAACCTCTATAAATAATTGGACTTTTCCAGATGTATACTTGGGTTGTGCTTGGATTTGTGAACTTGCTGTGTGTGTGGAAGAAGGGTGGGTTTGCTATGTGTGTGCATTTGGGCATTAAAGGAGTTGTAAAGGCAGAAGGTTTTCTTTATCTTAATGCATTCTATGCATTAAGATAAAAAAAAATTGTGTGTAGCAGCCCCCTCAGCACCCCCGAATTACTTGCCTGAGCCCCATCTCTCTCCAGCAATGTCTGCCAATGTCTTAGATGTGCCAGACACTCCTCCTGATTGGCTGAGACACAGCAGCTGTCAATCAAAGCCAGTCAGCCAATCAGGGGAGACAGGGGGCAGGGCCAGATCAGGGCTCAGTGTCTGAATAGATACATGGAACTCTGACTCAGCTCAGATGCCCCCTGTAGCAAGCTGCTGGCTTAGGGGGTGCTCGATAGGAGGAGTCAGGAGCAGCAAAGAGGGACCCGAGAAGAGGAGGATCCGGGCTGCTCTGTGCAAAACCAACTGTACAGAGGAGGTAAGTATAATATGTATATTTAAAAAAAAAAATCAAGCCTTTACAATCACTTTAACCACTTAAGGACAGGAAGGATTTCCCACTGTAGGACCAGAACACTTTTTGCGATTCGGCACTGCGTCGCTTTAACTGACAATTGCACGGTCATGCGACGTTGTACCCAAAAGAAATTGGCGTTCTTTTTTTCCCCCACAAATAGAGCTTTCTTTTGGTGGTATTTGATCACCTCTGCGTCACTTCTGATCACCACTAAAAACAAAAAAAGAGCGACAATTTTGAAAAGAAAAAAAACAATTTTTTTTACTTTTTGCTAAAATATATATCCAAAAAAAATATATAAGAAGCCAAATTTATTCATCAGTTTTGGCCGATATATATTCTTCTCAAATTTGTAGTAAAAAAAAAAATTGTGATCGGCGTTTATTGATTGGTTTGTGCAGAAGTTGCCACGTTTATAAACCAAGAAAATTAATTTATGGTGCTTTTACTATTTTGTTTTACTAATAATGGCGGCAATCTGCGATTTTTATCAGGACTGCGATATTGCAGCTGACATGTCAGACATTTTTGACACTTTTTTGGGACCAATCACATTTATACAGTAATCAGAAATTTAAATATCCACTGATTACTGTGTAAATGTCATTGGCAGGGAAGGGGTTAACCTGTAGGGTCGATCTAGGGGTCAACTGTGTTCCCTAGGCGTGTTCTAACTGTGAGGGGGCTGGGCTGCCAGGGGAGTAAGAGATCTGACTGATCCCAGAGACAGGGATCAGTAGATCTCTGACATGCCGCCTAATAGAGCAGGGAACCGCCCTGTTTACATCGGCAGTTCCCCGCTTTTCTACTGAGCCAGGCGATTGCGGTTCGCCGGCGGACATCGTGTCCGCTCAACCCGCGGCCATATTGCTGAATAGTGCAGCCCGCTAGCCGCCGTTTATAGACGGAAATTCGCGCTACGGCGCCACACTGCAGCAGTGAATGTATGCAAGGCGGTCCAGAAGCTGTTAAGCTCCAAATTATTACTCCTGTCTGATAGCGAATTCTTGCGCTATAAAAGAAAAAGGTGGACTAGAAGTGTTGCATGCCCCTATTCTGCGGAGGATTGACGGCCAGCACATCATTATAATTGTGCCCAGCACTGGCCAGCTGAACGTGTCGGTTGAGTGACCATTGTCTTGGGCTTTAAGCTGTGAGCTATTGGTCCCATCTGATGTGCATTCTCAAGCATGAAGACAGAAAGTAAGAAAAGTGTTACACGGACCCCTTCATCAGAATCTGGAGAAGAAGGTGATATTTTCTCTCAGTTGAGCAAGATGAATCTCCTCCCAATGAAGAAGTTGATCCTCTTCGAAAGGTAGGACCCTTTCCATATCCATACTTGGGTTGTGTTTGGATTTAGAAAGTGGGGATGTGGATTTGCTCTGTCAATGTGTGTGGGCTTGCTCTGTGTGTGGATTTTGGGGGGGGGGGGAGGTTAAGGAGAGAGAGTTTGCTATGTGTGTGGATTTTTGGGGAAGGGGAGGAAGGATGGGTTTGCTGTGCGTTTGATTTTGGGCTTTAAGCTCTAAAGTATTTCTCCTTGGCTTCAAAAAAGGGCGTGTTTGGGGTGCAGAGCACTGCGCCCTGAGTTTACCCAGTTGTGTGACATTAGCAAATTAATATTGGCTAATGCCTTCTGCTTCTTCTCCTTAGTCTTAGGACTCCTGGCCAATCGAGTCTCAGGACCCACTTCCTGTTTGCCTGGGAGGAGAAACAATGGCCCGGCTCCTTTCTATAGCATCTACCCGAGAAAGGATCAGCAGCAGAGCCGGAGCCCAATGTGAGGAGCGGGGATAGCCCAGCCAGCAATTTACCCAACTATAGAGGGGCGAAGGGGCTAGATTTGGGGGCCCCCCTTGCTCTGCTCTGCCATGAATTCAGAGGAGTAGACCATGACATGGCTCATCACACTCACGGTGCTGGAGTCCTCCAAGAAGATTATCTCCGACCCGGAGGGCTTCCTGGAGGCGCCCCTGAGCCCAGGATCAGACTACTGCAATCTCAGAGATCGCATGCTATTTGCACCCGCACCGCAGGTGCCGATCACATGCGATTTGTGAGCAATGCGAGTTCAGCCATACTGTTGTATGGCTGAACTCGCATTAGATTCGCACAGAAATAGGTGCAGGAGTCTTTTCTCCTGCACTGGAATCGGATCGCATGGGTGTTATCACCTATGCAATTTGATTTGTGTGTGAGTTCAAAGTTCACACTGCGATCTGTGAACAAATCTGAGGTGTCATTAAAGCAGAAGTCTGCCAGGAACAAAACAAATTAAAAGCCAGCAGCTACACATACTGTAGCTGCTGACTTTTAATAATAGGACACTTACCTGTCCTGGAGTCCAGCAATGTCAGCACCGCAGCTGAAGCCTCCATTGCGGGTAAGGGAACCCGGCTGTGTAGCACTAAAACGTCACGCCGGGAGCCCTACTGCGCATGTGCGAGCTATTGGCCTGGCCAGGTATCTTCTCTCCCCCCCCCCGAAAGGTGCTAAATGTGACACCTGAGGGGGGATCCGATCAGCAGATGTTCCACTTTTGGGTTGAACTCCGCTTTAACTTTGTAATGTTGGAATGACACCAGGGGTGCGAGTGAGGGGGGCCAAGTTTGTTTGCTGCAACCCCAAAATATTGAGCAGTAGCTGCCACTAATGAATTGAACTGTCACCCCCCTGTGTATTACAGCCACACCAATCAGCGGTCTCTCCACACTGGGACCACTCACACCTGGGATAACAGCACCTTCTCCTCACACTGCCTCCCATACAACACCGGCTGTATAAAGATGTAGTGTTACAGCTCCAGCACATGACTAGGGTACCCCAGATATAGCCAGTTTACCATTTACTCTCTGTACTGAAAATAAATGACACCACACGCCGGCTGGAGAAAAAATTGGTCCGCTGGGCCATTTATTTAACAAACCAATAACATTATATAACCGTTTAACAAAATGTAAACCATATGCATAGTAAGCTGGTTGCAGGTCTTGGGAGGCCCCACTAATCTCATCCTTTAGTATCCGAAACTCCCCAGCCGCACTACGCCGGCTCAGGGACAACCATATTCTTGCAGATACTTACACTTTCCACCCGAACCGCAGCCCCCCCCCGAAAAAACTGCGAAGAAGTGGACCAAGCCGGCATCATCAGCTGCATCCAGAGGCTGATATCCTTGTGGTCCCAGCGTAAAGACCGACGCAGAGCCTTCCGCTGCCGGAACTGCTCATCATAGCGCAGCCAGGCCACACCCCCTATACACCCTATGGGCCTCACTGATAGCATCCAAATAGCAGAACATTGCCGAACAGCACTCTGGCTGTTTCTCCCCTATAACGCTAGCCAATATGGCAAAGGCTTGCAGCCAATTGGTAAACGTACGAGGAATCAATCTGAAGTGTCGCTTTTCCTCGTCATTGCGCCTAGATTTGTCTTGTCGAAACCAATCCAGGTCGAACTTTTCAAGAGGCAGTAAAGTAAAAGTTTCTACATACTCACCCTGCCAGATCCTTTCGTGAACCTCCAGTTTAAAATGAGCCCCCAGGGGGCCCGCAAAGCAAACATAGCTTTCGCACCTAGCAGCGTCCAACAATCGCACCAACTCCGTCAGCCTACCTGCGTCCCCGTCTGTGGAGACCGAGGGGGGAGGGGGGGCGGACAGGTCTACCAGACCCGCCAAGCCCCCCGCCCCGGGGCCAACCCCCGTGGTGCTGCCTGCCGCCGAAGGAGGAGGAACCCATGCGTCGACCGGCGTAATGCCACCCGCCTCAAATCTCTGCACCAATGACCGCAAACCATCTATCAAACCCTGCAACCCAGCATCCCCCCCGGTCGCAGCGGGCCGTGTGTCTGCTGCGGGCAGGGCAAATCCAGGCGCAAGGGGGGGGGACCCTAGCACCTACCCCAAGCAAAGCACACAAATTATCACGCAATACAGACACAGAATTTAGTAGAGGACTCACCAGGCTGCCTGGGCGAGCTGCCCCCAGACGCTGCCCCGGAATCCAATGCTGGGGACACGCCGGGCACTTCTCCCTCTTCGAAACTGGAGCGTTCTCCCTCCGACCGCACTTCATCCCTTCCCTGCCGAATCTCCTGGTGGTAGCTGGGACTCCTGGAAGGGCCAGGCCGCTGTACGACCACACTCTTCACCAACGGCCTAGGCCCGCGTCCCAAACTCCTCCTCTTCCTGCTGGATCTGTGGTCATGTCCTGCCACCGACCTCTCCATAGGACGAGCTGTACGGGGTGTGCGCCGAGAAGGGCCGCCTGCCACTCTGTCTTCCTGGCAAGCACCCTTAGAAGGCCTCCTCCCACGCCGGGCTATCCCTCTGACCGGAGCATCGCCAGCAGGGAAAGCCACTCTGCTTCTGCATCCTTGTAGGCCAGACGGGGCGGGGGACTAGGATGGCTGTCGGCCCCGCCTGGCAGAGCTCCGCCTTTGCTGGGGATTCCTCCCAGGGGAACCGCCGGCCACAGGAGAAGCAGGCCGTGCCGTTCCACCTGAAGGGTCCGAACGGGCTCCCGTCGTGGCGCTGAGCTCGCGGGCGAGCGAACGAGCTGTACCGTTCCGGCGGCCAGGACCGCCGAGCGCGCGGTGATACCCACTCCCCTTCCTCCTCTGGATCATCCCCGCAGATGCTAGCAAGCCGCTCACGCAGCCAGTCTGGGCCCCTGTGCGCTGCTGCCGCCTGGAGCTGGCTGAACAACGCGTCTAGGTCCGCCAAGCACAGTGCTTCGGGCCTATCTGTAGCGAAAGTGCGGCACGGGCTGAGAAACTTCACACTCTTGTGGCTCCGTCTGCTTGGCGCCAACGCATGCCCAGCCTATAAATACTGGTCCCGTCCACTTGTTGCCATCCCCGCCTTAACCCCCGCTCAATACTCACTTTACCAGCCCCCATCTAACCATTTAACCCAGAGCTGCCCAGGCCCCCCTGTCATGCGGCCCTACGCTTATTATTTTTTTTTTTTGCTGCGGGTCTCTCTTTCCATGTATATACAGTCCTGTGCCAGCAGCACCCAGAGCAATAAGCACAACGCTACCCACCGGCCCCCGGGCCTCCCTCTCACCGTTAGTCATGGTGAATATGGACACAACATGGCTGCCAGCAGTCTTCCTCGTACACCTCACCAAAACATCCAGAAGTGATGACACGGCGACAGGTGGCTACTACGGGAGGAGGAGGCAGAGGGGGGAGAGAAGTGACTGGTCGGGCTGTGCTCAGCGCACCTCACTGGCTCCTTATGCCAGACACCTGGGAGGGCTGGGCCGGGGGGCAGGGTGGCAATTGCCCGCCAGGTCACCCTAACTTACATTAAAAATGGCTGACGCTCACACTTTTTTCTTGTGGAGGAAGGAAGTAGGGGGCCAGGCAAAGAGGGGGGGGGGCACTGGTGAGGCTGCATTGTGGGCACTGGTGAGGCTGCATTGGTGGGTGGTGAGCCTGCATTGATGGGCACTGGTGAGGCTGCATTGGTGGGTGGTGAGGCTGCATTGATGCATTATTTTTGTTAAAGCTCCTTTGTTGCTATTAACATTAAATTATGATACCACATTGCATCATATTTGTCTTACTTCATAACCTCAATATCCGTTATAAAACCAGGTGGGCATGGATGGTGAGCTGATTCGGTGATTAACCACTTCCTTACTAGGCACTTAAACCCCCCTCCTGCCCGGACCAATTTTCAGTTTTCAGCGCTGTCGCTCTTTGAATGACAATTGCGCGGTCGTGCGACGTTGTACCCAAACAAAATTGGCGTCCTTTTTTTCCAACAAATAGAGCTTTCTTTTGGTGGTATTTGATCACCCCTGCGTCATTTCTTATCGCCACTATAAACAAAACAAGAGCGACAATTTTGAAAAAAGAACAATATTTTTTACTTTTTTGCTATAATAAATATCCAAAAATAAAAAAACAAATTTATTCATCAGTTTAGGCTTATATATGTATTCTTCCTCATATTTTTGGTAAAAAAAATCGCAATCAGCGTTTATTGATTGGGTTGCGCAAAAGTTATAGCGACTACAAACTATGGACATTGATTTATGGCGCTTTTATTATTATTATTATTTTTTTTTTTACTGGTAATGGCGGCGATCTGCGATTTTTATCGGGACTGTGATATTGGGGCGGACTTGTCGGACGTTTTTGACACTTTTTTGGGACCAATGCCATTTACACAGCGATCAGAAATTTAAATATCCACTGATTACTGTATAAATGTCATTGGCAGTGAAGGGGTTAACCTGCAGGGGGCAGTGAAGGAGTTAAAAGTGTTCCCTGGGTATGTTCTAACTGTGGGTGGGTGGGGTTGGCAGGGGCATGACAGATCCAACTGACCCCAGTGACAGGGATCAGTAGATCTGGCATGCCCCCCCTCACAGAATGGAGAACCGCCGCGTTTACTTCGGCGGTTCCCCTTCCTTCTCTCTGTAAGGAGATCGCGGGTCTCCGGCGGACACCGGGTCCACTCACAGGAGCGAGCCCAGCGCGAGCCAAATGGGAGGACGTCTATTGACGGCCTCCCGGCATTTTAGGGCCGCGCTCTAGCCGTCATTCGGCTATGGCGCGGTCGGGAGGTGGTTAAATGGGCCACTTGACTGGACTTGCCCCCCAGGCCTAAAGCTGCCAGCCCTCCCCTGCCAGACACTGTGCACTGTATAAGATACTGCTCACTCTGGCCAATTTTCAGCCTCTAGCATCAGCTTGTTCAGTGACACAACACAATAACATGGATGTCAGCTGGTGATTACATTACACATTATTCCTATATATCCATCAGAAAGTGAACGATAAAACATCGGGGGCGGGGCCTGCTCTGCTGGGCGGGACCACGCGCCCTACACACGGAGGACTGAGGGGGCGTGGCCTAATCTGGGGAGAGGCGGAGCCGCGCGACCTAAACATAGTACTGAGGGGGCGTGGCCTGCTCACCGTGTAGTAGTACCTCACTCCCTCAGAGGCACACACGGAGTCTGGACTGTGAGAGGAGCTCGTCGCATCGCCTGCTCGGATTACACGGCAACAATCCACGCCCACCGCTAGCGAGGTTCAAGCGTCCTGCCACTGATTGGCGAGTGCAATGCCATTTTCTAGGGGCATTTCACGGAAGGGGTTGGAACCTTACCGAGGCCAAATCGGCCATTTTAAATATGGGATTGTAAGGGATCGGAGCGGGTGTCAGGAATTCTAGCGATCAGGACTACAATCGTGTCTCTTTATGGGAGAATGCGATTTTATGATGGGGAGGGGAGGGATTCAATGCTGTGAGGCCACGCCCACCGTGTGTTTCTATGGCAACGCGTCCGCCGACTGGGAGGGCGGATACAGGTGCTGGGAATTCCAGTGAGGGGGAGGCACTTTCTGAGCTTGATGCGGCCTTTTTTGATATGGGATCGGTGAAAAGCAGAACAGATGTAAGAAATCCCGACAATACCCACGTTATCACATTGCTCTGTCAGACGGCGATTACATGACAAACTTTACATGAAAAATTCTGTGTTTCACATCCAATGGTGAACGATGAAAGTGAGGGGGCGGGGCCTGCTCTGGTGAGAGGCGGAGCCACGCGGCACAAAACCAGAACTGAGGGGCGTGGCCTGCTCTGGTGAGAGGCGGGATCACCGTGTACGTAAATGCGTCATTCCCTCAGAGGCGCAAACGGGAACTGCACAGCGAGAGGAGCTCAGCGCATCGCCTGGTCGGATTACACGGCAACACTCCACGCCCACATCTAGCGTGTTTCACGCCTCCTGCCGCTGATTGGCGAGTGCAGTGACATTTTCTAGGGGTGATTTACTGAAGGGGCGGAAACATCATCGAGGCCAAATCGGCCATTTTAAATATTGGATCGTAAGAGATCGGGGCGGGTGTCAGGAACACTAGAAATGCAGACAACAATCGTTGTTTTATGGGGGAATGAGATTACATGACACAGCGAGGGCTTCAAGGCTGTCAGGCCACGCCCACTGCCTGTTTCTATGGCAACACGTCCACAGACTGGGAGGGCGGATACACGTGCTCGTGATTGCAGAGGGGAAAGCACTTTCTGAACTTGATGCGGTCTTTGTTGATAAGACGGCGATTACATGACAAACTATTCTTATATATTTTACATCCAAAGGTGAACGATGACAGTGAGGGGGCGGCCAGCCAGAGGAGCGCATCGCATTGACTGCTCCGTTGGCATGGAAACAATCCACGCCCACTCCTCATGTGTTTATATAGCAAAGTGTCCAGCAGCTGATAGGCGAGTAGAGAGACTGTAATGGGGATTCAAAGTATAAATCCTTTAGTCAAGGAAGACTATAGGACTGAGGGGGCGATGTACCGTCAGATTAGACGACCAGTCAAATCTCGTAACGGAAGTGACGTTCTGTCGCGGCCATCTTTGTGCGCTCTGCCACAGTAAGGATACAGTGAGAAGGTGGCAAGCGGACATCTTGTTACACCTACCAGAGTTTTTCATTTCACACTTATTTTTCGCGGTCAACTGAGCTTATATAGTGAAATCCAGGATTTGGAAGTCTGTGACACCCATTTACTGCTAAAAATAAGTGTGAAATGCAAACCTCCAGTGGGTGTAAAAAGATGTCCGCTTGCCGGTGTATCAACACAATCTGCGACCCAACAAATGTTGTAACAGAAGTGACGTTCTGTCGCCACCATCTTGCTACACCCAGCACTTGTCCACAGTAAGGATAGAGTCAGAAGGCAACGAGCGGACATCTTTTTACACCCACTGGAGTTTATGATTTCACACTTATTTGTAACAGTAAACTGGGCTTATATAGTAAAATATTTTGTTTTCAAATCCGTATCACTGTTTTCATGTTCAATTTTAAAAGCAGCTCTGTTCTGCCACATTGGCAAACCTGTCAGATCAGCACGCTTGCTTTTAAAATTCAACATCAAAACAGTCTCGCATATTTCTAAACACTGTTTTTCACTATGTAAGCTCCGTTACTGTTAGAAATAATTAAAAACTCCAGTGGGTGTAACAAGATGTCCGCTTGCCATCTATCTATCCTTACTGTGGGCGAGTGCGGGGTGTAGGAAGATGGCGGTGACAGAACGTCACTTCCTTTACACGAGTTGACGGTTTGCCAACTCTGGTGGGAGGCGGGGCTGTGCGTACACACCTGTAAGGTGAGAATAAAAATAGGATTAAGGGGTCGGGGCTGCACTGACAGCCTTTATAGAGGCAGTACCAATACCCGGTCCTAGTGGGCTGCCAAGTCCCCCCCCAAGTATGAAGATGAGTTGGCTGAAGAATGGTCAGCCTTTTGTTATTCTGAAGAAATAGCTGTTTGTCTTTGTCCATGTCAAAGGCTGACCATTCTTCAGCCAACTCCTCTTCATACTTGGGGGGGGGGGGGGGATTTGGCAGCCCAACAGATCAGTACATTAGGCTCACCCACTATGACCGGGTCTTTCCAAAATACATGAAGCTCAGGAGCAACTATAGAAATTAATTGCAAAAATATTACTCTCCAGTGCTGACCTCCTGTATAACGCATCGGGTGGCATATTCTGAAGGCATCGTTTTTGGACACAAACCCTTGGGGCTGAGTGGAAGCCAGATATCCACACAGGCGTTCCCTGACCCCCCGGTGGTCTAGGGGCTCTGGTAAGGGCATATCCAGATTGGTGGAGGATTTTCTCACACAAGTGGTGTTGTGGTGGACTGTTGATGTTGCTTTGGTGCACATAGGAGGAGAATCCACACTTTCCTGTCACACTGGCATCACCATAATGGATGAAGTTTTGGACTTTTATTTATCATTTATGTATACATTTCTGTTATCATTGCATGTTATTTTTTCACAGATTGCTTCTTTTGATTATTATTCAGTTATTTACACAGGGTGTTTATTTATTAGATTGCTGTGTCTGTGCCTCACAGAGGTATTTAAATGTTTATGATTTCTTGTTTCTTATTTTAACACACAAGCGCAATATATTTTTATTGGTTCTATTTAAAGTGAGGAATTGTATTTTGCTTTTGTAAGGGGGTAGCGCGGCCATTCACGGTTTTACATTAGAGAGGCAGGGCTGCATGCTCGTACTTGATTGGCTAAGCGTTCGGTGATTTAATAAATAAGCTTGTCACATTAAAGGAGCTGTATGCAGTAGCTGGCCAGCCAGAGGAGCGGCATAGTTCTACTACTCTAAATGGAAATTTTGGTTTGCCATTGTATTATATGATTTCAATATGGTATGGAAAATGTGTATATCAAATTTACACTGTACAAATCTTAGTAACTGGTATTCTTTAAATACAGTCATTTTACTTTGTATACGATTTTGATGTTAAAATAAAGTTTTAAAACTTTAAAAACTGACTACTCTGCCTGCAAGGAAACAAACCACACCTGCTACCAATGTGTTTATACAGGAAACACATCCAGTGTTCTATCAGATTAGCAAGTGTGTTATATCAGCTAAGGGAAGTGACGTTTCGTCAGCTGACTTACCAAACATACTTACTGCACAATAGTGCTGCCAACCTACCAGATTGAAATTTACTGACACAACACCCAAAATTTACTGACACAGCCAAGTTTTTACTGGCATTTTACAAAAGTTACAAAATTACAGTTTTCACTGCAAATTTCAGTATTTAGGCTACAAGCAAGTACACTGTGCAAATAACAATGTGATTTAACAATGTGATTTAAGGTAGATAGCAAGGTAAAAAAAACATATTTCTGTTATTTTCAATATAATAAGAACAGATATCCCCACTTCTAAAGACTTCCTATCTCCATCACCTCCTGATTTTATCCCTCCAGTCTCCATCCCTCCGTCACCCATCATCTCCATCACACCACCCCCCCCGTCTCCATCCCTCCATCACCTCTTGTCACAATCCCCCCCCCATCACTTACTGTCACCATCCCTCCATCTCCATCCCACCATCCCCATCACCTCCTGTTTCCATTACACCATGCTTTCATTACCTCCTGACACTTATCCAGTGCACACTCACACTAAGAGAGAGAGACTCCTGCAGCCTGGCTCGCGGCTGTCTATCAGAGTGAGCAGAGACAGTGTGGAAGTCAAACAGTCACACACTCACTGTCCCGACTCCTTTTAGCTGGCTTGAAGAGGAAGGGTACTGCACTCACCACTGTCACCAGGAGGGCTGCAGGAAGGCAGGCAGGATTCAGGAGGATCCATCCATCCAGAGCGTCTGCTCTGGTCAGGTGCTGGCTGGCGGTGGTGTGGCAGGAAAATGCAGTAACCTCATTTGAGGGTGGATGGGCTGGGCAGAGGCACTAGCTGGCAGCAGGAGGGAGCGGTTGTCCAACTCGTCTCAGGGTCAGGATCGGATCTTCTCACTTGCCGCTCAGGAATTTCCGTAATTGCACATGCACAGCTCTGACCGGAGATGATGGCCACCATTTTTACTAACACTTTTTGGCTGCTACGGACTTTTACGGACACCCAAAAAACTACAGTTTTTACTGGCTGTCCGTAAATTTACGGGCGGTTGGCAACACTGCTGCACATGTGTTCCACCGCTAGCAGGTTTGCTAATCTAACAGAACAGAAGGCAGCAGTGGACATCTTGTTATACCCAGCAAAGTCTTGAATTTCAGACTCATTATAGCAATAAAGTGAGCATAAATGCTTATATACAGTATTTTGAAACCCATGAGACCGTTTTGATGTTTAATTTTGAAAGCCTGCAGTCAGAAGGTGGCAACGGCCTTCTTGGTAAACTCCACACTGCTCCGCTCCAAACTTAAACATCAAAACAGTCTCACAGGTTTCAAAATACTGTATATAAGCATAAATGCTCCCTATTGCTACAATGAGTCTAAAATTCAAGACTTGGCTGGGTGTAAGCAGATGTCAGGTTTGCTAATCTGACAGAACAGAAGGTAGCAGCGGCTAGCAATTGAACACATGCGCAGAGTAAGTATTCTGATGGAACATCACTTCTGTTAGCTAATCTGACAGAACACTGGTTGCTTGGATGGAGGAGAGCGGAGGCGATTGCTGGGAGACTCAGAGAAGGGGGCGGTCCTTTGCCAAGTGACGCCCATTTTAAATAATGTATCAGTCCAAAACCCAGAACGCATCTTTACTGGGTGGAAACAGAGCCCATGTATTATGAAAAATGGGGGGCGCCACATCCTTATTATTAAAGCGAAATATATGTAGAATAACTATGGATTTTATAGGCATCCCAAGGATCACAATAACATACAGATTTTATTGAATGGTAGTCATAAAAACAACATCACCAGTTCACATAACACTTCACATAACTTATGGAAAGAAGAACTCCCCCTGTACTGTATAGGATCGAGGGAAACCAGAGTGGATGTTAGAAACAATATGAATTCCAACAACACCCATGCCATTGTGTTATTCTATGTCAGACAGCGATTACATACCACACTATATCTATTCAACATCCAAAGGCAAACCATATGACTAAGGGGACAGGGCTGGTTATGGCATAAGACGGGCCACACACCTAATAAAATGATAGAGGAGGCGTGGCCTGCTCTGGCTAGCCCATGTCATTGGGAGTTATTTACTAAAACTAGAACATGCAAAATCTGGTACAGCTCTGTACAGCAAACTATCAGCTTCTAGATTTTATTGTCAAAGCTTAATTTATTATGCTGAAGTTAGAAACTGATTGGCTACCATGCATAGCTGCACCAGATTCTGGGTGAACCAGTTTTAGTAAATCTTCCCCATTGTGTTTATCTATGTCAGATGGTGATTACAAGGACACATTATGTATTTGACAACCAATGGTGGCAAAGCCAAGAAGGGGAGCCGCAGACTCGCACTTGATGAACTAATAAATACCCTGGATTGAAGGGTTGGGTTCAGCTCTGGTGAGAGATGGGCATGCACGCTTGCATCTAATAAACAACAATATTAAGTAGGAGTATCATGCTTTGGCGAGAGGCATAACAACACACCAGCACTTGAAAAGCTGAAGTGGGGGTTCGTCACTTCCGGGTCCCATGTGACATCACTTCCGGGCTGGAATCCAGAGCAAGGCTTGGAATGCACTCTAGCTCTGGGAAAGCCATCCTTTCCTGCACATGCTGTACACACCAGTGCCGGTGTTTAGGCATTGATACATGCAATTACAATACAATTTCTTGTATGTTAAACACCATTTTTTAATAAATACTGCACTATGAAATCTTTCATCCTGTCCCTTGTTGGGTCACTTTATATATGGCCATTATTATTAACCGGAGGACTAAATCGGAGCCTAACACCAAGGGAATCCCAGCCTTTGAGGGCAAAAGTGCTTTTTGACCTACCTGTAAAAAGAGGTCAAACATCTCTGGTGAGTGTACATCCACACTCTGGGCACAAGTGGCGAAGATTACAGGAATTTGACACTGAAAGAAGCTGGTGTTGGGATTTTGTCACATTGGACATTTATTTACTCCCTTTTTTTCATTTACATGTTTTTTAAATTCAACACACTGCTATTGTTTGTTTTTTTATTTATTTATATATGTGAGCGCCACTCTTTCATCACTTTGTAATTTGTAAGTGGAATATTCCACTTTAAAGGGGCAGCAACATTCTCTTGTTGTATTTGATGATTTTTATGTAGCCATTGTCTCCCTCAGGAGTGGCTGGTAGTTGGACGGGGAAATTTCACCTTATAAGGTGAATGTTTAATGTTTCACTACTTTCTCACCGCGAGTGTATATATTTATTTATTTTTTTGTTTGTTATCGTCACACAACTTAAATTTTTTGTACATTTACTTTTTTTCCCTCATTTATTTACAGGTTACACTGTTTTAGGGTTGTGGTCGAAGAAAGTCACAGTTTAAGGACATTAGAAGCGGTGAACACGGGTCTCACACCTACATGTGAGTGGTCTCTACAAACTGGAGAAAAATGTCCATCCAGTTTTTCGTGAAAACGGG
>BLSH010124625.1:0-10843 GCA_018402905.1 Glandirana rugosa
ATAGAACACTACACCCCCAACATGACCCACCACTGGACATGACCATAATACAATTCTATTACACTCTATACATAGAACACTACACCCCCAACATGACCCACCACTAGATATGACCATCATACAACTCTATTAAACTCTATACATAGAACACTACACCCCCCAACATGACCCACCACTGGACATGATCATAATACAATTCTATTACGCTCTATACATAGAACACTACACCCCCCAACATGACCTACAACTGGACATGACCATAATACAATTCTATTACACTCTATACATAGAACACTACACCCCCCAACATGACCCACCACTGGACATGATCATAATACAATTCTATTACACTCTATACATAGAACACTACACCCCCAACATGACCCACCACTGGACATGACCATAATACAAATCTATTACACTCTATACATAGAACACTACACCCCCAACTTGACCCAACTCTGGACATGACCATAATACAATTCTATTACACTCTATACATAGAACACTACACCCCCCAACATGACCTACCACTGGACATGATCATAATACAATTCTATTACACTCTATACATAGAACACTACATCCCCCAACATGACCCTCCACTGGACATGATCATAATACAATTCTATTACACTCTATACATAGAGCACTACACTCCCAACATGACCCACCACTGGACATGATATTCAATTTCATTACACTCGTTTCGTTTCGTTACTATATAGAGGTCAATATCTTCAAGCTGATTGACCAATGAACGTTATCCCAAAATGTATTAAATTGAATACAAAGGAAGTACCAGTGACTTTACTCCTTCTCCCATTCCCACTGTGGTTGCCATATCCCACTCTCAAAAAGCGATGCTTGGTCACAACATTGGTCTTCCCCAAAATAGTGGCGCCACTGACGTGTACAGTAAGTCTGGCAGGAGACAATTCCATGACAGTCACTACAGACATAACTGACTGCAAGGCCTACTGCACATGTCCAAGATCACTGCCATTATGGAGAGGCTGAAACTCTGTTGTGGTCCTCTCTATGTGACAGCAAGGCATGCAATAGGCCCTGAAGTCTGAAAACGTCTTTCACAACAACCACTTTGGGGGAAATTTACTAAAACTGGAGAGTGTAAAATCTGGTGTGGCTCTGCACAGAAACCAATTGACTTCCAGGCTTTAGGCCTCATACACATGGGCGTTTTGGACGCGGGCGTTTGTAGGGGTTTTTTGCAGCTCTCCATGTTATTCAATGGCCCTCTGTGAGCAGTAGAGGGCGTCGGCGTTAGTGAGCTGTTTTTAGAACGCGGGACCATCGCATTCTGTAGCTGTAGCGTTTTGGCGTTTTTTGACGCGGCGTTAACAAGCGTTTTTTGACGCCAGCATTTTTAGGTTGAAAAATACCAGAGGACTGATTTTTTAAAAAAACGCCTATTGACGCGGACGCTCACTAACGCCGATGCAAAACGCCTGTAAAAACGCCGTTTTTTTTTCAAAACGTGGGACCCGACGTTTTGCCTATTTTTTCACAGACGCCCGTGTGTATGAGGCCTTATTGTCAAAGCTCAACTGAACAAACTGCCGTTAGAAGCTGATTGGCTGCCATGCACAGCTGCACCAGATTCTGAGTTCTAGTAAATCTCCCCATTTGTCCTTTCCAACATGGTGGCAACAAAGGGAATGGGTAGCAGAGCATGCACTCAGTAATCTATGTAGTGGCCAGTGTTCTGTTGAGGACCTCTCCAGCAAAAATGAGGCAGCACACATGGCACCCCATGGCCAAATGTAGGTGTGGACAAAATGTATGTAGGCTGAAGCTTTAGGCTTCTCCAATTCTTAGCACAGAGTGCCAGGTCAAAAGGATATAGTATGTTACTACCTGGATGGGAGGGCTGCCTGTACCCCCTATCGGAAGCCCTGCATGTACAGAATGTGACGGACGTGATTGACTGCCAAGCCTACTGCAGAGGTCATGTGCCACCACCACTTTAAATAAGACTGCAATGGTTTGCTGTGTGTTAAATACTCTGTATGTGACCACTGCGCTCTGTACTGTGTATCCCAATGTGTAGGTCACATTTTCTGGGTCATTGCAGTGTGCACACCGCGCTGTCCATAACACACACATCTGAAGCTATACTCTACTGTATAATGCTACACCTTATGCCGCTGTTTGTAAACCTTCCTGTCCATTACATATTCCTTACAGTAAATAATATAGACCACTGAACTCTATACAATGTTTAGTACATTACATACTGCTGCACTATGTATTTTTTGCTGTACCTTACATAATCTAGATGGCTGCACGCTGTATGCTGGACTCTTCCATACAGGGTTGCCAACCTCCCGCAGCATTTTTTACTGGCAAAACATGGAAAATTTACTGGCAGATCACCTTTTTTACTGGCACCTTGAAAAATAACAGAACTCCTATGAAAAACGAAGACAATTGATATTTAAACACAACATGGAAACACTGACAATACCCTTATCAAGTAATTTGCTTGGTTTACACTTAAAAAGTCAGCACAGCATGACAAATTATCAGACCCTGATATTTATAGACAGTTGTAAAAATCACAGATTTTTACAAACTGTCAGTAAATTTACTGGCGGTTGGCAACCCTGCTTCCATATTTGTTCTGGACTGCTGCACCTTCTACATTATACGTTACTAGTGCACTATTTATTCTGCATGGTATATGCTGTGCTGTATGTCGCATGTTACGTATGCTGCACTTTGTATGCATTTCTGCTCCTTACATACTCCTTACCCTGAATCCTGATTTCTATGTTGTACATTACATAGTCTGAATGCTGTGCAGTACATTCTTGCACTGCTACTTGGTCTCTTCTCCTCAAGGGTGTGCAGTGTTGGAGGGGTCAGACAAAAGACCACTCACATCACCACCAGGTGTCCGACAGGGCTACCTGTAGTGTCCGCCGTCGCAGACTTTGTTTTTTACACTATCACTTTTTTTTCATACTGTCTGTCTATCTTCTCCAGTCCTCCTAGGCCGTAGTAGGTCGGCCAAGGAGCGTGGCGCTGCCCACTCGTCCTCCTAGAGTCGGAGTGACGTCTCCTCAGGGTGAGAGGAGAGAGGGACGGACCTGCGTTGCAGCCAGCATGGTGCTGAGTGTGGGCCTTGGGGCCAGGCAGGAAAGAAGAGGCGCTGCTGAGCCTGCCTGACTACTGAGTGAGGACTGGAGACCGTGTTGGAGAAGTGTTTTTCAATGACTGTCTGCCAGTGCCAGCCAAGGTGGACTAGTGCACCTCGCTGGCGGTCCTCCTGAGGCCTCACTCACTTCAGCAGCCTGTAAGTTTCACAGGAAGGGACAAGAACTGGACTGAGTGTGGTGGTCTGGCCTGCCTGGGAGGACTGGGGGCTGGCTGGGCCCTGGGCCTAACATTAATTCCTGTAGTCTGCAAGTTAACAATCATTCTAGGGGTCCCTTCTCATCTGGTAGCCTGGCATTTCCCCACTGACACCAATGATGGGGCACTATTCCTCCCACTGACCCCAATGATGGGGCACTATTCCTCCCACTGACCCCAATGATAGGACACTATTCCTCCCACTGACCCCAATGATGGGACACTATTCCTCCCACTGACACCAATGATGGGACACTATTCCTCCCACTGACACCAATGATGGGACACTATTCCTCCCACTGACACCAATGATGGGGCACTATTCCTCCCACTGACACCAATGATGGGGCACTATTCCTTCCACTGACACCAATGATGGGACACTATTCCCCCCACTGATACCAATGATGGGGCACTATTCCTCCTACTGATACCAAGGGTGGGACACTATTCCTCCCACTGATACCAATGATGGTGCACTATTCCTCCCACTGATAATAATGATGGGACACTATTCCTCCTACTGACACCAATGAAGGTGCACTATTCCTCCCACTGATAATAATGATGGGACACTATTCCCCCCACTGATACCAATGATGGTGCACTATTCCCCCCACTGATACCAATGATGGTGCACTATTCCTCCCGCTGACGCCAATGATGGGACACTATTCCTCCCACTGACACCAATGATGGGACACTATTCCTCCCACTGACACCAATGATGGAGCACTACTCCTCCCACTGACACCAATTATGGAACACTATTCCTCCCACTGATACCAATGATGGAGCACTACTCCTCCCACTGACACCAATTATGGAACACTATTCCTCCCACTGATACCAATGATGGGACACTATTCCTCCCACTGACACCAATGATGGAGCACTACTCCTCCCACTGACACCAATGATGGGACACTATTCCTCCCACTGACACCAATGATGGAGCACTACTCCTCCCACTGACACCAATTATGGAACACTATTCCTCCAACTGACACCAATGATGGGGCATTATTCATTCACTGATACCAATGATAGAACACTACTCCAACTGACACCAATGATGGGGCATTATTCCTCCAATTGACACCAATAATGGGACACTATTTCTCCCACTGACACCAATGATGGGGCATTATTCCTCCAATTGAAACCAATGATGGGGCACTATTACTCCCACTGACACCAATGATGGGGCATTATTCCTCCCATTGACACCAATGATGGGGCATTATTTTAAGGTCACCCATGCTCTGTCCCTTTACAACTATGTCATTATCACAGACGGTCAGAGACTGCGGACCTGGTACAGGAGATGGTCTGAGACTGCAGACATGGCACAGGAGATGGTCAGAGACTACAGACACGGCACAGGAGATGGTCAGAGACTGCAGACATGGTATAGGAGATGGTCAGAGACTGCAGACATAGTATAGGAGATGGTCAGAGACAGCAGACATGGTACAGGAGATGGTCAGGGACTGCAGACATGGTACAGGAGATGGTCAGAGACTGCAGACATGGTGCAGGAGATGGTCAGAAACTGCAGACATAGTACAGGAGATGGTCAGAGACTGCGGCCATAGTGCAGGAGACTGTCAGAGACTGTGGACATAGCACAGCAGATAGTCAGATACTGCTTGCATAGTACAGGAGATGGTCAGAGACTGCAGACATAGTACAGGAGATGGTCAGGGACTGCAGACATAGTACAGGAGATGGTCAGAGACTGCAGACATGGTACAGGAGATGGTCAGATACTGCAGACATAGTACAGAAGATGGTCAGAGACTGCGGACATAGTACAGAAGATGGTCAGAGACTGCGGACATAATACAGGAGATGGTCAGAGACTGTGGACATAGTACAGGAGATGGTCAGAGACTGCGGACATAGTACAGGAGATGGCCAGAGACTGCAGACCTAGTACAGGAGATTGTCAGAGACTGCAGACATGATACAGGAGATGGTTAGAGACTGCTGACATGGTACAGGAGATGGTTAGAGACTGCGGACATGGTACAGGAGATGGTCAGAGACTGCGGACATGGTACAGGAGATGGTCAGAGACTGCGGACATGGTACAGGAGATGGTCAGAGACTGCGGACATGGTACAGGAGATGGTCAGAAACTGCGGACATGGTACAGGAGATGGTCAGAGACTGCGGACATGGTACAGGACATGGTCAGAGACTGCGGACATGGTACAGGAGATGGTCAGAGACTGCGGACATGGTACAGGAGATGGTCAGAGACTTCAGACATGGTACAGGAGATGGTAGGAGACTGCAGACCTAGTACAGGAGATGGTCAATCAATTGATCGACTTCCGTAAATCGAGCAAGTTAGAAAGCTTTAGCAGTCGGTGATCAGTATATTCTGATAGCAGCCAGCAGGGGCGTTGATAGGGGGTGGCTATTGGGGCTATAGCCCCGAGTCTGGGGCCCATAGCCCCGAGTCTCTTGCCGGGTGGGTGCAGTTCTGCAATTAGCAGGTATGTCCCAGTCTGGAATGCAGTAGGCAGGGGCAGACTGAGCCGCTGTAGGGCTGGCTCTGGCGCTGCCCTCGCCTACACCTGACTCTACTCCCGGTCACTGGTTGCTAGTGTTGCCTAGTGTCTAGCAACCAGTGACATCACAGCCACGACTCCTTCCCTGCCCAGCATTCAAAGCGGAGGATCTCTGGGGACCCTGATGTAAGGGGGATCCGCACTCAGATATGTAACAATATTTATATTTATACATATATATATATATACTCAAGCATATGACTTTCTTTACTTCGCTGCTATGGGCTCTAGCCCCAGATCTTTTGGAGACCTAGCAACGCCCCTGGCAGCCAGTCTTACCATCAGAATACTATATCCTGACGAGGGGATTCCTCCATCCACCTTGCTTGTGTGAATGGAGGAATATGTTTGTTTTTTTGGCTGAACAAAAAGAAAAAAAAACTACCCATCTATGGACAGCTTTGGACTGGAGTTCAGTTTTTAAAGTGTTTGTAAACCTCAGACATGAACTATGGACAAAGCATATCCCTCTATAGTGTGTACTTGTCTCAGTCCAGAGCACTAAGTGCCATTTCTGTCTGCTGCCTCCTTCCTCTGCTATCAGCATGAATTACTTCTGACAAGTTTTCCTGACACCAAGAGATAAAAGGTGACAGGGGAGGGAGCTCCAGCACACAGCCTGTGGTTGACAGTCTCAGGTCTGTTCCTGTGTGAAGGGGATGTGTCCCTTCCCTCCAATCAGCTTTCAGAGCTCTTCTCACTGAGCTCTGCAGTGCATAAATTTCAGCTTTCCCACCCTTTTTTTTCTGAACTCAAAAGCTTTAAAATTCAGCATTTTGAATGGTTGTAGAGAAGAGTAGACTGTAGATAAACAGGTATAACTTGTGTAGGAGGATTTATTTAATCTCTATGTATCACCTGAAGGCAACCATTGCACTGGGTATATGGAAGGGTTTACAACCACTTTAAAGTTCTATGGATAACCATAATGTATAAACAACCCAAATGTGTAAAGCAACACTGGAGTTGATTCCAGTTCAGTATAATGTTCTTAGCTGTTTTTATGGGAAAATGTCTGTTATTTTAATAGATTGTCTTTGTGTCATGCAGAATTTTTTAAATCTCCTGAAAGCCAACAATTACTGGATTGGACTGAGCAGAGCACAAGATGACTCAGGCTGGGTCTGGACCAATGGAAGATTCCACTCAGAAACAATGTAAGTTCCTCTCCTCAAATGTAAAGGTCACCTTCACCTAAAACTGATATTTCAGGTTTGGCTCTACATTCGTTTGTTCAATCATCCCTCTTTGTAGAATGCATTTCAAAGTATTTTAAAGACCCCAGTGAAAAAAAAATGATATGCAGCAGTTTGGAGTGCCAATTCTTTGCTTAGCCTCTCCAGTGCATTACTAAGGGAGCAGGGAAACCAGTACAACGTCATTGTTATTATTATTACTGCTTTCAGTCTGGAAATGGTGGGGGAACTCCTCTCCTCTGCTAAAAGGAGAGTGGCTATGACTAGAGTTGATCGAACCTCTGGAAGTCCGGGTTCGGCAGGTTTGGCCGAACTTCCGGACAAAGTCCAGATTCGGGACCGGACTTGACCCGAACTTTGTCCTGCACCCCGAACCCCATTGAAATCAATGGGGACCTGAACTTTTAGGCACAAAAAATGGCTGTAACAAAGTCCTGGAAAGCCCTAGAGGTCTGCAAAAGGAAGTAAAATGGGGGTAAGAGTTGGACAAGTGCCCTACAAAGAAATGGGGATAGGGAAATAACTTAAAATAATTTTTAAGCTAAAATCACATAAAAATATCAAAAATGGAGGTGGATGAGCAGTTGGAGGTTGAGGAGGCGGTGGAAGTGGTGGTGGAGGAGGAGGAGGTAGCCAGTAACTAACACTGTGTTTTTTTTGTTAGTTTTGTGCAAAAAATGCACCACTGGCCGCAATGTAGATGCACTTTTTAATTTTGTGCAAGAAACAATAATCTGTCCCTTTAAGCAACAGTAGGAACCTCTCCCTATAGAACTAGGAGATGATTTTAGATTCTAAAATCATCTCCAAGTTGTACAGGGAGAGGTTCCAGCTGTTGCTTTAAGGGAAAGATTATTGTTCTAAAAATCATCTCCAAGTTGTATAGGCAAAGTGTCTTCCAGCCGCAATAAGAGCCATATTATTGTTCTAAATTTTAGAACAATATAATGGCTCTATGCGGCTGGAAGACACTTTGCCTATACAACTTGGAGATGATTTTTAGAACAATAATCTTTCCCTTAAAGCAACAGCTGGAACCTCTCCCTATAGAACTTGGAGATGATTTTAGAAGAATAATCTTTCCCTTAAAGCAACTCTCCCTAGTCCAGTCAGATCGTTCTGTGCAGAAGGATGAGGTGTGCAATCTGTCCCTCAAAGCAGCAGTACTCGTATCTCTCCCTAGTCCACAATCAGATCGTTCAGTACTGCAGGATGAGATGTTCTGCAATCTGTCCCTCACAGAGCCAGCAGCATCCTCTCCCTAAACTATCCTGAGAGCATGTGACATGCAGCACGGTGACTCCAGCCCCATATAGAGGCTGTGTCACACGGTGCACTGGCCAATCACAACCATGCCATTAGTAGGCATGGCTGTGATGGCTTCTAAGGGCAAACCAGTGAAATGCTTGTTGATTGGCTGCCCTTGGTAGCTATTCAACACGTGGAATAAAATACCAGAACCCCGGACCCGAACCCAGACTTTTTTTGAAAAGTCCAGGTTCGGGTCCCGGACACCCCAAAGTTCAGTAAGGACCTGAACTTTACAGTCCGGGTTTGCTCAACTCTAGCTATGGCTATTAATCGCAGGGATACTATTAACTGGTTCCCCTTCTACAGCAATATTTTTCATTTTGTGTACACATGTAAAAAGCATATTTACTATATAACAACTTGCAACTTCTAGAGCATTTTATCTTTTCTGAATGCAGAGGCTTTGCAAAAAAAAAAAACAACTAGTAGCTGCATTTTTATGTCACACGATATTTGAGCAACCGTTTATCAAATCTAAATTTTCAAGAAAAATATAAATTAAAATGAATTTTATTACACAGAAGCACAATTTGAATATGCAGTAACCCTGATGGGTTTTACTTCCTCTTTGTTCCTTGTCATTACCCTGCAATGTAAAAGCATGCCTGCCTATTATGTGCCACTTACCTGCATTGGAAGCCCGCGCTGTCCCCACAGTAGGAAGCGTCCATCTTTGCCCCTCTTCCTTCCGGGGCCGCGGATTCCGGCTCTGTGATTTGCCAGAGCCGCGTGACGTCACTCCCACGCATGCGCACAGGCAGGGCTGCTGTTAGAAATCACGGGGCCCCGTACCGTCTACCTGACAGGGCCCCTCCCCTTCCCAAAAATATTGAATGATACTTAGGCTAAAGATACACTAAAATCATTATTAGAGGACACAAACACAACAGAATTCATACTAAATCTAAAAGCTAAAACTGTATTTAGAAATAAATAAAGCTCTGTGTGTGAAGGTATTGGGGCTCATTCACAAGAGCACTGTGGCCTCTACAATGTGAGTCAGTGGTTTATGTGGCTGGTGCCACCTGGAGCAATGTGCAGGCAGCCTATGTTACAGTATGGGTGACAGGTGTGTGAGTGCAGGAGTACGGCCCCAAAGTGTGCATTCAGGACCGCTCCCCCACACTTGCACACCTGTCAAATTAGGACCTGTGGATGTGCTCTATATAACCACTGCATCTCAACTCCGGTCCTCAGGACCCACTAACAGGCCAGGTTTGCAGGATAACTGAAATACATCACAGGTGATCTCATTTGCTGCTCAGTGATTGCAGTATTCTAGTCTGCATCTCCCCAAGGTAATACTTAAAATCTGGCCTGTTGGTGGGTCCCGAGGACCGGAGTTGAGAACCACTGGTTTAGAGTAACAGGCAGCCTCAGCTGTGTGAACAATTTACTCATTCACATGGCCAGAGTACTGGAATGAATGAGTCCTTAGGGCTTATTCACACATGAGTTTGGGGTGGTAAAAACCCATGGCTGAGCTGTGCTTTTACTGCCCACCAAACTGCTATCCCCTTTAGCAATGAAGGCAGTGGCTAGCAGTGCACATGCGCCATGATTATGCTGCTGTGCTTCACAGCCATGGCAGAAATTATACCTTGTTGAAAAAGACCCATTCAAGGGAATAGCGCTGCTCTGCAAGTGCCCTGCAACTGCATGCAAAGCACACAATTGCAATGCGCTACTGCAGGGTTAAAAGATGTGGTAAGGAGGCAATATCCCCCCTTACCACCTGTCAAAAGCTCTCTGAAGAGCAATCCAAATGCTGACAGCTCTTCAGATAGCAAAGCACATGTGAACGGGCCCTTCGTTTTTTTGTTAATTATGTTTTATAGTTTTCATTTTATTCTTTTAGATTTGCATTTTGTATTTATTCTTCACTATCCTTGTGATCTGCTGCAGGTGCCATTGTATTGTTCACACCACCTGCAAAGCAAATTGCAAACACACCACCAAGAAGTAGTGCTTGCACTCATTTTTCTGTGTTCTGGTGTGAATTAAAGTCCATGCAAATGAATGGGCTCCAATCGCACCGCATGGACAACCAAACCCCCTCCTCTCAGTACAAATCTTCCCTCCAAAGTCATATTCCCCCTAAAGGCACCAAATCCCCATCCAGTAACCTCGGGTAAGTAAACGTACCTGAAATTAAGTGTGGTCTTGTGTCTTTTTACTCACGTTCGTGATGAAGAACCACCACACAAACGTTAAACGAAACGTCCACCACACTTGTTATGTTACCGTGGACGTCGTCTAGTGTTCCTATCACTTCTTATTTATGTTTTACGTTTAGATTTTCTTATTTTACTTTTGATATTTTGTATTAATTGTTTTTTTGCTTCCCGGGCAAGTGTACACGAAACGATAGACTTC
>BLSH010124626.1:85333-104974 GCA_018402905.1 Glandirana rugosa
GGCCTCCTCAACATTCCTTCCAGTGACACCTACTCTCGGCAAGGTACTTGGTTCCTCTAACTTCAGCACTCGCACTGCACTAGGAGAGTCTCTCGCGCCCAGGTGCTCCGAACCACACCTTCCGCTTCCCCTTGGCGTCCGTTCCTTCCACTTCTCTTGAGCACCGACATCAGGACTGTTGCGCAAAGCCCAGCACCGGGAAGGAAACCAGGAAGGCGGAAAGGGGTGTCACTTCGGCCAAACAATGTGTCCTCTGGTGAAAGTAGGGGCGTCGTGTCCCGGTGAGGCGACCGAGTCACGACCCGAAACGCGTTGTCAGGACTACAGCCACGAGTTCTCTTCACCTTCCTTGCCTGCGGTTCCCCTTCGCCTTCCACACCAAGCCTCGTGGACCCGCGCTCTCTGAGAGGATCACGTCACGCTCACGACTTCAATCTCCTTGGTTCATGGAACGGCTCTCATCCACAGTGACCTTCCTTACAACTCCTCCGGGCTGCCTCTCCCCGCAACCATCCAGCTTCACCAGCTTC
Organism: Glandirana rugosa; assembly: GCA_018402905.1. Taxonomy (NCBI): domain Eukaryota; kingdom Metazoa; phylum Chordata; class Amphibia; order Anura; family Ranidae; genus Glandirana; species Glandirana rugosa. The sequence continues at coordinate 85,864 of BLSH010124626.1, forward strand.
ACCATCCGGCGCTGCTCTGCCCACCGTTTTCGTCCATCTGCCAATTCACCCTGCGGCTTCATTCTATCCTCAGGCTTGTCTCCTGCCTACCCTCCTTTCCCACCGTGGAGTTGGTTGGTTTACATATTAATATTAATTTTAAATTTTCACCTTGATTTTTATTTGTATTAAGTAGCAGCACATGGAGATGTTGATTTATTTAGGACATTTTAGGGGCGCAGTGCACAAATCTAGATGAATCTGATAAAAATATATAAATAAATGGATTGGACCTTTTGGGTTTATTTTGTAGCATTTTATTTAGTAATTTTGTATTTTATGTTTTTGCAACATTGTTTTACTTGAGGTTTTATATTTGTAGGAGATTTCTATTTCTCACTTTTTTTTTGACATATTGACAGAATTAAAAATATAATTTAGTTAATGTGTTTTACGGATTGTTTTAAGACACAGAGAAGCAATCAATATAATCCCACCTTGACTAAAGGCACCGTACACACGGTCCAATAATCGGAAGAACATTTTTGTATGACGGCCTGTCGTCTGATAATCAGACAGTTACTGCGCTCCATTCAACAGCCGATTTTCCTTTATCATCCAAAAAAAGTTGGATGAGCCGACTAGAAAATTTTTGTCTGCCGACAAGGCCACGTCCGATTCTCGGCTCGTCTCTACAGAAGTTGGAAATGGGAAGGAGGGGGGATATTGGGACTTTATATGAAGCAGTGGCCTGGTAAGGCCACTTCCATCCCTATAATACATTAAAAAAATTGCAGAAAAAGGCAAGGTATTAAAGTCACAACTCACAGTATACAGTGCACTTGTGGTGAATGCCGGGGCGGCCGAGTGCCCCGAGGGCATCGTGACCGGGAGCTGAGGGGGGAGGCATAGCCACCACAGCCAACACCATCGGCCCCCAGGGCAGACATGGACATCACAGAAGTGAGCAAACTGTTGGTGAATAATAAACAACTTAAGGTTGTTATGTGTGAGGTATAAGTGGTGAAAAAATGAATGGGGTGCAAAGTGGGAGTGGAAATAATGGTGAGTAGTGGATAAAAGGAACCAGAAGAGGACGGATAAGAAAGGGAGAGTGTAGGACCCAGAGGTGAAAGAAACAGATGAAGAGAAAAGCCCACAAGGTCAAGGAGGATAGAGAAAGTGAAACAACATGTGAAAAGTACCAGTGCACTGTATACTGTGAGTTGTGACTTTAATACCTTGCCTTTTTTGGGGGGAGGGGTTATATATATAACCCCTCCTTTTATGTTGTATGTCATTTAATGAAAAATTCTCATACTTAATCCTCTATTACAGTTGCATCACATTATTGCTCCTGACGAGTGGCATAAATACCACGAAACGCGTAGAGCTTCAAACTACTGTGATTATAATTTTCATGAGCTTTTCCAGTTTACAGATTGTACCTGATTACCCCTATGGGGATAATTGTGTCCCTAGATCCCGCAGACTCTACTATATGCATATGTACCCACTTTTACCCATTATTACTGATGGATGGGGCAATATAAGAATGTAATATTTATTGATATTTACTATTACTACTATTATTATCTTATGTGCTGTCTTTATGGTTGATGTTTAGACTGTATAGTGTGTGCAACTAATCAGCATACTTGTCTATCAGTTATGATCTACTTATTGACTGTTCAGTTTTATGCTTGTACCCCAATATTTACTTCCTAATAAACCCTGTAAACTATCCATCGGTCTACTTGTCATTCATCATGTGTTTCATGTAAAGTCCCAATTTTTCTTAGTTGTATCCCTGCCAATTTTTTAATCTATAGAAGTTGGACAAACAAAAGTTGGAAGTACAAACACGCACGTTCGGAACCCAGGAACGACCCGGCAGTGTTCGGTCGCGTAAACTTGTGTTCGTAATTCACATTCGTGAAGCGGAAATTGAAACAGCGAAATGCAGCGGAAGGGGCCCAAAGGGTGACGCAGGAAAAACTGAACTTCCTCTTTATTACGCTCGAAGCGCGTCACTGCGTTCGTCTTTGTCCGTGCGGTCGTACGACAATCGCAGCGCGTGTACGAGGCTTTAGTTCCACCTTAGCTAAATCAACCAAGAGCTCACTAAGTATAATAAATGGAGGGTCTTTATTGTCCTTTTTTGTGAGGATCGACTGTATAATCAAATCAATACACATGGCCACCATTAAGGGGGCATTTTATTTTGTGAGCTCATCTGTTCTGGTCATTCCTATATAATAAACATACAGATGCTGGAACATTGGAGAATAAATCCTCTGTATCTCTCCATCCATCTCCCATCTATGGCCATGTTATTCCATACCTGCTGTTCCCGGTCCTCTATGAGCAGTAGATGAGCTCCCATCCTGCCACACTCTTCCCGGCTCTCCTTCCATGTTCTGTATTCTCTGCCAGATGAAAAGTAATAGCAGTTCTCTCTGTGCCGCCACCAACCACTGGAACACAGCGTGCATCCTATAAGAAAATGGTTTCATTGCTTTTAGAATCCACATATATTCATTATATTAGGATAGGGAGGAGGATCTGGACTTCTTCTAGAGCAGTGGTTCTCAACTCCGCTCCTCGGGACCCATCAACAGGCCAGATTTTAAGTATTACCTTGGGGAGATGCAGACTAGAATACTGCAATCACTGAGCAGCAAATGATATCACCTGTGATGTAATTCAGTTATCCTGCAAACCTGGCCTGTTAGTGGGTCCCGAGGACCGGAGTTGAGAACCACTGTTCTAGAAGCACAAGGAGAGGGTAGGTGATGGAAGGGTCAATCCACTGCTATGGGTCCTGAAATACTTTTTATTCTTCTTTAATTAATCTCCCAAATCATCCAACTCATTTCAGGGGTTTGAGGTTCCCCTTTTTCAGGGTTGAAAAATGATAAAGCTGATATTTTAATGGTAATGAATATGGATAACTGATGAGGTAATGGATAAATACATTTTTACAGCCCTGATGAAGCAGAGCCTTGGAAACCTTGAAATGTGTTGACCAATTTTGTTGAGCGCATTGATAAATACAACTTATTCTGGACACATACAGACGGATCTGATGATTTCATCATTTAACCTCTCCTCATTCTCACTTCTAAGGCTGGATTAAGGGGTCGGTTCACACAGGGGAGCTCGGACTTCAGGAGCGACTTTGAAAGGCGATTTGAATGTGACTTCAACGCAACCTAAAGCGACCTCCATGCCAGGCAACTTTGCCTGTGGCCAATCAGAGAAGGGAGGGAGGAGGTTGCCTGGGTAATTCCGGGGGAGCACCTGTGGAAATTATTTTCTTTTTCCTGTAAAGTCGCTTCAATATGGATGGGGGATCCGACTTGGAGACGACTTCCATTGAATTCTATGGGCACAAGTCGGATAGAAGTCGCCTTGAAGTAGTGCAGGAATCTCTTCTGAAGTCGGAGCGACCGCAGTAGTTTACATTAACCACTTCAGCCCCGGGAGGATTTCCCAGTTTAGGACCAGAGCACATTTTGCGATTTGGCGCTGCGTCGCATTAACTGACAATTGCGCGGTCGTGCGACGTTGTACCCAAACTAAATTGGCGTCCTTTATTCCCCACAAATAGAGCTTTCTTTTGGTGGTATTTGATCCCCTCTGCGTCATTTCTGATCACCGCTATAAACAAAAAAAAACCAAAAATTTTGAAAAATAAAACTATATTTTTTTACTTTTTGCTAAAATACAAATCCAAAAAAATATATAAAAAAACAAATGTTTTCCTCTGATATATATTTTTCTACATATTTGTGGTAAAAAAAAAATCGCAATTGGCGTTTATTGATTGGTTTGCGCAAAAGTTGCAGCGTTTACAAACCATGAGAATTAGTTTCTGGCGTTTTTACTATTTTTTTTACAAGTAATGGCGGCGATCTGCGATTTTTATCAGAACTGCAATATTGCGGTGGACATGTTGGACATTTTTGACATTTTTTTGGGACCAATGACATTTATACAGCAATCAGAAATGTAATTATCCACTGATTACTGTATAAATGTCACTGGCAGCGAAGGGGTTAACCTGCAGGGGGAGATCTAGGGGGTAACTGTGTTCCCTAGCTGTGTTCTCACTGTGAGGGCGCTGGGCTGCCAGGGGCACCAGAGATATAACTGATCCCAGTGACAGGAATCAGTAGATCTCTTACATGCCGCCTGACAGAGCAGGGAACCGCCATGTTTGCATTGGCAGTTCCCCGCTTTTCTGCCAGTGCCGGCAGCACTCATGCAGCCCCAGACCATGACACTCCCACCACCATGCTTGACTGTAGGCAAGACACACTTGTCTTTGTACTCCTCACCTGGTTGCCACCACACACGCTTGGCACCATCTGAACCAAATAAGTTTATCTTGGTCTCATCAGACCACAGGGCATGGTTCCAGTAATCCATGTCCTTAGCCTGCTTGTCTTCAGCAAACTGTTTGCGGGCTTTCTTGTGCATCATCTTTAGAAGAGGCTTCCTTCTGGGAGGACAGCCATGCAGACCAATTTGATGCAGTGTGCGGCGTATGGTCTGAGCACTGACAGGCTGACCCCCCACCCCTTCATCCTCTGCAGCAATGCTGGCAGCACTCATACATCTATTTCCCAAAGACAACCTCTGGATATGACGCTGAGCACTGCACTCAACTTCTTTGGTCGACCATGGTGAGGCGCTGTTCTGAGTGGAACCTGCCCTGTTATACCGCTGTATGGTCTTGGCCACCGTGCTGCAGCCCAGTTTCAGGGTCTTGGCAATCTTCTTATAGCCTAGGCCATCTTTATGTAGACTGACAATTCTTTTTTTCAGATCCTCAGAGAGTTCTTTGCCATGAGGTGCCATGCTGAACTTCCAGTGACCAGTATGAGAGAGTGAGAGTGATAGCACCAAATTTAACACACCTGCTCCCCGTTCACACCTGAGACCTTGTAACACTATCAAGTCACATGACACCGGGAGGGAAATTGGCTAATTGTTCCCAATTTGGACATTTTCACTTAGGGGTGTACTCACTTTTGTTGCTAGCGGTTTAGACATTAATGGCTGTGTGTTGAGTTATTTTGAGGGGACAGTAAATTTACACTGTTATACAAGCTGTACACTCACTACTTTACATTGTAGCAAAGTGTCATTTCTTCAGTGTTGTCACATGAAAAGATAGAAGAAATGGGAGGGGTGTGCTTACTTTTGTCAGATACTGTATCACAATCTCAGAATCATAAGATAACAAATGAATCCAAAATGAATTTCAGATTCAGTCGTTATGTTTTGACTCTAAAGCCTCGTACACACGGTGCGACAGTCGTATGAAAACGGTCGTAGGACTGCTTGTTGTACGATCATCCGACCGTTAGTACAGCCGATGTGCGACGGTCGTACAACAGGAGTTGGATGAGCAAACTAGAAAACTTTGGTCATACGACCGTTGTACCGTGTGTACAGAGAAGTTGGTAGAACAAGTTGTACGTGCAAAATGCGCATGCTCAGAAGTCAGGAACGCCCGGAAGAGTCCGTTTGTTCCTAATTCACAAATCACATTCACCTGAACTTCCTCTTTATACGCTCGTAACACGTCACCGCGTTTGGCTTGGTCGTACGATCGCTTAGTGCACGTCAGCACGCGAGATACAACAGCCAACATACGATTTGGGTCGATCGGTCGTATGACCGTCGCACCGCGTGTACGAGGTTTAAGATTCCCATGGATTCTCCTCCATCCAACCCAAACACAATAACGACCCTTTCACTGCGACCCGGTCATCCCCTTAAATCCTAAAACCCAACTGACACTCCGGTCTTTAGTGTTTGAGTTGCGTTTTTAGCTTTCTTTCACACTGCTGAGCTGAAATAAAATGCAGCAAAAGCGCACATGCCTTTCTGCTTCGGTGCGCTGCATTTTTGCTGCGTTCACGTTGCGTTTTTTTCCCCCTGGAGATGCCACTGCACAAAGTACTTTGTTGTGTTCTTGATGCGTTTTTGCTTTGACTTCCATCCATTTCAATGGAGAGGTGCGTTTTTCGCGTGTTTCTTTTACCTCACCAAATATTCACCAAAAATGCAGCAAACAGGAATTTTAAACGCAAATGAAATGCAACAGAACAGAGTAAAAAGTTCCATGGGATTTAAAGGGATGCATTTTATTTACCTGAATCCCTGATCAGTGTGACAGAGCCTCTAAGATTGCGGCTCACTGCATTTTTACTGCAAGTTTGGTGCACCAAAAACGCTGCTCCATTGAAATGAATGGAAACCACGGCAAAAACGCATCAAAATCTCACCAAAAATATAAAGCGCCTGTAGGCGGTTCTTTGTCCAGGGGGGGAAAATGCAACACAAACACAGCAAAAACGTGGCAAAAAGGGGCGGCATAAGTCGGGGTCGCCACCCCATTTCACTTTTATATCTCGCTGTATTTATTGCGATTTCTTTCCATCTCATGTGTGGTGCTTTTTTTTAAAATAATTTTTATTTTTCTGTAGGACCCCCTTTCACACCAAGGCGTTTTTCAGGCGTTTTTGCTCTAAGATTAGCACATAAAAAGCGCACCAAAAACGCTCCCCATGCATCTCAATGGATGCTTTGCTAAAAGTCCTGCAAGCAGCCATCTTTTCAGCTTGTTTTGTGCGCTCAAAATAGCGCTTCAAAAACGCCCACTGAAAATAATGGCTAAGCGCTTGAAAAGCGCACTGGGGCTGTGGAAAGGTCGCATGATTGTAGCACAAATGCTTGAAAAGCGCTTAAGAACGCTATTTATAGCGCTAGCGCTTCAAAAGAGCTGCAAAAGCACGCTAAAACCATGGCGTTTTACATTATTTTTTTTCCAACGCCTTGGCGTGAAAGGAGCCTTAATTTTAATGCAGCATAAAAATGAATCAATTCAGATGATTCGTTATGTCGGGACGTTATCCCAGGTGCTTCAGACATTAAGGCCCCTTTCACATTGTGCGACCTGATTTTACCGCAATTTTACAGCGATTTGGGATCAGAAAGACTTTGTTGCAACTTTGGCTCCATGAAAACATATTACAAAGTCCCCCAGAAATCGCATCTCTATTATTCAGGTGCGATTTGCATGAGACTTTGAGGGTTTAACATTGAAGTCTATGGACCTCAAGCTGCATGAAAGTTGGGCCAAAGTAATGCAGGGACTATGAAGTCGGCGCGGCTTGAAAGTCGCACCGATATGAACGCTGCTCATTGGAAATAATGGGGAACGACTTGTCATGCGACTCTGCAGTCCCAAATCGCAGGACAACTCGCACAAAGGGGTCTAACGAAAGGTCCTAATGAAACATATGAATTTGTTATAATTTATTTCAGATTCGTTGAAATTCGTTACTATCGTGATTCGGAGATTCGGATAAATCCAAATCTACAAATAATGAAAATTTAGTCTGGATTTTGATCAGTAATGAAAGGAATCGCACGTGTCTAGGAGATAACGGGACATACCGCCAATTTCCTCGCCGGGGTCTCCGCACAGCGTCATCCTTATTTCCATCATTCTGATCGTCCAATCACAGAGCGGATCTATAAACCGGGAAAGCAACAGAAAAATAAGACGTTTTCTATGAGATGATTAACCGATTCCTGACCGCCGTGCGACTATAAGCGGAAACAGCGTGGCTCTGTCCTGCGATTCGCTGCTTATAGTCAGCACTTTAGTGCACAGCTGCTAGGGGGAGAGCCATGCGTTCCCTGGGCGGGGCTGCGGGTCAGGAGGACTCAATGTCCGCCGGCGACCCGCGATCGCCTGTGACAGAGCCAGAATGGGGAACCGGTGGTGTAAACACGGTGGTCCCCCGCACTGGGATTGGTTAGATCTCTGGTGCCCCTGGCAGCCCTCACAGTTAGAACATGCCTAGGGAGCACAGTTACCCCCTTCACTGCCCCCTGCAGGTTAACCCCTTCACTGCCAATGAAATTTACACAGTAATCAGTGGACATTTAAATTTCTGATCGCTGTATAAATGTCATTGGTCCTAAAAAAGTGTCAAAAATGTCCGGCATGTCCGCCGCAATATCGCAGTACCACTAAAAATCGCAGATCGCCACCATTACTAGTAGAAAAAAAAATGTTAATCCGCCAGAAATGAATTCTCATGGTTTGTAAACGCGGCAACTTTTGCGCAAACCAATCAATAAACGCCGATTGCGATTTTTTTTTACCACAAATATGAGAAAGAATATAAATCGGAAAAAAACGATGGATACATTTTTTTTTTTATATATTTTTTGGATTTGCATTTTAGCAAAAAGTAAGAATTTTTTTTTTTTTTTTGCAAAATTGTCGCTCTTCTTTTGTTTATAGCGGCGATCAGAAATGACGCAGAGGTGATCAAATACCACCGAAAGAAAGTTCTATTTGTGGGGAAAAAAAGGATGCAAATTTCGTTTGGGTACAACGTCGCACGACCGCGCAATTGTCAGTTAAAGCGACGCAGCGCCGAATCGCAAAAAGTGCTCTGGTCCTAAGGTGGGAAATCCTTCCGGGGCTGAAGTGGTTAATATTCATTTAATTTGTGTGGAATAGATATGTCATGGAACCCCGGACAGCACAACCAATAGACGTGCACAGCCGAAAAATTTGTTCATTTTTGTCTCGCTCTTTTTTTACATTTTTTCTGGAATTCGAAATTAGGAAATTTGCACATTCGGGAATTCGAAATTCAAAAATGCCGAAATTCGAAAAGTCTGAAATTCTGAAAATGTGAAATTCAGAAAGTAGAAAATAAGAAAGAAAATTTGAAATAATAACTAGCTAATAAATAACTATTAAATTATAGGTGTTTTAATTTCCGGAATTCGAAAGTAAAAAAATCCTAAGAATCAAAAAGTCAGAAATTCTGAAATTCGAAAATAAGAAAGAAAATTTGAAATAATAACTAACTAATAAATAACTATTCAATTATTGGTATTGGGATTTCCTTTCAAATGTGGCTGTTAGTGAACTGAAATACAAAATTTATCACTAAGAGCCAAATTTTCAAGGAAATTCCAATGCCTATGATTTAATAGTTATTTTTTAGTTAGTTATTATTTCAAATTTTCTTTCTTATTTATCGAATTTCCGAATTCAGAATTTCCAAATTTCAAATTTCTGACTTTTCAAATCTTCAGATTTTTTTACTTCCGAATTTCCGACTTTTCAAATTTCAGAAAATCCAATACCTATAATTTAATAGTTAGTAAAATAGTTAAGTTGTTATTAGTTAGTTATTATTTCTGATTTTCAAATTATCAGGTTTTTGAATTTTCGGATTTTCAAATTTCGCATTTTCAGATGACCAAATTTCCCGAATTTCGGATTTCCCAATTTTCGGACTACCGAGTCTTCGAATTAAAAAAAAATTTAAATTTGGAAAAATTCGGAAATTTGAAATTCAGAAATTCGGATTCGTCAGAATTGCCGAATTTCGAAAAAATTGTTAAAAAACAAATTCAGAACGAAACAAATTGCACGTCTGCCAACCAAGTCTCTGACCTCACTTTTCCCCAAAGCAGGTAAAGCTATACGACTTGGTCCAGGACTTCCTTAGCCTGTGATTGGACAGTGAAGAATTCACAGCTCACTGATGAGGTCATCTCTCTGCTCTCCCTTCCTGTCTTCCTATGTTAGACTGACACCACTGTACATGAGCCTGATGGCCTCATAGTTCTGCTCTATGGGGGTTACAGGCAGCTGATATAAGCACAGATTTCATTACTATTTACACACACAGAGCATTGTAGGATCTTTAATAAATGTATAAAAGGATGAACTAGATCTCCTTTATATCTTTAATTCTTTAAACGGCATTGAACCCCAAACCAAAAATGTATTATATTGCAGCTAACCAATCATTAGATGAGGTGGCTGCATTCGTTTTTTTTCACTCTTTTTTTACCAGGTGATCTGGCCAATTACACACCTCCCGTATTAGACTGCCCCACTCTGGATGAGGGAGCACAGGAGGCACAGCAGACAGCACCATTGTCAGTCTGGGGGAAGGGGAGTAGTAAATGTATTAGCAGACTTAAATACACAAACAAATTGAAGCTGAACTCCAGTTCACACTTTATAATCAGTTACAGCAAACATTTCTGTTTTCCCTTTTGGGATAAAGGTTTTACATGAATATATAAAAGGGGATCATGTTAACCCCTTCAATACCGGGCACTTTCACCCCCTTCCTGCCCAGGCCAATTTTCAGCTTTCAGCGCTGTCGCACTTTGAATGACAATTGCGCGGTCATGCGACACTGCACCCATGTGACATTTGTATCATTTTTTTATATAATAGAGCTTTGTTTTTGGTGGTGATCACCACTGGGTTCTTTTTATTTTTTTGTTAATTAAAGAAAAATACCTGCAGATAGCTGGGTGAGGTTCATCCTTAGCTGGCTGTTCTCATTGTCCAAAGACCGACCTTTATAAACTGGAAAACACAAAGACAGGAGACATAATACAGAGCCTGGAAAAAGTATTCATACCCCTTGACGTTCCCCACATTTTGTCATGTGACAACCAAAAACGTAAATTTATTTTATTGGGGTTTTATGTGATAGACCGACACAAAGTGGCTCCTAATTGTGAAGTGGAAGGAAAATGATAAATGATACAAATAAATCTGGGAAAAGTGTGGGGGGCATTTGTATGGTGCCCCCTTTACTCTGATACCCCCAACTAAAATCTAGTGGAACCAATTGCCTCCAGAAGTCACCTAATTAGTAATTAGAGTCCACCTGTGTGTAATTTAATCTCAGTATAAATACAGCTATTCTGTGAAGTCCTCAGAGGTTTGTTAGAGAACCTTAGTGAACAAACAGCATCATGATGGCCAAGGAACACACCAGACAGGTCAGGGATGAAGTTGTGGAGAAGGTTAAAGCAGGGTTAGGTTATAAAAAAATCCCAAGCTTTGAACATCTCAGGGAGCTCTGTTCAATCCATCATCAGAAAATGGAAAGAGTATGGCACAACTGCCAACCTACCAAGACATGGCCGTCCACCCAAACTGACCAGCCGGGCAAGGAGAGCATTCATCAGAGAAGCAGCCAAGAGGTCCATGGTAACTCTGGAGGAGCTGCAGAGATCCACAGCTCAGGGTGGAGAATCTGTCCACAGGACAACTATTAGTCGTGCTCTCCACAAATCTGCCCTTTATGGAGGAGTAGCAAGAAGAAAGCCATTGGTGAAAGAAATCCATAAGAAGTCCCATTTGTAGTTTGTGAGAAGCCATGTGGGAGACACAGCAAACATGGGGAAGAAGAGGCTCTGCTCAGATGAGACCTATATTAAACTTTTTGGCCTAAAAATAAAACACTATGTGTGGTGGAAAACTAACACTGCCCATCACCCAGGGGCACACCATCCCCACCGTGAAACATGGTGGTGGCAGCATCACGTTGTGCTTTTCTTCAGTAGGGACAGGGCAGCTGGTCAGAGTTGATGGGAAGATGGATGGAGCCAAATACAGGACAATCTTAGAAGAAAACCTGTAAGAGTCTGCAAAAGGACTTGAGACCGGGGCGGAGGTTCACCTTCCAGCAGGACAACAACCCTAAACATCCAGCCAGAGCTACAATGGAATGGCTTAGATCAGGGGTCTCTAAACTACGGCCTGGGGCCAGATGTGGCCCTTTGCCTACCTTAAGCGGCCCTTGGGGCACTATTCATCCCACTAATATGAGACACTATTCTGCCCTCTGACACCAAAAATGGGGTGCCATTTCTCCCACTGACACCAAAAATTGGGCACTCTTCCTCCCCCTAATACCAAAGATGGGGCACTGTTTATTCCCACTGTTGGCAGCAAAATTTTCTACTCTCACTGGCTACAGCGCGGTCCCCCCTAAGGTCTGGAGGACAGTAAACTGGCCCTTTGTTAAGAAAGTTTGGAGACCCCTGGTTCAGATCAAAGCATATTCATGGGTTAGAATGGCCCAGTCACAGTCCAGACCTAAATCCCATTGACAATCTGTGGCAAGACTTGAAAATTGCTGATCACAGACGCTCTCCATCCAATCTGACAGAGCTTGGGGTATTCTGCCAAGAAGAATGGGCAGAAATGTCCTCTCTAGATGGGCAAAGCTGGTAGAGACTTCCCCAAAAAGACTTGGCAGCTGCAATTGTAGGGAAAGGCGGTTCTACAAATTATTGTCTCCGGGGGGCGCCATACAAATGCCCCCCACACTTTTCACATATTTATTTGTATCATTTATCATTTCCCTTCCACTTTAAACTTTGTGTCGCTCTATCACATAAAATCCCAATAAAATACATTTATAATTTTGGTTGTAACATGACAACATGTGGAAATGTCAAGGGGTATGAATACTTTTTGAAAGCACTGTAGGTGGAATGGAGCTCTTATGTATTAGAAGGGTCATCGTTTATCACGGTGCAAATCAGACAGAAGAATTATTTCCAATGGTCTTTGGGTCCCTCCAACAACCAATCAGATTCTACATTTCATTAAACAGTTTGATAAATCAGTCCCAGAGACTCTCCCTTCTTATGGATTGTGGCCACCATTCTGTGTAACTTACCCAGAGCTTCAATGATACGGATGAGGATGATATTGGATCCCACAAGGACAGTTATAATGACCCCTTTCAAGGAAGGACGCCAGGATTTCTTCCCACTTTTATCTGTAGAGATTATCAATAAATCATTTATTAATAATAATAATAATAATAATAATAATAATATATTAGTGTGGATAAAATCCTTCCTACTTTATATTTCTGGAAATCAGTAGAGTACAGGAATACAGCTCAGTGGGGGCTTCCTAGAGGCAGCAGCCAATCCTATAGAGGAGGAAGTGATGTCACTGTGATGCAACTTCCTCCTCTACAGAATTACACATCCAGGAAGTAGAGTGGAACTTCCCGGTCACAAGCCAATCACATGTTCATAAATAACAAGTCCTACATCTCTATTAAAGTCTATCTAAATATAATAACAAACATGTACTCCTCTGTCAATCCCTCCACCGGCTTCCACTCACCCGACAAATTCAATTCAAAATACTAACAACTACTTACAAAGCCATCCACAGCTCTGCCCCCAGCTACATCACTAACCTGGTCTCTAAATACCAACCGAATCGTCCTCTTCATTCCTCCCAAGACCTCCTGCTCTCTAGGTCCCTCATCACCTCCTCCCATGCTCACCTCCAGGACTTTTCCAGAGCCTCTCCAATCCTATGGAACTCCTTACCCCAATCTGTCCGATTATCTCCTACTCTATTAGCTTTTAGACGATCCCTGAAAAGCTTTCGCTTCTGAGAAGCCTATCCTACCCACACCTAACAAATGTATTTTCATTTTCTCCATCTGATCATTGTGATAAACCCCGTACTCTTGAGGAGTATGTTCGCCCGTCTTAGCTTCCCTTGCCCGGTACCAGCACAATCCAAGATCCCTCAGAGCAGCCGGAAATTAGTCGTAACTCAGTGTAGGGTGGATAACAGCATAAGACTTTATTTGAAGCACACACACAAATATAAACTCTGGAGACAATGCCCCCCTCCCTGTTGGCATAGAGACCCATGGGGGATAAACTTTCCAATCACGAGGCACAGATACATTCAAACATTTCAACATAACTATAAACAAAATTCGGGCATGCAGCCAACTTTGTTAGAGGTACAGAAACATTTAACCTTTCAACAGTTATACAGTAACTGGGTACACAGACCACTTGTTTCATGGAGAGATATGTTAATGGAGCTTTTCCTTTCCTATTACTTGGGCATGCGTGCCTGGACACAGTTCAAATGTCCAATGTCGGTATTCTAATCATAGTGAAGACAACCTGGCTGGTTCAGGGGTAAAATGAAATGCTGTCCAGTGCGGTTGTAATGAGCCTGGTGAGATCAGACCAAACTAAGCTTCTCAGATCACCCTGTGCCCCTAATAGACACAGGGTGACTTACACATAGAAGGGGCCTGGGGAGCTCGAAAAGGAGTTTCCTGAGCTTTGTTCCATAGGCCCCTCACCCAAAGTGACTCCCATCACAATCATCCCCCACAGTTATTACCTTTTATACCACTCGACCCTCCCTTCTAGATTGTAAGCTCTAATGAGCAGGGCCCTCTGATCCCTCCTGTATTGATTTGTATTGTAATTGTACTGTCTGCTCCCATGTTGTAAAGCGCTGCGCAAACTGTTGGCGCAATATAAATCCTGTATTATGATAATAATAATAATAATAATAATGTAATATAGTTAAGCTTACCAGCCCTAAGATGTGATGGCTGCATTAGCTTTCATTTTTCAAGCTAAGAACATTTTCAGCAAGCACAGAAAATACCTGTTGTTCTTGCCAGAAATACAGTGCCCTTTCCACTTCCTGTGAGCTGATAAGAAAGCACAAACAATGGAACCCCCCTTTTGTAAACCAATAGTCCCATCAATCCACCATTTAACTGAGATGAACAAAGATAGACATGTTTGGTATCCAGCCTGTGTGACAACCAAGGACATACATGGGAATATGAAATGTTGGATTTAAATTCTATTTATTCAGCAATGCTGGCGAGATTGTGGGAAAAAGATACCAGAGGGTATCGGAGAGAAAACCAGGTTGAGGTTGGAGTGTGGCCATGTGTAATATGGCAGGGTATTATAGATATGGTCTGATAAAAACATGGATGTGTGAAATCATTGCCGTTGTTATTGCTGAATCTTCAATTCATTCCTGATTTGTGCTGAATCTTCAATACATTCCTGATTTGTGCTGAATCTTCAATAGATTCCTGATTTGTCCTGAATCTTCAATACATTCCTGATTTGTGCTGAATCTTCAATACATTCCTGATTTGTGCTGAATCTTCAATACATTCCTGATTTGTGCTGAATCTTCAATACATTCCTGATTTGTGCTGAATCTTGTGGTTTGGATGTTTTTATATCTGGCGGTTAAGTTGGGGATCCCTCCAGTTGTGTAGCACATGATATTCCTATGGTCCTATGTTTTGTCATATTTGGTGCTTGAACATGCGTTTAACACTCATTTACAGTTATGACATCAAAAAAACTTTTCCCTGACTAATTTATGAGGTCAGCATCAAAGGACAGACAGGAAAGTTGCCGATAATAACCGCATTTCATCATCTTTTCCTTATCCTAAATCATGAAAATGAAGCATGGAGTCATGTGACACCAATGACCCCTCTATTCTTAGTGATGACCTCTAATACCGCTGATCATTGTTCTGGAATGAATCCTAAATCCCAGCAATCATTTCTACAATATTATAAGACAGAAGAGCCACTTACCTGCGGTCTCCATGTCTGATAACAAGAAGAGTCCTGAGCTGCTGTACTGTGATGTCCGGTCTGATAGACTCTATGTGTGATATCACATACACTATACATGGCGTGACTGCACTGCCATCCCCCTGTTCCTGTGTGGTCACCCAGCCTGAGATCTGCCCAGTCCATTCTAACCATGAAGAACAGTGTGAAGACCATAACATCCTGTGTTTCAGAGTATGTGTGAGTGTTTGTATGACTGTGCATGTATATTAGATTGTTAGCTCCCATGAGGTGCAGGAACTGATATGAACCAGCCTGGGTGTCCCCATGTCAACTCAACCTAAAAGCCCCCCCCCTGTATTTTACCACAAACTGGATATCATTCTGTTTCTAATCTTTATATGTCATTGTTAGTACTGCTTGATGTCTTTTGTATGCTTGGTGTAATTCTCAATATCTGTTCTTATGCTCTATGTATGGACTCTGCACAGTACTATGTATACTGGGGTTATTATGTCCAGGGCTTTTTTTCTCAGTGAATAGGTGCAGGAACTCTCCTCTTCTGAGTCACCCCTTGTCTCTTCCCCCTACCCACCTCTGAGCATCATGACCTGGTTTCACTCCCTACTCACCTATGAGCATCGTCACCTGGTTCCACCTCCTACCCATCTCCGAGCATTGTCCCCTGGTTCCACCCTCTACCCACCTAAGAGCACCATCCCCTGATTCCAAACCCTACACACCTCTGAGCATCATCCCCTGGTTCCACCTCCTTCCCACCTAAGAGAATTGTCCCCTGGTTCCACCCCCTACCCACCTAAGAGCATCGCCCCCTGGTTCCAACCCACCTAAGAGCATCATCCCCTGGTTCCACCCGCTACCTGCCTAAGAGCATCGTCCCCTCATCCCAACCCCTACCCACCTCTGAGCATCATCCCCTGGTTCCACCCCCTACCCACCTAAGAGCATTGTCCCCTCGTTCCAACAGCTACCCACCTCTGAGCATCATCCCCTGGTTTCACCCCCTATCCAACTCTGAGCATTGTCCCCTGGTTCCACCCCTACCTACCTCCCAGTAGCGCCCCTTTAAAGAAAACAGAACCAAGTATCACTTTCTGGTGCAGCCACAGACAGAGGACAGAGCAGCCCTAGCGGCTGAATAAAGAATGGCCGACGCGGCCGCTCAGGCTGCTCTGTCCTCTGTCTGTGGCTGAGTGACAGGTGGATGTGATGACGTCCCCATCTGTGCGGGGTGGAGGACTGTAACTATGGGCACAGGTAAAACTGTATTTCATGGGCACAGGTATTGTCTGTATTTCATGGGCACAGGTATTGTCTGTATTTCATGGGCACAGGTAAAGCTAAATTTCATGGGCACAGGTAAGGCTGTATTTCATGGGCACTAGTTAGTCTGTATTTCATGGGCACTGCTTAGTCTGTATTTAATGGGCACGGGTAAGGTTGTATTTCATGGGCACAGGTAAGGCTGTATTTCATGGGCACTGGTATTGTGTGTATTTCATGGACACTGGTTAGTCTGTATTTCATGGGCACAAGTAAGGCTGTATTTCATGGGCACAGGTAAGGCTATGTTTCATGGGCACAGTTAAGGCTGTATTTCATGGGCACTGGTATTGTCTGTATTTCATGGGCACTGGTTAGTCTGTATTTCATGGGCACAGGTAAGACTGTATTTCATGGGCACAGGTAAGGCTGAATTTCATGGGCACAGGTAAGGCTGTATTTCATGGGCACTGGTTAGGCTGTATTTTATGGGCACAGGTAAGGCACAAAGCATCACCTCCCTGGAATGAGTTTTTGCAGGTTGAGATGCCTGGTGATGACTCATCTTTTATGGTGTCACAGCCTGCACTCTGCAATAGTCACCATCTATGGGGGTGCCAGCACAATAGGACCAGAAATGAGTACCCTTCAGTGGCAGATGCCTTGCTCCAGGGTCAGAAAAGCGTTGCATGCATGGATGGCAAGAGAGGCAAGTATTCATTCTCTACAGATTTTTATTATGTGACAGAATCTCTTCATGTCTAAACATTCTTAACTTTTCTGCATATAGATGATGGCTGATGAGGAACTTCTGTCAAGTTTTTCTTTCTCAAGGTGTTTTGAAAAAATGAGTGCCAAAGTATGGTGGGCACTCCAGATAAAGTTTATTTATCACAGTCACCATGAAACAACCAACTCATTTGAAGAGGTTGAAGGGATCCCCTTCATCAGGGCTTAAAGCGGAATAAAACTGCACATTTGAACCCACAGCTAGGCCTATAATGAGGTTTATCTGTAGGTGCGGTGAATATCTCCTAAACCTGCACTGTCTAGGAAATATTCACCCTGCATGCAGCCGGTGACGTCACCGTTGCATGCGCTCTGAAGGGGTGGCATGCCGAGGATGCTGGCATCCATCAAAGAGGACAAATACAGATGCATGGAAATGAAGATATTTGGCTGATTCTTTATTTGCACTGTGACCAATGACTGACAGCAAATGCAGACTTAATGTGGAGTTGAAGTAAAAAATAAAATCAAGGTTTGTACCGATGATTGGCAGAGACCGAGAGCTGCCTATGACAGCTCAGTCACTTTGCTGGGGGTGAGCAGTGAGCGGCGCTCTCAGCACAAAAAGCTCTGCTGCCTGAGGTCACAAATGTGCGGCGTGAGGACGTTAAAGCTCTCCCTCCTTGCTGCTGCACATGATATGGTCAGCAAGAGGCTAATAATTATTAAAAACATTACAATTTTTACAGAGATTTGGATTCCCCATTGCAGAAATGGATTAATAACATCTAGAATGGTGATGATATTGGATGTAATCTTCCTGTATTACTCTGTACTGTGGGTGATCTGTGGTCTGAGCAGGGGGTCCGTATGTTGGGGGGAATCTCTCAGATCTTCAGGGATCTCTTCTGACAAATCCATCTGTGTGGGGATTGACAGTCATCACTATAATATCCAGCAAATGCTCCCATCCATACACAGTGTCCTGAATATTCCTCTGATAGGTGAAATCTGTGTAATAAATAACAATGAGGAGTTATGAGGATCTCTGGTTTTCTGGATGAAGAACATTCATATTCTCAGTGTAGATGAAGAGTCACTTACAGGCCGGTATTATAGAGCCGACCGTCCACCCATCTCCATCCATCTCCATCTCCATCTCCATCTCCATCTCCATCTCTGTACAGACCGATCCAGAACTTTTCATCTCTTTGTTGGTTGATGGATCTGTTTATAAAGACCTGGAAGAAGAGAACATCATCTGTCACCCTCCATCCACAGACATCGGAATCACACATTGGATAGAAGTCTGAGGATCGGTCTATTCCATCATTTCTACAAAATCTCTATTGTGGGCAAATGTTACCAGAAAAAAATTATCTATGCATTGGAATTATTTGTTAGTTTCCTGATGTTCCATTACAAACCCAATCATTGTGCATGTCTATTCCCGGGGCTTTTTTTCTCAAAAGGAACTTCCCCTTTCCGAGTCACCGCTTTTCCCCTCTCCTACCTTCCTCCGAGCACCGATCCTTGGTCCCCTCCCCACCCAACTCTGAGCACCGATCCTTGGTCCCCTCCCCACCCACCTCGGAGCACCGATCCTTGGTCCCCTCTCCACCCACCTCTGAGCACCGATCCTCGGTCCCCTCTCCACCCACCTCTGAGCACCGATCCTCGGTCCCCTCTCCACCCACCTCTGAGCACCGACCATTGGTCCCCTCCTCACCCACCTCCGAGCACCAATCCTTGGTCCCCTCTCCCACCCACCTCCGAGCACCGATCCTTGGTCCCCTCTCCCACCCACCTCCGAGCACCGATCCTTGGTCCCACGAGCCTCCACCCACCCT
>BLSH010124634.1:0-19848 GCA_018402905.1 Glandirana rugosa
TTGTCCGTGCGATCGTTCGGGTTCCGTCCGGACCCGGACCCGGACTTTGTCCCGAAGTTCGGACGGACCAGCAGAACCCGAACTTCCAGGTGTTCGCTCAACTCTAAGTAATAGTTAACATGTAGAACTTTTATTTTAAGCCCAATACAACAAAAGATGCTTTTGTAGCAACCCAGAAATAAAAAGGACAATGTAACCTAAAATAGTAAGTTATTTAGGAACAAATGGCTAATAACAAAATTAGAAAGTTAGAACATACTATAGAATCATGTCATCTTAATATATTATGGCAGAAACACACTGAAAACATTATTTAAGTCTTGTCACTGATTAAAGAAAGTCTAATTGCTGACCTTGGCTATTATTAATCTGTATACTTTGCAGTGCATCTGTGAGCTCTTTAAGTAGGTATAAACCCTAACTAACCTTTAGCCACCCAAGCATGATCGCGTCTCTCCACCCGTCCTCTGCAGGAATAGGGCTTTAATTTCTCTTTTTTTTAACCTCTTATTTTGGGATAGAATGTCCGCCCCGCCTCCCCATGCACGTCACTCGCCTTAGGCAAATGCCACGTACACTGCCCACTGTGCCTCCTGGTATATGTACGTCACACAACCCAGGAGGCATTAAAGAAAGCGGGAGATAAACAGGGATAACTTCCGGACACAGATTTTAAAGGAAAACAAACTTTTATTTCACACCGGCTGGCATAATACTCGATTCCAGCTCACGCCAGGTAATCAAATGCCCCCACTCTAGGTTTTGACAGCATACATATAACTTGCAATTACATCATAGGCGATATATTCACAGTTGCATCACCAACACATTACAAAGAAAACAATTCTTAAAACAATTTCCTTTTGTAAAAACACTTTTTAGAACAGCGTATAACATTTACTTTTAAAAGTTTCCAGCACAGTTTGCCGTTTCTCACTTTTGTGCACCAGCTATCCAGTTTGCAGAACTTCCTGTCCTCTAAGTCAAGTCAGCGTAGGAGTTAACTCAGAGACAGGTGCTCTGCGCTCTGGAAATTCAACTATATATATATATATATATATATATATATATATATATATATATATACAGTTGTATGCAAAAGTTTAGGAACCCCTGACAATTTCCATGATTGTCATTTATAAATATTTGGGTGTTTGGATCAGCAATTTCATTTTGATCTATCAAATAACTGAAGGACACAGTAATATTTCAGTAGTGAAATGAGGTTTATTGGATTATCAGAAAATGTGCAATATGCATCAAAACGAAATTAGAGAGGTGCATAAATTTGGGCACCCCAACAGAAAAATCATATCGATATTTAGCAGAGCCTACTTTAGTAGCCTTTTCTTATCTGTGCAGCCCATGTGACTATAGAGTCACACATGTTGGCGTATGCACAGTGATAACTGACACTCCCCTCCGTCCCTCCTCCTCCATGTCCTCCTATTGCTAAACAATATGGGGGCAGGATAAGTATGCTGATTGATTCAATTTACTAAGAAACTCACAAAAAAGCTTAGGTTCAATATAAATCAGTATTAAATACATCAAATGTATTTGCTAACATCCGTAAAGTAAAAAAAGAGCCTTGGCTGTAGATGCCGTATGAACAAAATGAAAGCTAGTGCTAATGATCTTTGACTCCGCCTACACCATATCATTGCACAAAAAATACACATTTGATGTTCTGTAAAGATTTATAGGGAGCTGTAAAACATGTTTTGATATTTATAATTTAATTTGAGTTTCTCTTCTGAATATCTTTTTTTTTTTTTGACATGTGACTGGCACAGCACCAATCAGGCCAGACACAGACTCACAGTGTAGAGAGCATACATCAGTAGAGTAGTAGAAGCCCCTCCCAAGGACCTTTCCCTGCAGAAGGTAAAGGGCATGTGACCACACA
Organism: Glandirana rugosa; assembly: GCA_018402905.1. Lineage (NCBI taxonomy): Eukaryota > Metazoa > Chordata > Amphibia > Anura > Ranidae > Glandirana > Glandirana rugosa. Next base: position 1,910 of record BLSH010124634.1, read on the forward strand.
ACAGCACTGCAGGAATAAGGTACTTGGAGGATTTTTTAAAAACAAAACACAGTGCTGTGATATACAGTATATGATTTACTTGAATGGATTATGGCAATGAAAATTTTTCTTTCTTTAAAAAAAAACAAACATTTTATTTAAGTATTTGCAGTGTAGAAAACAAACACAGTCAACATAGAACAAAGGCGAGCCCTCGCAGGAGCTACATGAAGAGGTTGCTAGGTACAGATGTGAGAAACTAGCAAGGACCTCACCAGAAGCAAAAACAGAACTGTGGTGTAGCACACAAAAACATTTGCTTCATATAATACATAAAGTGCATTCAATACACAACAGCATGAGTCGTATGGATGTCTCCACTTGTGAGGAGGATCCACTCCGCAGACATGAAACCTGCACGTTACATAGGATATTCAAGGCATAGACAGTGCAGAGGCAGTTGTGGGCTCAGCTAGCCAGCTTGGCCACACCATGCCATACTTTTTGGGGTAACCCTTATTAAAGTAGGTATCCTTATATAACAGTAAACCTTTTATTTACTAAATGTTTCCAAAAATCAAGAGAAAGGGGGGCTGATTCTTTACAGCACAATTTGATTGCCTTTCTAGCGTATGAGAGAAGCAACCTAGCGACCGTAGGGATAACATTTTCCACCAGTCCTAAGAGGAAAATGTCCATGCTAGGTTTCAGGGAGATAGATGCAAGAGTAACAATCACATTCAGCACCTCTTTCCAGAACCAGGTGATAGAGGGACATGTCCAAAAAATGTGGGGAAAATCCCCGGGAGAATAACCACACCTCCAACATTCCAACACTTTTCTTTTTAGTGTCACTTTAAATCTAGATTGTGATTACATGTAACTACATGTGCTAACCCACTTAAAACATTACTTTCAAGAACAATCTTTAAGACCTTTACAAATTTTATAATGATCTATAAAATCACAGATGGAAATCTTTGAATCGTCTTCTTTCAACTACACGATTTATGGCAGACTACGTTTATCTGAATGTTTTGTGCCTGGAGCTCACATGGAAAGCGTTTAATCGATGATACTCCATCATTTTCTAACACAATGAAGACTTTATAGAGTGGGCTCCACTGCTTGTACTTAGGGATTTCCTGTCTGTCTGGGATTAAATGTGCATTTCAGCATATCTGAAATGATGAATACAGAGTCCTGTACATCATTGCTGGTGATCTTCTTGATTCTCTGCTTTGCTTTTGACTGGGATGAAAAGGCTCCTCTGGGAAAAGCTACTGTGCTAATAGCATCCAATGGCCAAGTTAGAATTAATATAATGTGTGCAGCAGAAAAGCCATACAGTTTATAGATTTTGACTGTTTTGACTATAACCCAAATTACAGTATAATTTCCCTGTCATCCAACATGACCCACATTTTCCATCTTAATACATTCTATTTATTTTGGGGTTGCAAACTTAACAACTGAACCAATTCCAAAACTTCCAAAGGAGTGGGGCTTCTGAGAAGAGGGAATAGTAATGTTCAAATATGACGTAGGGCCTACTAAGGCCATAAGACACCTTTCACATTGAGGCGCTTTACAGGCTCCATTTAGCTTAAATAGCGCCTGTAAAGCGCCTTAAAAGTCACTCCCCATCCACCCCAATGTGAAAGCCGGAGTGCTTTCACACTGGGGCAGTGCGCTTGCAGGACATTACAAAAAGTCCTGAAAGCCTCATCTTTGGAGCGGTGCGGTGAGCAGTAATATACCGCTCCTCCACCACCCCTGCCCATTGAAAACAATGGGGTAGCGCTTCCGAAGCAGCTGCACACCACCTCGGAAGCGCGGAGAGTGGGCACTTTTAAGCCCGTTTTAACCCCTTGTTAAAAGCACACCACTCCCGCCGCTGTAACAGCAGTAAAGTGTTATGATTTTGTGGCTGAAAACAATAGAATGGCATAAAGATATGTTGATTTCTTTCATTCTGCATTGAGTAGCTTTTCAGTTACATATGTATACAGGGAAGATTTAATGGACAGTCACAAAGCTTTCAAATGTGTGAATTCAACCATTAAGTAAGAAAAAGCAAGAAATAGACTGAAAAAATCGCCCACAGTCCAGTTACTAATACTATCCACTAGTAAAGAAGGATGGGTGTAGCCCTTAAGCCCAGCATGTTCTCATACCACCTTATGGATGGTGTGAAAGAAATGAGGTTGTTGCTGGATGAGCTCCATTTTCAAAAGTACCTTTTTTGAAGTTTCATAGCCAGGCTCAGCATGGTGGTCAACAGACATGCTCCTACCCTCCCACTGTGTAGATATCAACTTGTGTGCTGTGCGTTAGGACAGTACCTTTAGTAAACAGACTTCTCATCTATTTTAACCCCTTTTCCTTTATACCTATCGTAACCTTAATCTACTCAAATGAATAAAGATGAAAATAATGTCTGATCATAGCTATGTAGGTGTAGATGCTAGGTATCGTGAAAGGGGGGGTAATAGTTAAGGGCCTGCTTTACCAAGTTAAAAAGTAAGTAGAAAAGAATATAAATACTTTTTAGAGTTCAGTTGCAATCTTTGGTTCACCTAGCCAGAAGTTTCCAATGTCATCTTGTACATATTAAAGGAAAAACTAAATGAATGAAATTACTCTATCCCAAAATATGCAGCATTTGATTGTAGTTGATTGCAGACCTTCACAGAAGGGAAGATGCAGCAGCAGTGCTCTAAATCAACAACAATAACAAGCAAAACATTGTTACCCATATGAATATCAAAGAATGCTGTCCGTTTTAGGGCTGAAAACGTTCCTACTTCAAAATGAGGGGCCATGTTGGTTGGGGGGGGGGGGGGGGTCTCGGTTTATCTTTAAAGGCAAAGATTCAGATATTAAATCTTTGGAATCCAGTGCAGGTTTCCTTCATAGATGCTGCAGCTATTTTTCATGCATTTTTATTATTCAGCTATCTTTCATGCATCTTTGTTATTCAGAGGTGCAAATTGAGAAAATTAAGGATTGAGAATGTTACTTTATTAAACTGACTGATAACTCTGCTAAAAAAGAACACTGACAACCCTGCTGTACAGAACTTGTTCTTGTGAATAATGCAGTTATGGTGCTTGCACATAGCAGAGGAGAGTAAAAAAAAATCCCAAGGAGTTCTTTAGATATATTAACAGTAAAAAAGGGAATTTGGGGCACATTGCCCACATAAAAGACAATGATGGGATGATGGTTACATATAACACAGGGAAGGCAACTGTACTAAATGCTTTCTTCTCCTCAGTTTTTACACAGGAAAAGGAGGGGTATACTGACCATGGCAGTATTGTTAGTAGCACATCACAGTATGTAACCTCATGGGTAACAGAGGCTGGAGTCAAGGAAAGCCTAGATAAGCTTAACACAAAGAAATCACCAGGACCAGATGGCTTACACCCAAGAGTCTTCAAAGAACTCAGTTGGGTTATAGCTAGACCATTGTTCCTAATCTTTACAGAGAGCGTACTGACAGGAATTGTACCAGCTGATTGGAGAAAATCCAATGTGGTACCAATATTCAAAAAAGGACATAGACATATTCCAGGGAACTACAGGTCGGTCAGCCAAACATCAATAGTAGGTAAATTATTGAAGGGATGATAAGGAACTATATCCAAGAATTTGCTGAAGAAAACAGTATCATTAGAAGTAATCAGCATGGGTTTACGAATTGTCATTCTTGCCAAACCAATCTGTTAATATTCTATGAGGAAGTGAACTGCTATCTAGATAGGGGAGGCCTGTGGATGTGGTTTATCTGGATTTTGCAAAAGCATTCAATGCAGTTCCCCATAAATGCTTAATCTACAAGCTGAGGTCTGCACGCATGGTTACAGTGGCGCGTCCAAAGAATAGTGATAAATAACATGTACTCAGACTGGTCAGGAGTGGTAGGTGGGGTACCACAAGGTTCTGTCTTGGGACCAATTCTGTTTAATTTACTCATAAATGATATAGAGGATGGTATACATAGCTCAATCCCAGTTTTTGCAGACAATCGAAAAATAAGCAGGGCAATAACTTCACAGCAGGATATAGAAATGATACAAAAAGACCCAAACAAAATAATGGAGTGGACAACTCAATGGCAAATGAGGTTTAATGTGGAGAAATGTAAAATAAAGCACTTGGGGGCTAAATGCAAACTTCTCACTGGGGGGAGAACCTCTGGGGGAGTCAAGAATGGAGGAAGATGCGGGGGTCCTAGTGGAAGATAGACTGTGCAATAGCATGTAATGTCAAGCTGCAGAGATAAAACTATAATCCTGTCACTTTATAAAACTCTGGTCTGGCCACATCCAAAGTATTTCGTCCAGTTCTGGTCACCAGTCCTCAGGAGGGATGTGCTGGAGCTGAGAGAGAGTCCAAAGAAGGGCAACTAAATGAATAAGGGGACTGGAAGACCTCAAATATGAGGAGTGACTACAAGCACTAAATGTATTCTCGCTGGAGAAAAAACACTTGAGAGGGGACATGATAAGAATTTAACAAATATCTCAATGATGATCCAAGCATAGGAAAAAAGCTATTAAATCTCGGGGGGTGAGAGGACATGGGGCCACACAATGAGATTGGAGGAGAAGCGGTTTTACCTTAAGCTGTGCAGGGGGTTTTTCACTGTCAGGGTGGTAAGAATGTGGAACTCTCTTCCACAAGTGGTGGTGTCAGTGGGGAGTATTGATATTTTTAAAAGACTCTTGGACATGCATCTTAAAGAACACAACATACAGGTATATGGGAAATGATTATCAACATTGACTCACGTACACCTTCACAGGTTGAACTGGATGGACTGTTGTCTTTATTTAACCTTACCTACTATGTAACTATATTAATGCTCTCAAGCTGGAGCGTGAGTTAGTTATAATGAGCCTTGTGTTGTCCCAGTTTGTGTTCTGCTTTTGTGTCTATATATTTATGGAGAGAAGTTAATCTCTGACCACACAGTCTGGAGTTAGGTTCAGCATTTCTAGTATTCATTTGGGCAGAGAGCCAAAAGCTAGTGGAAAGAGCCTGATTTTCATGAAGCCTAATTAACTTTTTAATGAAAACTTATTTGTAGGTTAAAATAACAAAGACTTTTATTCAGTAAACTAAACCAGATGCCAAGCTAAAGATGAACATGAGGGGGGCCAAAGGAAGAAATCAGACTAGGCTCTACTGATTCATTTTATGTTACAATATACTTTGCCTGGATATATCTAATATCAGTATAGTAAGAGCAATGAAAAACATGCTGCAGTTATGGTGTATCCTAAAATTATATATTTTCTGCATATTTTTTTTGTCCTACATTATAAAATTAAACTATATAGTGTTTTGGAGTTTGGAATGTGGTATATGATGACATGTCCGTGTTTGAATATGATCATACCCTCCCGAACAGCACAAAAGTAGAAAAGTATAAGATGCAGAGTCCAAGAAGGATGTACCTATCTAAACAGCACCTGTGTAGTTGCAAACTTAGGCTGACAGCACGGAGAGTCCATTACTGTTTAGCTGCATATTCACTTATGCAGACAACAATAAGATGTCAAATGACCCATGACCTCCTGTGGCTCCTTTGGATAGATCTCTTCAATAGAATTCTCAGTCTGTCCCATTTTCAAAGCCAAGCCATTGAGTTTTTCTGCTATATTCTTCATAATAAAAATAAATCAAACTATTACAGCAATAGTTATACTCCCTGATAATGCCCAGGGCAACTAGAAGGGAAATGAGTAATTTACAGGCTGGGTCTTGCCACTGGAATGCTAGAAAAGAGCATACACTAAATCTCTAAAAGCTTGTGGACACCTCACCATCACACCAGTACCAGTTTGATTGACATCCTGTCCCAAACTATGGGCATTATTATAGATGTTCCCCTATTTCTTTGCCTCTATAACAGCCTTCACTCTTCTGGGAATGCTTTCCACAAAATGCTGGTGTGGGTCTGCTGGAATTTGTGCCTAGTCAGCTAAAAAGGGTATTTGTAAAGGTAGGTATAGATGTTGGGCAAGAATACCTGGCTCACAGTTGGCATTCTAATTCAACCCACAGGGGTTCAGTGGAGTTGAGGTGAGGGCTCTGTGCAGGCAACTTGAGTTCCTCCACTCCAAACTAGTCAAGCCATGTCTATATAAACCTGGATTTGTGCACAGGGGCATAGTCAAGGAAGAGATTTCCCAAACTGTTGCCATAACGTCCACAGTTATCTAGAATGTCTTTATATGCTGTAGCATTAAGAGTGTGATCACACTAGGTGTCTGAGCATGGTTTACCCCAAAAGTCTGATTCATTTGTGTAGTGTGATTATACAGTATCGTGCTTGGACAAGGTTCAGCATATAGTCTTCAAGACCACTTGAAAGTAGTGGTTTGGAGTACAGCTCAGTTAGACTCTGGCACAGTATGTTTAGGTGTGCTTGAGCACTGAACTTTCATAGATCACTGAGCACTTACAGAGCATTGAAGCAGGGATCACTATGGTCTGGCTGGCAGAGGTGAAGCATACTCCAGGCCCAGCACAAAATGAGTGCAGACCAGCAGGGGAATGGGACGGGGGGACAATCATATTCAGCAGGGCCGTCTTTAAGGCAGGGCAAAAGGGGCAGCTGCCCTGGGCCCTGTCGTTGTGGAGCCCAAAGCAGCTGCATCATACTTGCCAACTATCTTGGTTTAAATTCCCTTGTCCCTTGAAGTTAAAGACCTGTGCTGTGTCCCGATATCTAAGTGCTGCTACTAAAGCTCCCCAACTCTGCCCTATTGTTGTGTACAGGTGACTCACCTGCAGACCCTATGTTTACATGTAAATAACCGGCATTGATATGTAAATAGCAGCAGCATTCATATGTAAATAGTGGTGGTCAGCTGCACTGATATGTAAACAAAGGTGGCATTCATATGTATATCATGCCCCCCTGAGGTCATATTCACCATCACCTATACTGGATGCTGCCCACTGGGGAGACAAAGGCATGCTTGAAACTCCACAGCACATATCAGCAGATGCGTGAGGGTGTCATTAATAATTGATGCCACTGCTGTGTATCTGCTAAAGGGCAGCACATTTCTGTGATGTCAGGAAAGTGACTTTGCGCTCTCCAGTCCATGGCGTGCAGGCAGTGAGGAGATGATGTGCTGTAACATCTAGCAACCAATCTGTGGGCAGTAATGATGTGCAGTAACCCCTAGCAACCAATCAGTGAGCAGTATTGATGTACAGTAATCTCTAGCAACCAAACAAGCAGATAGCATGTGCTGTAACCTCTAACAACAAATCAGTGAGCCGTAATGTGTGCTGTAACCTCTAGCAACCAGTCAGTAAGTGGTAATGATATGCTGTATCCTCTGGCAACCAGTCAAAATCACTGCTGATCTGATTCAGTCCCGCTGATGTACATGTACGGGAGGAGCCGGTAGTGACGTCATCTCTAGGCTACCCTGTGCGACTGACACACCAGTCGATTGTAACCACGCTCGTATTCCTGCACCTGGAGATAGGTGCATAAACATGTGAGTGTTTTATCTCGTTTTTATGATGTGATTAAAGTTATGACAGAGAGCATTAGATCTGGTGTTTATTTTTTATGGACCTGATGCGATTTTTATGGATCTGATGCGATTTGTGGATTTGATGCGATTCCAAAAAACGCATGGTGGAAGCTGGAAGTGCGAAGGCTTGCTTCTAAAAGTGCTGTGACCTCTGGGAGGTCGAATCTGTGAGGTGAGAGGCTGGAGTGACTGGTGGAGGGGCACTGCTACACACCTTTGCATTTATTTAGCCTCACCTAGCTGTCACGGTGCACTACTTCCTTTACCAGGATATCGTTCAGAAATGGACTATTGCATATATATTTAATGTTTTGTTTGAATTTTAGCGCTCCACATTTATACCCATATTTTTTGTCAGATTTGGTTTAACAATTTTACCAGAAGTGTTGAGCAGCTTTTAAAAAGTGTCATTTTGAATCAGCGCTGAATCATTTGTATTTTGTGATCTGATTCAGTAAACTGATTTTGAGTCTAGTTTTATTTATTGTATGTCTCAGAGCAGGTGGAGAGTGAAATTGCACTTCAGGGGGGGGGGGGGGCAAGAAAATATTTGCCCAGGGTCCAAACAATATTAAAGACGGCCCTGATATTCAGGCACAGTACAAGGAAACCGTGCCTAGTGTGAGTACACCCTGACAATACCCCTGACTGGATACACCTGAACATAATCATTTTTAGGGAGTCCACGTACTTTTGGCAATATAGTGTAAGTGTGATGGTCAGGTATCTATACAGTTTATGCAATATAGGGTTTAGTAGATGAATAATTTAGCCAGTAGTTTAATCCCCTCACTATGCATCCTAAATTGCAGTATCCATCTTGGTTGGACATGCCTTGTAAAACCAAATTTGGTAATTCAGAACCATCTCTCGCTGACCCCTAATAATCTCATTTGATGTCACCAATGACAAATAGATAGCTGGTGCCTAAGGGTGGGCCCGATGTTCGAGTCGAGCGTAAGTTCGACTCGAACATCGGGTGTTCGCCCGTTCACCAAACAGCGAATTTTATGGGGCATTTGCGGCAAGTACGCCCTCCACGGAGGCCCCATAATGCACTGCGTGAACGCAGGGAAGTGCCGCCCTCTGATTGGTCAAAGCCTGCACATGACCTGCAGGCTTTGGCCAAATACAGCGCGCTCTGTTGTGAGAGCCATGATTGGCCAAAGGCAGGGAGCCTTTGGCCAATCATGGCTCAGGGGGCTAAGTCCATGTCCCACACTATATAAGGCCGCTTACACAGTGGTCGTATATAATGTATAATAACGGAGATAGAGAGAAGTAAGACAGTTAAGATAGTGGCGTGTAGGCAGTGTAGTATACAGTGTAGTTAGAGTATATATACAGGCAGTGTAGTATACACTGTAGATAGGAGTATGTGCAGGCAGTGTAGTGTACAGTGTAGATAGACTATATACAGGCAGTGTAGTATACAGTGTAGATAGTGTATATTGAGTCAGTGCAGGCAGTGTAAGAATATATATATATATATATATATATATATATATATATATATATATATATGACATACATATATATAAGAATGTGACGGACGTGACTGACAAATATCAGATGTGACTTACGCGACATATATCAGACGTGACTTACGTCGCATATATATGTCATAAATATATATACATACAGTATATATATATATATATATATATATATATATATATATATATATATATACACGCTGCATTCAGTGTGGACTATATACAGTGCATGCTAGTATAAGGGTCTGCCTTAGGTTTTAAGGGGAACTCCACACCAAAAAGTTTAAAGAAATTGGCATAGGTCCCCTCCAAAATCCATACCAGGCCGCTCAGGTCTGGTATGGATTTTCAGGGGAACCCTGTGCCAAAATTTAAAATAAAATTGTGTGGGGGTCCCCCCAAACTCTGTACCAGGCCCTTCAGGTCTGGTGTGGCTTTTAAGGGAAACACTGCGCCAATTTTTAAAAAAAATTGCGTGGGGGTCCCCCGAAATCCATACTAGACCCTTTTCCGAGCATGCAGCCTGGCATGGCAGGAGGGGGGTGAGCAAGCACTCCCCCTCCAAACCGTACCAGGCCACATGCCCTCAACATGGGGAGGGTGCTTTGTGGTCCCCCCAAAAGCACCTTCTCTCCCTTGTTGATGGGGAGAAGGGCCTCATCCCCACAAACCTTGTCGGTGGCTGTGGGGGTCTTCGGGCAGGGGGTTTATCGGAATCTGGACACCCCTTTAATAAGGGTTGTCCAGATCCCACCCCCCATGTGAATGAGTATGGGGTACATTGTACATCGGTACATTGTACCACCGACTGCTGTCTTTTGTCATTTGACAGCTCTTATAAAGGTTAGGGCTGGGTCACCTGCTGACGTAAGCAGTTGGCACCGCCTCTGCTGACACCAGAGGGGGCGGGGTCACCCGCTTACATCACCAGGTAGCCCCACCCTTGAGTATAAATAAACTGTCAAACCAAAAATAGGTCAGTCCATTAGGGAGGAGCTGTTTAGTTTTTTTTTTCTTTGGGCCGTCACACGCGGTGATTGACGATGGATTACAATGGGGGGACACTGTTGTTTTTTTTTTTAATAAAGGACTTTGTTGACACTTTTTTGGTTAATGGGTAGGGGTACGATGTACCCGATACCCATTCAGATGGGGGGGTCGGGTTCTGGGGGCCCCCTTGTTAAAGGGGGCTTACAGATACCGATAAGCCCCATGCCCGCAGACCCCGACAAACCCTGTGAAGGGTTGTCGGGAAGAGGCTCTTGTCCCCATCAATATGAGGACAAGGTGCTTTGGGGTGGGGGGCGCAGAGCCCCCCTGGCCCAAAGCACCCACCCCCCCATGTTGAGAGCATGTAGCCTAGTATGGGTCAGGAGGGGAGGCACTCGCCCAACCCCCCCATCCTGCCCAGCCAGCCGGTACAGGGGGGCGCTCGCTCGTCCCCACCCCCTTTCCTGGCCTGCCAGGCTGCGTGTTCGGATAAGGGTCTGGTATGGATTTTGGGGGGGACCCTACGCCGTTTTTTTTGGCGTGGGGGTTCCTCTTAAAATCCATGCCAGATCGTAGAGCTTGGAATGCTCTTTGGGGAGGAACCCTACGCAAATTTTTTGCGGAGGTTCAACTTCAAGATACCTAGCACACAAGTCGCGCCGCAAGTCGGATCATCATGATCCGACTTGTGGTGCAACTTCTATTCAAATCAATAGGCTCCTATAGGGAACCATTGATTTTGAATAGAGGCAGAAAAACGCAGCTGACAGCTAGCATGGAAAAACGTGCATCGACGCCAATGCAAAACGCTGAGAAAAACAGCGATTTTTTTCCTGATGTCGGACCTGGCGTTTTGCTTATTTTTTTGCAAACGCCCATGTGTATGAGGCCTAATCATTATTAAAATCACTGCTCCTGAAAAAACAATTTGAAAACTTTTTTTTGCATTGATACATTTCCTATAGGGCAGTACCTGGCTCCCCATACACTTTTTATGGCAACAACTTAAGTATAAGTCTTTAAAATGAGCACTTTTGATTTTTCATGTTCGGGTCCCATAGACTTTAATAGGGTTTGTGTGTTCGCACTAATTTATTGCCTGTTCGCATGTTCTGGTGCAAACCGAACCGGGGGGTGTTCGGCCCATCCCTACTGGTGCCCAACGGTGATGAAGGGAAGGATCACAAAAAAATTTAAATAATGAATATCTGCAGAATGTAAAGTATTTTGTTAATGGACAAGTGAGTTGTTATGTATCTATATTCATACCATTTACTTTAAAACACATCTTTCTGAAAGAAATAGTTGTTTTAATTGTGCGTGTATGTTTTAGCTCACTTTAAATTTATAGAATCTAAAGCAGCTTATTTTTCAACTGGACAACGACAAGAAGTAATATTATGTTTCCTGGTACTTGTAAATCTAGTGTGGAAGAGATTTTTGGAACTTGAGTTTGGTCTGTTGGTATGACTCCAGGCCACTGGAATCAAATGGAAAACTGAAGTGTTTAGTCCAAAGTAATAGTGAGTTTCCAGACAGAATTCCATGGTTATGGGAAAGTGCCAGGGCATCCCTATCCATGTTGGTTAAACTGAACATGAATATAAACGATCGTCAAAATTGTTTGTAAATGACATAACTGTATGTTGCTGTATATGGTGAAGATAATACAGACTTAGATTTACAGGTGGGTATCCAACTGTTATATCTTTTACAGTAAAGTAATTTTTTTATTAAATGGATTGCAGCAACTACTGTATCATTAAAGGGGTGATTTAATATTTCATTGGAGAGGTATTGGTTGTGGTTGAGAACAGTTTTTTTGCCTTCCAGACAAAAAAAAAAGTGTTCATCAGAGTATTGGATGATGCCATCATTGAGTAAACTAAGTTTAAAAAGGGGGTCCGCACCTGCTACTTGTGAAGCAAAATTTAATTAAATGTATATGTGTGACGAACCCCGTACTCAAGAGGAGTATGTCCTCCATATAAGCTTCCCTTGTCCGGTACCAGCACAATCCAACATCCCTTAGCCCACCCAGTCACTTGTCGAGGCATCAGTGTAGGGTGGTAAAAAACAGGCACAAAGAGATATACACTCAGGGGACAATCCCCCTTTCTTATTATAATGACACAGGGCGGGGTAAACTTAATTTCCTCCAGTAACATGATACACAGGTCTATTAAACTTTCCAGCAGTAGACAGTCTTTAGGAGGGGCTGCTGGAGAAACCCCCCTCCCCTCTAGCATCTAATCCACATACACATATGCATCCCATAATACTTTGCTCCCAAGGCAGACATAAGCAACAGAACAATGAGATACAGGCACTTAACAAACACATAACAATCCCCACCTTAAACTATCTAGCAATGTTCTGAGAAGAAAGGTGGAAATTATCTTCATATATTGTTCAGAAATATTACTGTCCCAAGTGAAAGAACCCCCCTTCATTCTTTCAACACAAACCATACACATATAGGACCCAGGATAAAAGGGGTAAAACCAAATACTGAGTCCGGTGTGGTTGTACGGTGAGTCTGGTTAGTGCAGTCCCAACTGGGGTTCTCGGTCACTCTGTGCCCCTAATAGACACAGGGTGACACCCGTGTCTACGCGTTGCAAGTCCCACATCACTCAGCGTGCTTTGCTGTCATCAGCTGTTTCCTGGCCCAGAATCACCTGCTTGGTGTACTCTCCATCATAGCATGGACTGTGGTGCCCCCCATGCATCTCCAGCAGCTCTCCTGGTCTGAGGTTAACCCTTCACCATCTGCAGCTAGCAAAGGTAAAGTTGTGTGTTTTTAACATATTTATTTGAATGGCTATTATCAAAAAGTTTCAACTTTAAATCCTTATGACTCTTTTCATACATTTTTGTGTGTTTTTATGGATCTTTTACCCATCATCTATACCAATTTTCTGCATAGTGGTCTGGAAAGCGAGTCAGGTGGTGTCTGTATAGTATCTGGCTGCCGGTGCCCTTAAAGGTGAATTCACTAGGCCAGTTAGATGGTTGCTTGGATGACCAGGCTGGGCAGAAGCCGAATGGGAAACGTGCAAGGATTTCAGACATGTCCCTAAAGATGGCACTTGTGATCGACAAGTGTTTGCCGTTGGCTACGGGCTGATGCTGCTGGGTGCTGTGTAGGATGGATCTGACTGTATGGGCAAGAAATGCTGGATGCCAGCTAAGTACAGCCTGATAGTGTTGTGAGATAGAGCCAGCCGCGTTTAGCATTACGATATGGAGGATAGGACATGCTTAATGTCACCTGTCGTTTCTTGGGGGTATGAGGCTAGAAACCTACAGTAGGCATTCCAGGCAGTGAGATAGGCCTTCAGTGTGTTGCGGGACAATGAGTGATTAATGAGCTGGGTCATGATGAAAAGGTGTGGCTTTAATCCATCGTTAGTTGTGATCAAGGTGGGATAGGAGTAGTTGTTGGGTCGGCTCTGGGTTTCTGCTGGAAAAATTTCAATAAAATTGATAGGCAACAGTGCGTCTGCTGCGACGTTGCACTTGCCTGGAATATGCGTACAGTGAACATTGAATTGGTGATACAGTGACAACTGCACCAGCCTGCTTAGGAAGGACATGATGGGGAGCGACTTGGACCTACCCTTGTTGATAATGTCGGTAGTAGCCTGATTATCTGTGGCAAAGACCACGATTTGTCCTGGCCAGGTGTGGCCCCAGACCTGAGCAGCTGCCACAATAGGATACAGTTTGAACAGTGATGATGACTGAGTAAAACCGGTGATTATGAGGATTCCTGGAGGCCAAGGTCCTGCGAACCAGTGATGGCCATAAATTGCAGCAAAACCTGTGAAGGCTATGGCATCCGTGACTACCTGAGGTAACAGAGCTGATGCTGACAAAATGAATATCGATATGCCATTCCAATATGTAAGAAACTCATCCCGCATTGTTATACCCGCTATCACTGCTGGGTCTAGTTTGAGAATATGTTCAGGGTCTTGTACCTGAGAAAGGAAAACCAAGAGACGTGAAATGAAAGACCGCCCCTGAGGGATAATCCTCATGGTAAAATTGAGCATCCCTAACAAGGATTGTAACTGTCTCTTAGTACACCCTTACGAAAGGGTAAAGCCGTGAATGACCGGCCTGATTCGGGCTAGTTTGTCTGGAGGCAGGTTGGCCTGCATGGCACACGTGTCAAGAGTGATGTCTATGAAGGTGATGGAGTGTGCTGGGCCTTCCACTTTATGTTCAGATATGGGCACGTTGAGTTTGCTAAACACCACTCTTAATCTGTCCAGGTCTACTGGGGGTATGCCAGGCTGTTTGATGAGCAGAAAGTCCCCAAGGTAATGAATGACCATTTGGTACTGGACCTGGTGTGATAGGATCCATGTAAGAGACTGGGCGAAGAAATCAAAAAGCCATGGACTGCTTTTGGAGCCAAAGGTCAACTTAGTGGACAGCCACGCGCCAGTACCTATTTTAATAATGGCCTGGATAGCTAAGTCAACTGACGCATACTTCAGGGAGAATTCCTCAAAAGGAATCAGGGAATTCAGACTTGGCATGTGGAAAGAATGAGGTGCAGATAAGTCATACACTAAGCAAAGTTTATTTGAGAACTTACCCTTGACAAGCCCAATAGGGCTGACTCACAAGGTCGGCAAAGGTAACTGTGTGAAGGGGCCGATGATGAACCCTCGGTCCAGTTCGGCCTGTAACAGAGTGTCTATGGCCTGTTCATCGATGGCCGTCGACAGGAGATTCTTGCACTTGTGTGTGGAGTGGGGTAAAGTGATGAGGCCAGTGTGGAATCCTGATGTGAAGCCGTGTATCAGGAAAATGGCCAGTGAGGGAGTGGGGTGTGCAGAGAGGTAAAACCCCAACCATTGGACATCTACTCGTCCTAGTCAGGATTTGTTAAGTTGTTTCAGATGACATGCGCCCTATGGCACGGTGAACAAATATGAAGTAACCGGCACTGGCTATAGGTGCATCTGCCATAGTTAATGTTATTACATATAGCCGCACCCCCTACTGACAGGACAGGCCGCCCCAACTTATCCACCTGGCGCGGTTGTGTGGGAGCTGGCAAGCCCTGACCGATACCGGAGGTGGAGGGGAAGTTGAGGGGGTGACTCGTGGCTGCATTTGAGCACCAGTTCGCTGCGGAGCAAAGTGGTGGCAGAAAAGTTCTGTGTCAATGTCACTCCAGTTTGTACTGGCCTGAAACTGTGCAAGCCTGGTTACTGCTTTGGCCAAAAACAGCTGGTGATAGTCGTAGAATGAATATCCCCCATACTTATATCCTAGGTCCACCACTGCATGAAGGTATAAGTCCAGCTCTTCCCTCCTGCTGGGGCTGGCCAAGCAAAGGACGTCTCTCAACATCCCGAAAGCCAAGACAAATTCTGTGACTGTCAGCTTACGGTTGAGTCTGGTGTCTTTGGACTTAAGGACCACTGAGACGCCCCCCAGGCATACGACTTTCTTTCAGCCAGGTCATGAACTGATATGAGGAGGGAAGCCAGATTGAAGTCCTTGCCGTCTAGGATGTCCTTCCTGATGCTGGCTTGGACAAGATGAGCGGGGAGAATGGTAGGACTTATCTCTGGCGTACCTGCAAGACGAGATACTAGGACCAGAACAGCGACTGAGTCAAGGAGGACCGTGGCTGGGAGCACTTCCAGAACTGTCACTCTGGTCTGGACTTTAGAGACCGCTGTAGATAGCAGGTGACCAAGGAGTGAATCAGGGAAATGGCCCCGGAAATAGATTGCAGGGGATGCCTACTGGTTGCTGAGCTCTGCTTTCCTGGCTGTAGCGGGGTAGGTAATGCTCCTGTGCCTCAGCTCTGCTGTGAGCTTGGGGATGGTCCATCCCCTGAGGGACTGCACGCTGACGCTCTCTGAGCCCGTGGAGGGTGACAAAGGGGCAGGTGTGAAGTTTTCACTGCCGGCCTGCGACATGGCTCCGGCTACAGAAAATTCAGACAAGAAGGAAAACGAGAAGGACAGAAAAATGAACGGCAGGCGCAGTTAAGAAGCCGGTTAGCGTTCTGATGCGTTGAACTGTTGAGTGGAAATTTAGAAAACTCAAAAGAGTGCGTGGCAACCGAGGTGAGCCAGGAGGTGACTGGCCAGGTAACCGACAGCTTGGGTGCCTGTCTATGCTGAGCACAAACCTGTGGACCAGAGCCCCAGGGCGTACTGGGGCAGAAGCTAAAGTCTGGTACGGCCTAAGTAGGAATTTTGTGATCTGTAGTTTGTGAAGCATGCTCGGTCTGCTAACACTTGCACTGTCAGCAAGCTTAACGTTCAGCGACCTTGTCTGCTTAGGTGAAACATGTGACAGTAACTAACGCCAAATGAGCATCCCAAATTATGTATGTGAAGTGAACATTAGTGAAAGGGTGCTACAAGATAATTTGATAGAGGACTACACACCTGACCGACACCCTAGTAGCGAGATCCTGGTTGAGGTTAAGAACTCTGTCGACCGGAAACCTGTAGTAAGGGTGACATAGAGTCCAGTGTTTTTTTATTGTGGGGAAAGGGAAGACAAAACACATTGGTTCAACATGTTGTTTGTTATGTCCAATAAAGTGCTCAAATAAACCATCAAGTGAGATGATTATTGTTTCCAGGCGCTCCTATATACTCACCTAAGTGTCTTCTGCTGAACCCTCTCTCTCTCTATTGATGTTTTAGAAAGGTAGCAACCCAAGACCTCAGTGGAGTATACTGCCCCTGCCCTCCACTGGGTAATAACCCCCTTCCTCTACAACACAGGTGTCAAACTGGCAGCCCTCCAGTTGTTGAGGAACTACAAATCCCATGAGGCATTGCAAGGCTGACAATTACAAGCATGACTCCCACAGGCAGAGGCATGATGGGCCTTGTAGTTTCGCACTGGCTGGAGGGCCGCGAGTTTGACACCCCTGCTCTACAAAGATAATGACCAATAACCAAACTTTAAGTACACCAGTCCAGCGCTGTAAATGTGAGTTATTTTCACCACATGAACAAAAACCTAAATAGCAGTCAGTGTTTGGCTGGCAAAGTCTAGGTAGCAAAGAATTGGTATGATAAAAGTAGCCATACAATATGACATATAAAGGAACAGAAATGAAGTAGTCAAGGTGAGTCTTTGTATGTTATCATAATACAAAGAGTTATTTTGTAACACGTTTCTACATTTACAATTGTGCTCAAAAGTTTGCATAACCTTGGAGAATTGGTAATATATGTAACGTTTTTAAAGAAAACATGGGTGAGCAGGCAAAACACATTTCTTTTATTTCTTATGGGATTCATATTCAACTGTTGGTCATAATTAGAGTTGAGCGAACACCTGGACGTTCGGGTTCTGCTGGTCCGTCCGAACTTCGGGACAAAGTCCGGGTCCGGACGGAACCCGAACGATCGCACGGACAACGAACCCCATTGAAATCAATGGGGACCCGAACTTTTAGGCACAAAAATGGCTGTAGGAAAGTCCTGGAAAGCCCCAGAGGGCTGCAAAAGGAAGTAAAATGGGGGTAAGGGTAGGGCAAGTGCCCTACAAAAAAATGGGGACAGGGAAATAACTTTAAATATTTAAAAAAAAATAAAAACATAAAAAATGCAAAAATGGAGATGAATGTGGTTCATCTTCAAACTGTGTCTGAAAAGTATTAATTAACGGTAGAAGCCATATAACTGTTCTAAAATCATCTTCAAACTAGGGCAAGTGCCCTACAAATAAATGGGGATAGGGAAAATAAATTAAAATCAAATAAAAAAAATGGGAAGGGGGGTGGATGTGGAGTAGGAGCCTAGAGGTTGACTAGGCCGTGACCGTGGCAGTGTAGGTGGAAGTGGCGGTGGTAGAGGAGTAGGAGGAGGTAGCCAACATGGTTTTTTTTTTTTGTATTGAG
>BLSH010124634.1:56919-73856 GCA_018402905.1 Glandirana rugosa
GACTACGAGACCTAGCCGTATATACTGTCGCACAAGGTCAAGGACGGTTATAGGTCGTTGAAACGTGTCGGTAACTTTTCCTTACCTGGTTGTAAGGTGTCCGGTGTAAGGTGTAATATCCAAAAGAACCACAAGATGGCATTATAATAACCAACTATAAAAACATTACTATAGCTGCATATTTATGTTACATGCAAATCATGTAACAGAACAGTGTTAGTGAGCATTTCTCCTTTGCCGAGATAATCTATCCACCTCACAGGTGTGGCATGCTGATTAGACAGCATGATTATTGCACAGGTGTGACTTAGGATGGCCACAATAAAAGGCCACTCTAAAATGTGCAGTTTTACTGTATTGGGGGGGGTCCAAGACCAGTCAGTATCTGGTGTGACCACCATTTGCCTCACGCAGTGCAGCACATCTCCTTCACATAGAGTTGATCAGGTTGTTAATTGTGGCCTGTGGAATGTTGGTCCATTCCTTTTCAATGGCTGTGCAAAGTTGCTGGATATTGGCAGGAACTGGAACACGCTGTCATATATGCCGATCCAGAGCATCCCAAACATGCTTAATGGGTGACATGTCCAGTGAGTATGCTGGCCATGCAAGAACTGGGATGTTTTTAGCTTCCAGGAATTGTGTAAAGATCCTTGCAACATGGGGCCGTGCATTATCATGCTGCAACATGAGGTGATGGTCATGGATGAATGGCACACAATGGGCCTTAAGATCTTGTCACGGTATCTCTGTGCATTCAAAATAGGGGCAAACACAAAAGTGTTGCGTTTATAATTTTGCTCAGTGTAGAACATCAGTTGAAGCAGAAATTTACATTTTTCAGCAGCTCTCTAAAAACACTTAAATGAGACTTTAAATCACACATGTCAAACCAGGCTCACTGTCACTTTAAATCACACATGTCAAGCACAAGGCCTGTGAGACAAATCTAGCCCTCAAGGCCTTGTCAAGGGCCCTCACACACAGTTTTTCAGCCGGAATATGGTGGAACTCTATTCCTCTACCACCTCCAGCTCCCCGCTGTCACTTGCAAACACAGCGGCCCCTGGAACTAACAGATCCCTGCACATACTCACAACAGGGACAGATCTCCAGAATCTGAAAGAGAGAACGATTTATTTGCAAGGCGAGACAGAGCCACCTACACAGGGAGGTGCTGGAGCCAGGCTAGGTAGGAGAGAGAAGCAAGGAAACTTTGGTGCATTGGGTTGCACACCCCTAAACCCTGCTATCTGTACGTAGCGCATTCCTGAACTCTGTGCGTAGCGCACCCTAGATACAACTGGCCCTTTGAGGGCAATTATGCGGCCCCTTGATGAAATTGAGTTTGACACCCCTGCTTTAAATAGTTCACTTAGGTCAAGCTGGTCCAAACAACTTATTTCTGTGGCAGAGCATCTGGCTGCTGGGGCTGTCGTTATAGACTGTGGCAGCTTTAGCTTCATACAGTAGGTGGTGCTGTGTTCTGGAAGAAGTATGAGATACTTTCATCTCTCCTGCCGGGTATAGATCAAGTCATTCCCACCATTCAGGAGAAACACTGTATTTTTATCAATTAATGCAAGGCTTTCTCTGATTGGTCAAAGTGGAGAGGCGGGCAGGTTCCTCCTTGAGATATTTTAGGCCTGTAGTATTTTTAGCCCTGTACATTTTTACTGTAATTTTATGGTTGCATCATGTTTTAGTGTACATATTGAACATTAACATTTTTGGACATTTAAAGTTGGTTTCCAATGATACCTACACAAGGATCAAACCACATACGTGGCTAAAAATCTCAATGTAAAATGAAAACACCTTTTTTCAACTCCACACATAGGTGACATACAATTAAGGCCTAAAACAGGTATGTGTAATGAAAGATTTCTCCTTCTACATCGCAGTGAGACAAAATTCCTTTCATTTAAAGTTTACCACTGGAAAAACCCTGAGCTTTCGCCAAAGTCAGCACATAAGTGCAAGCAGGCCTACCCAAGTGGCACTGTGCTGCCAAGTTCTGAAGCCCCTCACGCCTACCTGGCACTTGTAAATCCATCAACAAAGCACAGAGCGAATATCTGACAGATATATTCCATCGAGTATTAGTAGAGGGGAAAAAATAAGTAATTTCCTTTTTATGTAGTTTTGTTTCAAAGCACCTTTGTCGCTATTCTAAAATAACTCAATAATAGGACATGCTGGCAAAGAATAGGCTGAGTACTTGTAGGCAGGTTGCCTACAGCAGGGATATGCAATTAGCGGACCTCCAGCTGTTGCAAAGCTACAAGTCCCATCATGCCTCTGCCTTTGGGTGTAACGCTTGTGGCTATCAGAGTCTTGCTATGCCTCATGGGATTTGTAGTTCTGCAACATCTGGAGGTCCGCTAATTACATATCCCTGGCCTACAGTGTTAGCCAGACTAGTGTGCCTGCTCATATTAGGGGGAGAAGGGGTTAACTCTGCTGTGTTTTTCTGCTCAAATTCGCAGACTTTTGGGGCCCAGCCTCCTGTCCTGTGAAATATAAAAAGGCAGAGGTTTGGGTCTCATGTGTGCGGGGGGTCAGCAGGATAAAGAACTGGAACCTGAAAGGACATGCTGAGAGATGTATTCCCTCTACGGAACACCGGCCTTCAGAATACACCCAATAATTAACCTCTCCCATTAAGTTGTGCCAGCCATGGACTTCACCCACAAGGACATTTCTTATGCAGGTACCCCGGGGCAGCCACTATTAGGGTAGATGCATGTTCTGCCTTGTTATATTTATCATGCGGCACTTTGGTCCATAAAGACATGGATGGTCGATTTTGGGGTGAAGGAACCCCAACACCTTTGGAATGAATTAGAGTGGAAACTGCGAGCCAGGCCTTCTAGTCCAACCACAGTGCCTGACCTCCCAGATGCACTCCTGGAAGAATGGTCAAACATCCCCATAGACCCACTCCTAAACCTTGTGGGCAGCCCTCCTAGAAGAGTTTAAGCTGTCATAGCTGCAAAGGGTGGGCCAGCTCAATATTGAACCCTACGGACTAAGACTGGGATGCCATCAAAGTTCATGTGCATGTAAAGGCAGGCGCCCCAATACTTTTGACAATATAGTGTATGTCATTAGCATGTCAATGAGGAGGGAAAGGAGGAACCAAGCAAGGCACATATAAGCAGATTAAACTTTAGCTTTACTATTTAGCAGCCAATGTGATTCATTTTGAACACTGATATTGCTCTGGATCCTGTTGCCCATGTTCAGTGAAAGGTATTGCTGCACACTACACATAAACCTCTAGTGTTTGCTGACAATGTGTAAGCACCCGTGTATTGTTAACAAGGAAACGTTTACACACGCCTATCGCAGTGTTGATTATGTTTACTATGTGTACGTTGCAGGTTGTGTGCGTTTGCTTGTTGGACATTGCCATGTTTGTTTTTATCTGGACCAAGTGAACCTATCCCAACCTGCACAAGGGCACTTTCCTAATAGCAGAGGAGTGGTATCACTTCCCAACAAATACCATTAGGTTACTGAGCATCTAAAGGAAAATACTATACCTATCCTCCCCTGTGCTGTATTAAGCTGACACTTTAAAGTAAGCTTGTAAGAAACACAATTCATATAAACTAAAGGTTGTCTGTGAAGGATAGGCTGTCAGCTGATCGTTTTTTATTCACAGAGACCCCCTCCAGCACCCCCGGGCCCCCCAGAGGGGGTGGAGGTGAGATATCCTATTTATTAAAACAGTACACTAACTTAAAGTGGTATTTTAGAAATAATGACAAAAAGGATTTTGATGGTGCCACAACCCAACAATTTTATAAAAACATATTTTTTATTTCATTTAAAATTTTACAATTTTTTAAAAAATATGTAAATAAATGAGCAATTTTTCAGAACCACTTATTTTTAAAAATACCTATGGTATAGCAAACTTGAAATGTAGGTAACTGAGAAGAATGGGATAAAGTTACATAAATGTAAAGTATTCTTACAATACAGTATATTTTGTTATAATGTATTTTTTATTTATCAGTCCTTTAACATATGCACATTTACCTTCTCTTTGCAGTATCCAAAGTAAGCAGATTTTTTTTTTTCATGTGACCCGCAGACTATGCGGTATAGAGTTACAAGGTACACTTCAGCAGAAAAAGTCTTGCAGGACCCCCAGGGCCCCATGTTAGTGAACATATTAAACTTGAATCATCTACTGGAGACCTTATATATCTAAGAAAAATGAAACACTACACAATAAATTCATTTTGTATTATAGACCATCACCTCCTAATATTTTACATTGTTATAAGTGTGCAAAAACTCACTTTCTATATATATATATATATATAATGTTACTAGAATAACTTACATTGTGAATTTAAGATGCTAAATAGTGCCACCTACTGTCAGAAATAAAGACCTATCTTAAGGCTCCAAATTGTTATGCGTTCTAATAATACACTTTTTATTCATTGAACTAATGTCTGGTAAAAACTGCCTGCCAGCATATTTGTTCCAGGACCTGTGCTGCACTTTAATCTCTTGTGTTTTTAATATATATTACTTACTGTAGATTCTTTACAGGAAAATGTATTTACCTCTTCAGCTCGCTATGGGCACTGTTATCAATAATGCATTCACCAAAGCTGGGATGTGGAGTGTTCTTTTATAACTGCTCAGGTGCGTTTTAATAAAACTCCAATAACACGACACATGCAATTTATTATTAAACATCCCGGGAAGATAGGTGAAAGAGTTTAATAAATATAATGTGGTTTTTGAACAGTATTCATTTAAAAAAAGGATAAACAAGAATGCCTTGAAATAAATTACGTCGAGGCAGTTTTTGGAACAAGACAAATGTGCTACTATAAAAGAAAGACTTATTTTAAACATACGTCACTAATGATATGATAGTTTGGGTGCTGAGAAAAAAATGTAGGTTACCATTGCTGACTCCCCTTCTGCAAATACTACTTGCCTGACCATCATGCTAATCCATTGGCTTCAGTACTTTCTGAATTGCTAATCAGAAGTTCTGACTTTACTTTATCTGCACTGGTTGTATTCTGGGTTGGTGATCCAAGGCAATAAAGCTATCAACATGATGGCCAGGCAAATAGCATTTTCAGTAGGAGGTCTACATTAGCAGCCTACATATTTTTTTACAGTATTGGCTCCCCCCAAAAAACAGCAACAATACAAGGGATCATTTTTGAATATTCTGCCTATTTTCTTATTGATAATAAGAGTGCAGTTGTAATGTGTTGTAGAGTGGTAGTCACTGACCATGTGATTTAAAGGAGTTGTAAATCCCCAAGGTTTTTCACCTTAATTCACTCTATGCATTAAGGTGAAAAACCTTCTGCACTGCAGCTGCCCCCCTTTTTCTTACCTGAACCCAATCGTTCCAGCAACGAGCACAAGCCCAGCAGCTCCAGCCGCTGTCTTGGGTCTTCAATGGATAGATTGATAACAGCAGGAGCCATTGGCTCCCGTGCTGTCAATTAAATCCAGTGACACGGGAGCAGGTAAGTATGACATGTTTGTTATTATGCAAAAAAAAAACAAAAAAACCTTTATAATCACTTTATGCTTCCTACTACGAAATTTTTAAGTATATGAAAAGTATACATTTTTAATGATAGGTCATCTTTAAAGTGGACCTGAACCTGCAAATATTACAATTTTCTATTTTATAGGCAACATCTAGAAATGTTAATTATGCCTGAGCAGTACCTTGAAGATTTATCTTTTTGGCCTGAATGCCTTCTGGAAAAATATCATTGCTCTTCCTGTGCTATTAGTATCATAGCTGTATGTCTGCAGTGTGAGATCATCGAAGGCACTACTGTCGACTGCTAGTCTCAGGAGATTCAGTGATGTTACTACTGTAGGGTGACCAGACATCCCCGGTTTCCAGGGACAGTCCCCGGATTAAGTACATTGTTCCTGGAGCCAGTCTGTCCCTGGATTTGTCCCCGGATTGCAGGGCAGGTGCTGAGGAGGGGGGTCCACCCCAGGTGCCACACACTGGAGGGTGTCAGGCCGGCATCACCCACTGTGTCAGCTTTAATTTGAATCACTGGGTGCCACCGTCACATAAAGTCCTGCATCCTGGTATAGCTCCTTTGACAGACAGCACACTTGTCCACTGCTGGGACATGTGCCGTCTATCATAGGTGGGAGCCGATCCAGGAGGCGGGACTTGTGTGATGGCGGCCACCACGTGATTCAAATTAAAGCTGACACAGCGGGCGACACCAGCCTGCGGGATGGTCCGGACAGCTCTCCTCTTTCTCTTCCTCTCCGATCCCCTGCACAGATGAGGCTGCATTGCTGGGCACAGGTGGGGTTGCATTGCTGGCCACAGGTTAGGCTGCATTGCTGGGCACTGGTGAGGCTGCATTCCTGGGCACAGGTGAGGCTGCATTCCTGGGCACCGGTGAGGCATCATTTCTGGGCACAGGTGAGGCTGCATTCCTGGGCACAGGTGAGGCTGCATTGATGGGCACTGGTGAGGCTGCATTGCTGGGCACAGGTGAGGCTGCATTCCTGGGCACCGGTGAGGCATAATTTCTGGGCACAGGTGAGGCTGCATTCCTGGGCACTGGTGAGGCTGCATTGCTGGGCACAGGTGAGGCTGCATTGCTGGGCACAGGTGAGGCTGCATTCCTGGGCACAGGTGAGGCTGCATTGATGGGCACTGGTGAGGCTGCATTCCTGGGCACAGGTGAGGCTACATTGATGGGCACTGGTGAGGCTGCATTCCTGGGCACAGATGAGGCTGCATTCCTGGGCACTGGTGAGGCATCATTTCTGGGCACAGGTGAGGCTACATTCCTGGGCACAGGTGAGGCTGCATTGATGGGCACTGGTGAAGCTGCATTGCTGGGCACAGGTGAGGCTGCATTCCTGGGCACAGGTGAGGCTGCATTGCTGGACACTTGTGAGGCTGCATTGCTGGATACTGGTGTGGCTGCATAGATGGGCATTGGTGTGGCTGCATTCCTGGGCACAGGTGAGGCTTCATTGCTGGGCACTGATGAGGCTGCATTGCTGGGCACTGGTGAGGCTGCATTGCTGGGCATGGGTGAAGCTGCATTGCTGGGCATTGGTGAGGCTGCATAGATGGGCAATGGTGAGGCTGCACTAGGGATGGACCCTATGTTCGAGTCAAACGTAAAAATGTTTAAAAAATTGGCATAGGGTCCCCCCCAAAACCCATACCAGGTCTTTCAGGTCTGGTGTGGGTTTTAAGGGGAACTCCGTGCCAAAATAAAAAAATGGCATAGGGGTCCCCCCCAAAGTCTGTACCAGGCCCTTCAGGTCTGGTTTGGATTTTAAGGGGAATCCCGTGCCAATTTTTTTTAAAAAAAGGGTAGGGGGTCCCCCCTAAAATCCATACTAAACCCTTATCCGAGCACGCAGCCTGGCAGGGCAGGAGGGGGGACAAGTGAGCGCCCCCCCCCCCTCTGAACGGTACCAGGTCACATGTCCTCAACATGGGGAGGGTGCTTTGGGGTCCCCCCAAAGCACCTTGTCTCCATGTTGATGTGGAGAAGGGCCTCTTCTCCACAACCCTTGCTGGTGGTTGTGCGGGTCTGCGGGCGGGGGGCTTATCCGAATCTGGAAGCACCCTTTAATAAGGGGGCCCCCAGATCCCGGCCACCCCACTATGTGAATGAGTATGGGTACATTGTACCCCTCCCCATTCACCAAAAAAGTGTTAAAAAAGAAAAAAACACAGGAAACAATTAGGGACGAAAAAAACGAAAACGAAAAAAAAAACATTTTTCAGCCATGCACAAGTCTATTAGAAATAATGAAGTGTATTAAGTTATTGTGAAGCAATGCGCCACATAGGGAAAGCATTTAGAACGCTTCTTACTTGCATAAAGATTCTTTTTGTAATGCTCCTTTTCAGTTGCAGCCGCCGCCATAGTGACTGCTGTCTTTCACATCCAATATGATTCTACCGTCCATCCTTAATCCATCCGTTGCTGGATTACCATGACAACCGTGTTCCACAAATCGGAGCCAACCAATGAAAAGTTTACCTTTAGGGTTTACATTTAAACGACAACTACAATCTAGAAAATATCTCACCAACAAACATATATTTTTGAAAAACCGTGCCTTTCTGTTTTGTTTGGCTGTGAGTTGAAGCTCTAGCTACAATCAAGCTTCTTGAGTTAGGTGCTGGTTCCTCATTACAGACATGCTGGGAACTGAGAAGGAACGGAGTCAGGGAAGGGCATACATGACAGGCAGGGCCTGCCACAACACGTGCTTGGAGATCTAGACCTCCGGAGTGCTTAAGCCCAGAACAGACCCCTAGAGCTCAGCGCTGGCTTGGGAGCCCCAGTGTGAAACCTCCAGATACCCCTGCTAAGGGCATGCCAGCTTCTGCAGGAGGCAGCCCTGGGAGGAACCCCTGCCACAAGCAGAGCCCGTGGGGGGTGACACTTGCTGCCACAGGGCCAACATCACATCCTCCATCGTCCGGATTCAGGAGCATGCGACAGCTTAGCGGGGGAGTGCTAAATCTGTGGGCACTGGCCTGTCTCCTGGTGCTGCTCTCTCACTGGTCGGGAGTTGCGGCGGGGGAGGCCGGGCAAGTCTGCTTGGGGAGCATGGAAGCTGGGAACGAGTACCTCCGGGTCCCAGCCGAGGTCTAGGAGAATGGCAGGAGCCACAGAGAGTGGTGATGACATCAGCTGGAGGCGGAACTCCGGCACGGCTCGGGGGACACCTCAGAGTCATGGCCAGCTTGCACAGCAGAGATCACCTGCTGCAGTGACAAGTGGCAGAGCTGCTGGCAAAAGAGGATCAGTGCCCAGTCCTGAGGCGGGGCGGTCGGAAGGGGAGGTGATGAAAGGGTATCGTAAGGATCGCAGGTAAGGCAATGCTCGGTGCCCAATGTCTTTTTCGGTACTACGTGCTATATTGGGACAATTACGCACGGTTTGCTCTTCGTCTTATGAACAGACTTTATTCAGGACAGCTTTTTTGGTGGCGTGTTTCGGTCAAAATTTGGAATCGTCGATCCAAGACAGACCGGAGGGGCAAGGGTGTGTTGGTGGCGCTTTTTATGGGTAATGGTCCCTGTTTTTTTCCGGTGCTTGTTTTGGAACAGTTATTTCTGATACGACTGCAGAATGGTTGTGCCCTGTTCCTGCACTCAGATGGCTCGTGTCTGTCCAAGTTTCAATTTGTGGAAGTCTTTCGAAAATGCCTGGCAGCCACTGGGTTTATCCCCCTGGAGTACGCTTCTCATTCCTTCCGGATTGGGGCGGCCACTGAGGCGTCCCGGGGGGGATTGGATGATAGAGCTGTGAGGCGCATTGGTAGGTGGGACTCCAACTGATTCTGCCTGTACATTAGGCCACACTTACTCTAGTCTACCATATGTGGGGGGGGGGGGGGTTAATTCTCCTATTCCACTGTGGGTGTTTGTTTCTGGTTCCTGTTGGGTTGCATTGTCATTTTGTTTTTGTTGCAGGTGTCCCGTGATGCCTCGTCTGGATCCTGGGACATTATTTTGTGTTTTGGGGGGCCAGAAGGGCAGAGGTTAGGCCCAATGGCAGACAGTTAGGTTTACCTCATGAGTTGGGAAGTGTTAGGTGGATTGGGGTCCCAGGGATGCTGTGGGGCTGGGTAGTTCTGGAGTTCATCCATTTTACCAGGTTGGACAGGGCCCTCGATATCTTGATTCTTCATGTGGGTGGCAATGATTTGGGCCTCCACTGCAGTAGAGAGCTTATTAGGGACATTAAGTTTGATTTTCTTAGGCTTTGTACTGCATTCCCTGATATGCTCATAATATGGTCGGACGTGGTGGCATGCATGTCTTGGCGGACGGCTAGATCGGTCGACAAAATTAATAAGGCTCTTATCAAGGTGAATAAGGAGATGGGGAAGTTTTTTGTTAGGAATGGGGGTCTGGTTATTCGGCACTTGGATTTGGACTTGGCAGTTCCTTAGAGATGGAAATAGAAAACTGCATCGCAAAAGTCCAAACACATTTCTTGGAAAAATTCCTATGGGTTCAGCGAATGCCCATCACCAAAGACACCACCACACTTGTCTTCTTACCAGATCCCGATGACCCCCTATTACGGAGGGTAAGCTTGCGCCTTGGTATAATGGGATACACCCCGGGAAAACCATTAACACAGGCAATCCGGTAAGACAGATCCTCACCAACAAATCCCCAGCGATGGTAAGTAGTTCATGCAATAGATATAAACGTGCAATAGTGCAGATGGTACAAACAGTCTTTATTTATATAGAGCATAGAAATGGTTACTCACATTTAAAACAAGTAAGCAGAGCGAGCGTCTCCTGGCGTCCACGCCACGTAACCCTTGCATTATGATCCTTAGCCTGGGCCATCCATTTCAAGGGAGCATGGTCTGTTATGAGTCGGAAGTGGCGCCCCAGCAAGTAGTACTGTAGAGCTTCTAAGGCCCACTTAATGGCCAAGCACTCTCACTCCACAATACTGTAATTCCCTCTGCCGGAGTCAGCTTCCGACTCAAATAGACCACCGGGTGTTCTTCTCCGCCTACCAGTTGTGACAAAACAGCCCCCAGACCTATACTGGAGGCATCGGTCTGGACTACAAACTCCTTGCTAAAGTCTGGGGCCACCAACACAGGCTTGTTACATAGCGCCTCCATCAGGCTTTGGAAAGCTGCCTCAGCCTCAGGATTCCATTTAATTGCTACAGAGGAGATTTTTCCCTTGGTGAGGTCAGTTAAGGGTGCTGCCAGTGTGGCAAAGTTTGGGATGAACCTTCGGTAATACTCAACCATGCCTAGGAAGGCTCTCATTTGTTTCTTGGTGGCAGGGGCAGGCCAGTCTTTAATGGCTTCTACCTTATTTACTTGGGGTTTGATTAGGCCTAGCCCAATGGTGTATCACAGATACCGGGCCTCTTCTAACCCTATGGCACACTTCTTTGGGTTTGCGGTTAAGTCAGCGTTTCTGAGTTTATGACAGCCTGGACTTTGGGTAGATGGCTTTCCCAATCTGTGCTCCAAATAACCACATCATCTAGATAGGCTGCAGAATAACACTGATGCGGCCTAAGGATCTCATCCATCATCCACTGGAATGTAGCGGGAGCTCCATTTAACCCAAAGGGCATCCGCACATAGTGCAATAACCATTCTGGTGTTGCAAAAGCGTTTTTCTCTTTTGCTTCCTCTGTCAGGGGAACCTGCCAATACCCTCTAGTGAGATCCAGAGTGGTTATGTACCTGGCTGGGCCCAACTTCTCCGCTAATTCATCAACCCGGGGCATGGCATATGTATCAAACTTTGCAAAATCTTAAGGAGCCATCTGGTTTGGGAACCAAGACTATAGGACTACACCATTCACTTTTAGACTTCTCTATCACCCCGAGGTCGAACATCCTCTGAACTTGTTCGGCTACTGCCTATCTACGGGCCTCTGAAATACGATAAGGCTTAAGGCATACTTGAACCTTGATGTCAGTGACAATGTCATGTTTAATTACATTTGCACAGTTGGGCAACTCTGAGAAGAAGTCTTTATTGCACTGTAAAAACCCCCT
The DNA here is from genome assembly GCA_018402905.1 of Glandirana rugosa. Taxonomy (NCBI): domain Eukaryota; kingdom Metazoa; phylum Chordata; class Amphibia; order Anura; family Ranidae; genus Glandirana; species Glandirana rugosa. Next base: position 68,496 of record BLSH010124634.1, read on the forward strand.
CACCTCCTGCTATTTGGACACCGACATGGACTCAGGTATCTGAACTTCACTTTTGCCTCCCTCTTTTTTAAGTGGCTGATCACCCAGGGCTAGGAGAGCTTCCCTGTCTTTCCCTGCTTTAATTAAATTTACATGATAGATCTGCTCTTTCTTCTCCCTGTCTGGTTGGTATACCTTATAGTTTACCTCCCCAAACTTTTCCAGTATCTCATAGGGTCCTTGCCATTTAGCTAGGAACTTACTTTCCACCGTGGGGACTAAAGCAAGTATGCGATCCCCCGGATCCGAAGTCCGAACCTTCGCCGACCTATTGTATACTCGTCTCTGGGTTTCCTGGGCTTGCTGCATGTGTTCTCTAACCAGGGGCATTACTGAGGCAATCCTATCCTGCATGGCTGAGATATGTTTGATGTCACTCCGGTAGGGAGTAGTTTAAGTCTCCTAAGTTTCTTTAGCAATGTCCAGCAGCCCTCTGAGATGCCTCCCATACAGGAGTTCAAAGGGTGAGAACCCCGTGGAAGACTGTGGGACCTCTCTAATGACAAACAACAGATATGGCAGTAGACAATCCCAATCTCTCCCATCTTTAGCCACCACCTTCTTGAGCATACTCTTGAGGGTTTTTTAAACCGTTCTACTAACCCATCTGTCTGAGGGTGGTAAACTGAAGTATGCAAATGCTCAATACTGAACAATTTGCACAATTCTTTCATCACCTTTGACATGAAGGGAGTCCCTTGGTCGGTTAGAACCTCCTTTGGGATCCCAGTATGGGTAAACATGTGGAACAACTCTTTGGCGATAGTCTTGGAGGAAGTGTTTCTTAAGAGAACAGCCTCGGGATACCGGGTGGCATAGTCCATGACGACTAGGATGTACTGATATCCTCTGGCAGACTTAACTACTGGCCCAACAGATCCATGGCAATTCAGTCAAAAGGAAACTCAATCACAGGCAATGGTACCAGTGGGCTACGGTAATGGGGCATAGGGGTTACCTTTTGACACTCAGGGCATGACTCAGGCCAGAAGAAAGCTGTATGACATGTTCTTTTGTCTTTTCATAGGCCAGATGGGCACCCAGGGGGTGTGTATGGGCCAGGTTCAGCACTGTCCTCCTATAGGGGCCAGGCACCATGAGTTGTTCCACAACCTCACCCCGAATTTTGTCAACATGATACAACTTGTTATGGTTAACGAGAGAAAACACATTTTCTAGCCCCGGGGATACCGGGGTCTCATTGTTTACCTTCACACTTTTCCAGGCTGGTACAAGAGTAGGATCCTGTAACTGGGCGGTCCCGAAGTTGTCCCAACCTCTAGCTCTAGCAAGCCAGGCAACTCTAGGGTCTCAGGGGTCACCTCTGGTTCACCCACATAGACTGCTAGGGGAAAAAGCACATTTTCACTAGGGGTCACCCCTACAGCATTTTGATCAACCTTTGGTTCAAAAAGGGGTTGGGATTCCCCCATTCAGTCCCACTAGGAAGTCCAGGCTCAAGGCCCTTTTCTTTCACACTGCAAAGTTCCTGAAACAGTGGAAAGTCTCTCCCCAATATCACACTGTGTAACAAGATAGGGGACGCAGCCACTTCATGGCAAACAGATCCTGAGTCGGTTTCAAAGGTCACCAGTGCGGTGGGGTACTTCTTACAGTCACCATGCACACATACCACTCCTACCTGATGCTGGGTCAGCTGTTCAGGGTCCACCAGCTGGGTATAGACCAAGGTGACCAGACTTCCAGTGTCCAGGAGGGCATGTACACATTTCCCCCTTATCTTTACCACAGACCTCGGCATGTCAGGATCAGTGACCAGTAGAGTTGAGCGAACCCGAACTGTAACGTTCGGGTTCGTACTGAACTTTCGGGTTTCCGTGTCTTGAATCCGAACCCGAACGTTTGAGAAAAAGATCTTAAGGTACAGATTGCAGATCTAATAACATCTCCCATTTTTCTTCCTTTTGCAGCCCTCTAGCACTTTCCAGGACTTTTTTACAGTCATTTTTGTGCCGAAAAGTTCGGGTCCCAATTGAATTCAATGGGGTTCGGGGTCTGGGTTAAAGTTCGGATGACGTTCGGTACCAAACCCAAACGTTTCCGGAAAGATCGGCTGAACCCGCAGAACCCGAACGTCCATGTGTTCGCTCAACTCTAGTGACCAGGTCCAGGCGAGCAAACAGGGACATGTGTCGAACTATGCCACATTCCATAGGCTCAGGGTTCAAGGGACACGTGGCAGCGATGTGCCCCCACTCACTGCACCACCAACACTGGGGATGCCCACGGGTTCCTCTGGGGCTTCCCAGAGGGGTCTTTCAACAGAGGGTGATGCTCTGAGCACTCTCACTGGCCTTTCATGACTTCCTCTTTTCGGCTTTACCAACGTTGTTACTGGGGTTGACCAGGTGGCGACAGGAGGGGGTCTTTTGACCATCAGGGATCGTGAAGCTGCAGATCCAGTGACCAGGTCCTCTTTTGCCAAGTAGCGTTCCACCAGCTCAACCAGAACATCCTTTGAATTTGAATCAGATTGCCTCACCCATCTCTGCAACTCAGGAGGTAGAGCTCTTAGGAACCGGTCCATTGCAACTCTTTCCACTATTTGGGGCCCTGTGAGTATCTCAGGCTGCAGCCACCGTTTGACCAGGTTGATTAGGTCATACATTTTTGATCCATCTGCCTTGAAACTCCAGCTGTGTACTCGCTGTGCTCTTGCTGCCGCGGTGACTCCCAGACGTCGCAAGATCTCAGCCTTTAGTTTGTCATAGTCTTGGGCATCTTCAGTGGACAAGTCAAAGTATGCCTTGTGGGATTCGCCTGCTAACAGTGGGGCCACCAGCTCAGCCCAGCAGCAGTTCTTTCAAATGTACATAGGAAGGCCTCCACAGCATCCTGGAATGTCATTTTTTGTAGAAGGTGACTTTTGGTGCCTGGCAGGGTGTCACCAGGGGACCCTGTGGAGACATTTGCAGTCTGAGCTGGCATCCGCTGCAGTATTTCAGCTAAGGCCTGTCGGTCTTTCTCAGCTGCCTGAGCCAAAGCATCCACTTGTGCCTCTGTTGCCTGAGCCAGGGCAGCAACTTTAGCCCCAGCTGTCTGAGCCAGGGCAGCCATAGCTTGCTGGTTGGCTGTTTGAGCTTGCAGCTACTGAGCCGCCAACGTTCTATTTGTTTTTTTTTGTTGTGCAGCAGCTTGCTGGCTGGTTGCTTGGACTTGCTGCTGCTGAGCCATCAATATTCTATTTGTGTCTTGTTGTTGTGCAGCAGCTTGCTGCTGCTGAGACAGGACTTTCTGAAAAGTCTGTTGCTGTGTAGCATTACTCTGGAGCAAGGCCTTTATCAAGTCCTCCATGCTGCAGATGCACAATTTACCCTGTGGTACACTGTGCATTTAAGTGGTATAAACACACACTGGTGTCCTTTTAACACCGCTGACACAACGTTCACACAGCTTATTTCAATGCAGTCTTTTAACAACAGGTATACAGTGTATCCAGCAAACTTGCCTTTCAACGTGGATCAATAGAGGGCTTGCCCGCATCCTCCACCAATTGTGGGCGATTAGCTTCAAGTGGAGAGGTACATGTAATCCAGCCGTTTGTCAGGTTAAGGGCTTCCTGCCCATGTTTATTCATTCAGCAAATAAGGATAACAGAAAGGCTTCCCTCGCAGGGGTAGAAAAACAGTCCTAAAACAAGTCCATTACACGAATAAAAGCCTCCTGGCTACTAGATCGACCTCAATGGATCTGCTTCAGTCTTGCAGGCATGTTCACTCACAGCCTGCTCCTTCTCTCTTAGCACAACTACTGATTAAACCCAGGTCAGGCAAAATGATACCCCAGCTGGGGAGCAAGGTGTGATCAATACTTAACCCCTTGCTGCCTACAGACTTCTCCCTGTCACCCATTTAAAGAATCTCAACATTCTATGTGGTAGATATACTTCATCCACAACTGACATGGGCTGTTTGTGACAGTGGTTAATTTTTGTAATGAAGGGGGGTATTTTGGGGTGGACAGGAGTAGGGCTCAGTTGCAGGTGAAATCTGATCTACCCATTCAAACAGCTTGTTAACAGGGGTGTGAAGTGAAAGCTTCATTTTCATATCACAATTTATTGTGTGTAGGTGCTAGTTGATGTCAAGACCACACAGGGGAAGAATCATACTTCAGGTGTACTAATTTATTATTGCAGACTTTAAATCTTCAAGAACATTTTTTCTCTTTTTTCTTTCTTACAGACAGTACATCCAAACACAAAGAACAGACACAGATGAGTTGTTACTAATAATATGCATATTTTGATGAAATTTTATCTTCCCCAAGTTATACCCATAACCATGAGAAAAAGGTAGCCTGATCCCAGTATTTCTGTGCCTATGAGTAGTTACAGATCCTGCTAGCAGATTTGTCTCCAAGAAGAACAGTTCATTGGGTGTAGGGGTCTGATGACCTCTACTGTCTGTAAGTGGTTGTGCTGCTGAATTTTCACAAAGATTATTTATGTGCATCACTTCCTGTGTGTCTAGGTCAGAAACCCCACAAAAGTGGAAGTGGAGAGAGATAGACAGAGAACTGAGCTACAGGACCTTATATACACAGGAGCTGATGTACCGTATTATACCCAGACCAGCAGAGACTATAATAGAATTATTTCTATGTTTAGTGGGTGCTGGTGAAGTTTTAGGATAGGGGGGCGCCAGGCCCCGCCCTTCCTTTTGACCCCTCCTACTTCTAATAAACCACACCCCTTATATAATCCACCCACTCCATCCCCTGTATTCCACATATTGTGTCAGGAGTACACAGCTCAGCATCACAGGACACAGTATACAGCTCAGCATCACAGGACACAGTATAGAGCTCGGTATCACAGGACACAGTATACAGCCCCAGCATCACAGGACACAGTATACAGCCCCAGCATCACAGGACACAGTATACAGCTCAGTATCACAGGACACAGTATACAGCTCAGCATCACAGGACACAGTATACAGCTCAGAATCACAGGACACAGTATACAGCTCAGCATCACAGGATACAGTATACAGCTCAGCATCACAGGATACAGTATACAGCTCAGCATCACAGGACACAGTATACAGCTCAGCATCACAGGACACAGTATACAGCTCAGCATCACAGGACACAGTATACAGCCCCAGCATCACAGGACACAGTATACAGCTCAGCATCACAGGACACTGTATACAGATCAGCATCACAGGATACAGTATACAGCTCAGCATCACAGGACACAGTATAAAGCTCATCATCACAGGGCACAGTATACAGCTCAGCATCACAGGTGGGGTAAATTGCAGCCAATATCACAGGTGGGGTAAATTGCAGCCA
>BLSH010124634.1:74048-91442 GCA_018402905.1 Glandirana rugosa
CGGACGTCGAGTTACACTACCCTACGGCACCAGCCCCCGCCCAGTGACACCGTCACCTACACTGAGGGTGAGGGTGTCTCTGTAACACAGGTGGGGGCAGTTATGCAGCCAGTAACACAGGTGGGGGCAGTTATGCAGCCAATAACACAGGAGGGGGCAGTTATGCAGCCAATAACACAGGTGGAGCAGTTATGCAGCCAATAACACAGGTGGGGCAGTTATGCAGCCAATAACACAGGTGGGGCAGTTATGCAGCTAATAACACAGGTGGGAGCAGCTATGCAGCCAGCAACACAGGCAGGGGCAGTTATGCAGCCAGTATCACAGCTGGGGGCAGTTATGCAGCCAATAACACAGATGGGGCAGTTATGCAGCGAGTAACACAGGTGGGAGCAGTTGTGCAGCCAGTAACACAGATGGGGCAGTTATGCAGCCAATAATACAGGTGGGGCAGTTTGCAGCCAATAACACAGGTGGGGCAGTTTGAGGCCAGTATCACAGGTGGGGTACATTGCAGAGACCCCCCCGCACTTACCCCATCCAATAGGCAGGCAGGATTGTTGCAGAGATTCGGCATGCCGAGAAGCGGGCTGAGTCTGCAGAGATTCGGCATGCAGAGAGCGGCTGTCCCCCCCTTCACGGTCTCTGTGGGAGTGGGAGTCACATCCACTGCCACAGTGACCCGCCCCCGACCACGGCATCCCATCACATTGAGCTGCAGGCTCAGGGAAGCCTGTGTGTGCGCCTGTTCAGCGCACACACACATAGACTTTAATGGCTGACCAATAGGCTCACTACTTGGCTGTCATGTGACAGCCAAGGAGCCGAAAAAAAAAAAGAAAGTCAAAGTACCGGCGCCACCTACAGGGTAGCGGGGCTGACTTTTTTTTTTACTTTAGCCAGCGGGGAGGCGGCGCCCAAGCGCCCCTCATACACCAGCCGCCACTGTCTATGTTTCAGTTTAACCGCAGCTGGTCATAACCTCTTGAGTGTGCATCTTTATGTTTGTGACAGATTTATCTCTGTCCTATTGTTATTATCTTAAATGCACAGTGCCAGATAGCTAGGTCTGTGCTACTGTATGTGTGTAGGTGTCACCTTCTTGTATATTAGAACATGAACTTGTTTATTTGCAGATCCTGTGTTTTTAGTTAACTCTTTCCCTTCTGGTCTGGGACTCTATAGCTAGTTTTAGCTCAGGATTCGATAACCAGAGCCAGGTTAGGGATCCAAAGGTCACTTCTGGTAGTTGGAGGTCCAGATGCATGACAGAATGGAGGTCCAGATGCATGACAGAATAGATGTTACTAGGAATTAAGATGCAGATTAGATAGGCTGACTTTGCGTTCCAGTGCCATGCCACGGTTCTGCTGGTGGAAAACTGCATTCCAGGCTGGTTGGACAATGGCTGGAGGGTCTGCCCATCGCTGCAGATCTTCTCTTCAGGTCTCTGACACCAAGATGAATGCCACATTATAATCATCCTCGGGCCTCTGCAACTGGACATTGCTGCAACATTCATCTGGAGGTACAGCTATTAATAACTATATATACCCAGTTCCACCAAGACTCTTGTTGGGCCCTTTGCTGATAATACCTGTTTTTATATTGGATGTTTGTACTATTGTTATTTCTATACTGGTGTGCATCTATAGTATCTCACAAAAGTGAGTACACCCCTCACTTTTTTGTAAATAATTTATTCTATCTTTTCATGTGACAACACTGAAGAAATGACAATTTGCTACAATGTAGTGAGTGTACAGCTTGTATAACAGTGTACATTTGCTGTCCCTTCAAAATAACTCAACACACAGCAATTAATGTCTAAACTGCTGGCAACAAAAGTGAGTACACGCCTAAGTGAAAATGTCCAATTGGGCCCAATTAGCCATTTTCCCTCCCTGGTGTCATGTGACTTGTTAGTATTACAAGGTCTCAGTTGTGAATGGGGAGCAGGTGTGTTAAATTTGGTGTTATCAATCTCACTCTCTCATACTGGTCACTGGAAGTTCAGCATAGTACCTCATGGCAAAGAACTCTCTGAGGAAGAATTGTTGCTCTACATAAAGATGGCCTAGGCTATAAGAAGATTGCCAAGACCCTGAAACTGATCTGTAGCATGGTGGCCAAAACCATACTGCGGTTTAACAGGACATGTTCCACTCAGAACAGGCCTCTCCATGGTCGACCAAAGTGCAGATGCTCAGCGTCATTCCTAGAGGTTGTCTTTGGGAAATAGACATATGAGTGCTGCCAGCATTGCTGCAGAGGTTGAAGGGGTGGGAGGTCAGCCTGTCAGTGCTCAGACCATACGCCGCACACTGCATCAAATTGGTCTGCATGGCTGTCATCCCAGAAGGAAGCCTCTTCTAAAGATTATGCACAAAAAAGCCCACAAACAGTTTGCTGAAGACAAGCAGACTAAGGACATGGATTACTGGAACCATGTCCTGTGGTCTGATGAGACCAAGATAAACTTATTTGGTTCAGATGGTGTCAAGCGTGTGTGGCGGCAACCAGGTCAGGAGTACAAAGACAAGTGTGTCTTGCATACAGTCAAGCATGGTGGTGGGAGTGTCATGGTCTGGGGCTGCATGAGTGCTGCCAGCACTGGGGGAACTACAATTCATTGAGGAAACCATGAATGCCAGCATGTACTGTGACATACTGAAGCAGAGCATGATCCCCTCCCTTCAGAGACTGGCCGCAGGGCAGTATTCCAACATGATAATGACCCCAAACACACCTCCAAGACAACCACTGCCTTGCTAAAGAAGCTGAGGGTAAAGGTGGTGGACTGGCCTAGCCCAGACCTAAGCCCTATTGAGCATCTGTGGAGGAGCGCAAGGTCTCTAACATCTACCAGCTCCGTGATGTCATCATGGAGGAGTGGAAGAGGACTCCAGTGGCAATCTGTGAAGCTCTGGTGAACTCCATGCCCAAGAGGGTTAAGGCAGTGCTGGAAAATAATGGTGGCCACGCAAAATATTGACACTTTGGGTCCAATTTGGACATTTTCACTTAGGGGTGTACTCACTTTTGTTGCCAGCGGTTTAGACATTAATGGCTGTGTGTTGAGTTATTTTGAGGGGACAGCAAATTTACACTATTATACAAGCTGTACACTCACTACTTTACATTGTAGCAAAGTGTCGTTTCTTCAGTTGTCACACGAAAATATAGAATAAAATATTTACAAAAATGTGAGGGGTGTACTCACGTTTGTGAGATACTGTATATGCTTAAGGTTATGTTTTTATGCTGGTTGCAGTAGTTCCTCTGCTCCCAAATACTTTGATTAGAATAGTGGTTAATTTCCCAGGAAAGGAGTCCCCTCCTTTCCTAAAGGCCCTGTCCTGGGTGGAGGTTTTGCCAACTGTATTAGCAATCCCACTCTTCCGCTTAGTGAAGGTTCTGGTACTCTTATTTACCTACAAGTTTAGTGCTATATCCATTTGGAGAGGGCCATTTGTCATAACCCCCCCAAAAAAAAGGTTACACGGGCAAATTATAAAACCTTCTGCAAACTATATTATTCCACCATTAGATAAGTGGTGATTGTACTGTTTCTCCTCCTATGACCTTGAATGTTCTGTGGGATAGAACTTTGATGGTAATGGTGCTAGAGGGTCCAGAATAGATCATCTAGAAAGGTAAGCTGCAATGTTTATTTTTTAAGTTATGCTATATGAATGGGGGCATATAACAAATATTAAGTAGGTGTTATACCAGTTTGGCTGCAAAATAGGACAAATACAATTGTGCTGGTCATGATGTTAGATTATTTGGGATAAACACATTAAAGGCGTATCCAAATACTCCAGCAGAGCCTTGTTGTTTGCATCAAGTTCATCGTTAATTTAGCAATAAACCAAAGTAGGAGCTGATTCACAACACCAACCTGCAGGAAATTTGATAATGACACCAAGTGATGATAAATGCCCTATTAATATTTAATGAATCCCCTGACACAGTTATTCACCAGTGGCTCTGGTTGTGTTTACACAACTAAGAAAACGATGATTCCAATTCCAATACATTAGGATCATTTATATTAAGTATATAAAACAGAGACAACATAACAAAGGCTGGATTATGACCACATAATCCAATGGCATGGACACCATTCATTGTTTATAATGTGTAGTGAATAACAGATGTATTTTCACATTCAAATATTTATAAGTAGAGCAGTTACAATCATGTCATTATTATTTTGTCCATTATATGCGGTTATGCAAAAAAGTTTGTGAACACTTAGAAATTTGAATCTCTGCACAATGGCCCAAAAATTATAACCTGGTATGCATAAATCAACATAATAGGATCTTAGTTATCAATCACATATGGAGCATTTTAAATGACCATGTTGAACACATAAAGGTTGATTTACTAAAAGCAAGTATGCTGTTCACTGAAATATTGCAAGGAAATCTTTTGGCTTACTGAATGTGATAAAAACTCAACTTGCAAAGAATACCCAATCGCATGCAAGGAGAATTAGAAACAGTATTTTTGCTTACACATGATTGGAATGCAGATTCAAACTTGTAAGCAATTTCCCTTGCAAAGTGAACAGCCTATTCACTTTTAGTAAATCACCATATTTTATAGAATGCAAATGACAGAATGATGGAAAAGGCGCAAAGAACCCTAAAAACAGCATTTTGAAAGTGTGTACTGGAAGTCAGGAATTCTATTCAGTAAATGAGGCTAGAGTTAAAGTGGTTGTAAAGTCATGCATTAAAATAAAAAGCCTTCTGTGTGCAGCAGCTGCCTCAGCCCTCCTAACACTTACCTGAGGTCCATCTAGATCCAGTGATATTGCACCAGAGAGTCGGCTGTCTGGGAATCCCCTCCTCATTGGCTGAGACAGAAGCGTGGTGCCATTAGCTCCCGCTGCTGTCAATCAAAGTCAGTGAGCCAATGAGTAGGGAAAGGGAGTGGGGCTGGGCCACGGTTCCATGTCTGAATGGACTCAGGGAGCTGCGACTCAGGTGCCCCCATAACAAGCTGCTCGCAGTGGGAAAACTCAACAGGAGGGAGGGGCCAGGAGCTCCAGTGGGGGACCCGAGAAGAGGAGGATCGGGGCTGCTCTGTGCAAAACCATTACACAAAGCAGGTAAGTATTGCATGTTTGTTATTTAGACTTTATTGTTAAAGACTTTAGTATCACTTTAAGCTAGCCATACACCAGTAGAATTTTGTTCTAAAAGGTTTGTTTTTTGGAACCTTTGATTATCTAATAGTTAATTGGATCAAATCAGTGATCATTTTCAACTGTAGTGATGAGTAAAATCAAAGGAGAAGGATGGACTTTTTTTCTCAAATTAATAAAATTCTAACTGTGAATGTGGTTTTTGTTCTGGAAAAATCATACTCATTGTAATGTGCATGTGCATCCCAAAATCAAATGAAGAATCCAAAATATTAGCATGGCAATGGATCTAAGGCTTTCAGTGTTTTTATATGAAATTTGTCCTGTCCAAAATGGTGCTAGTCACTTCATTATATTAGAGCTAGAGCTCTCAGGCATGCTACTGAAATCGCTAGCTATTTATTACTTATAGTAGCAACTGATCAGTAAGAAGGTGGAACAAGTAACTCCCTATGGGGGCTCCCTATAGAGCAAGCTACAAAAGTAGCATGTAGTGGCATTTTCTAGCAAGCAGTCACACAAGATTGGAGCTATTACGAAAGATTGGTCTCTACTGCTCACTGCAAAGTAAATAAATCATTTGGGGCCCTCTAGGTTACCAGAACTAGTGTCTCCATTGGAAGATTCCCTCTATTACTTTTCTGGGGATTTTCTTTTAGTTTCATTTTCAATGATAATGGTAAACAGGACAATAACGAGGGTGGGGCTCCACTCTGCAGTACAGTATAAGGTAAATTGATTACTTCTAACACATTTTGGTGAACTAGAATATTGCCTACGTTTTTGTAAAGGCTTGGGTCTCCACCAGTTCACAGTCAGATAGTTTTCAAATAGAAGAGATTTGGCCCTAATAATGCTTTCCGTAAGGGTGTCTTCATGGCAAAACTGCATTGCAGTGTACCTGTGGTTTTCATGCGGGTTACCCTTGCTTTTCCATAGACCTTTATTAGATTGGGCATTTATGGTGCGTTATTTGCACCAAAAACCAAAAGTCCTGCAGGCTGGACCCGCTGGTACACTGTGCTGCACCAGTAACAGTTTGGCTGTGTGAAAGCACTCTAATTGGGGCTTTCCTGCAAAGATTAATGCAATGGAAAACCCTGCAAAAAGGCAACAAAAGCCCTTGGTGAACTATAAGGCAACCATCTTTTGAGCTTGATAACACCTGTTTTTATGAACCTAGCACCTTGCCTCTAACCAACTGTTGGTATGAAAAAAAAACTGTCCAAATGCTCATTATACTTACTAGAAGAGGTCAGGTGACATTGCCAACTTGATTCTTCTCTCTTCTGTTTACATCTGGGGGTGCTTCTTCAGGTGTTCATATTGTGCCAAATGCATTTTCCTGCATTATTTGGTATTCTAAGTAAACACTGAAATTGGTCACCCAATTCCAACCTCAATATCATTAATAAACACATTGTCAAAACTTATATGGGAGCTGATTTACTTTCCAAATAGCTATGAGCTTAAGATTCAGTCCGACCACAAGTTCAGACTGAACCTTGGCTGTTCAGGCATTTGGAGGAATGCCCAAACATTTACCCATTTAGAGGGAACCAAACATCATATAAAATCGCGATATTACTACAGCTATTATATATGACTACTTCCTGCTATCAGTTGTTAAGGATGCCGACAGGTACAGGCACTTCTGAATTGTTAATAACCAGCGTTGTCGTAGGCTGCCTTTACTTACATGGCTGTGAATCCCCGACCATGTAAGCAAAGTGGAGGGTTGGACGGGCCATTTCCATATTTGGTCAACGATGTTGCCACATCCCTGTCCCCTTGTATATAAACTTAACGACAGCTCTGGAAAGTGTGGACGGGTTGGTTTATAGACAGTTTTTTTTCTGTTCTGCAGTCCGGAATGTTTGCCTCATTCCATACCAAATTTATATTTATGTATATTAATTCCTGTGATTTACTTACTTTTTGGGCTATGTTCACCAGAAGAAGTTCTGCATGATGCTATTGTGACCCACCCAATAATGAAGGAGCTGGAGGAGACCTGTATGAGTTTTGGGTATTCCGCTTCCTTTATCCTCCTGTCTTACCTACTGTACCAAGACAAGGCATTCCTGGGCGGGAGCCCTTTTCCCAGGAAGAGGGCCCTTATAGATGAGGGTACTAAAGATTAGACACTTAGCCGAGGCTCAGGATCCCCTGTTGCCCAGTTGTTTCTTTAGCATGGGGATCTAATAGCTGGTTAGTAGAGATGGGCTGAACGACCCCCTGTTCGGTTTGCACCAGAACTTTCGAACATCGGGCAAGTTCAGAACCAAATAACGAACCCCATTGAGGTCTATGGGACCCGAACGTGAACAATCAAAAGTGCCCATTTTGAAGGCTTATATGCAAGTAATTGGGCATACAATGGTTATGGGGGTCCGGGTAATGCCCTGGGGGACATGTATCAATTAAAAAAAAAGTTTGTAAAAAACTTCATTTTTAAATGAGCAGTGATTTATTGATGCTTAAAGTGAAAGCATAAATATGAAAAAATCCTTTCAATATAGTGCACGGGGGGTTCCCTTAATCTGTGACACATCTTTACCTTGTATAGAATCTGCTGCAGCAATAATTGCATTTATAAAGCCAAAAAAAAAATTCATTTTCCCTGCAAGCTTCCTTTATTTTGTAAGCAACGGCTTGGAGAGTCAGCCTGTATGATGAGGCCACAATGTAGCGCACTGGAACAAGATTAGAGATTTTTTTTTATAAATTCTGGTGTCTCTTCTACAGACTTTGAATAGAATTAACAGGTGCGGAAAATTTGGGCTTTTGGTGTCGGTGTCGCCTTCACACCATAACCCTACAGAGGTACTCTTGATGAAAGCAAGACTTGGCCTTCCTGTGAAAAATTGCAATGATATGCACCTGTCAAACAGGTGTAGAAAAATTGGTCTTTGGACATCAGTGGCACCTTCACACCATAACCCTATAATAGGTACTCTTGATGAAAGCAGGAATTAGCCTTGCTGTCAAAAACTGCAATGATATGCACCTGCCAAACAGGTGCAGAAATATTGTGCCCATGAAACCTACACCAAAAACATTCTTCCAGATGAAATCAACACCCACAAAGCTAGGCAGCCTAGAAGTCCTGCAGAGATTCCACATCCCAAAAACACTTAATCGACATCGACATCAGGGGCTTCATAGCTGCTGGTAATCCAGGACTGATTCATTTTGATAAAAGTCAGACGGTCCACGGAGTCTGTGGACAGATGCGTTCTATGATCAGTAACAAAACTTTCAGCAGCACTGAATGCCCGTTTGGAAAGCACGCTGGATGCAGAGCAGCCCAGCAGCTCAATAGCATACTAAGCAAGTTCTAGCCAGTGATCTATTCTCATGACCCAGTAAGCCTTTTTGACCCAGTAAGCCAGTGGATTGTTGACTGGAAAGCTCTCCATCTCTGTTTTCACCCCTAGAAAATAGTCCACCATGTGATGCAGATGCTGCTGATGGGATGTGGAAGCTGACAGCCCTGGATAGCGAGGACTAAAAAAATGGATAAATGCATCACTTAGGGGGCTGCCTTCTCCTCCACTCCTCTCTTGACCAACAGAAGCCTCAAAACTATGTTTTCCACGACACTGTAACCTACCAGAGTTGGGAAAAACATTCTCCTCTTTAAGGTGTCCTCAAGAGATTTCATCTTCTGCACTCTCTATGGGGACAGGGCCGGTGCAAAGATTTTTGCCTACTTAGGCGAAGGTGCATTTTGGTGCCCCCCCAACCATCCTCCTGCCACCTCCCTCCCCTCCACAATGGAGACCCCCATTTGGCATACACATTGTCCATATGGACATGGCACATGGGAGGTCAGAGGCTGCTGACATGGCACATGGGAGGTCAGAGGCTGCTGACCTGGCACATGGGAGGTCAGAGGCTGCTAACCAGGCACATGGGAGGTCAGAGGCTGCTGACACATGGGAGGTCAGAGGCTGCTGACCTGGCACATGGGAGGTCAGAGGCTGCTGACATGGCACATGGTAAGTCAGAGGCTGCTGACATGGCACATGGGAGGTCAGAGGCTGCTGACCTGGCACATGGGAGGTCAGAGGCTGCTGACCTGGCACATTGGAGGTCAGAGGCTGCTGACATGGCACATGGGAGGTCAGAGGCTGAGGACATGGTACATGGGAGGTCTGAGGCTGCTAACACGGCACATGGGAGGTCAGAGGCTGAGGACATCGTACATGAGAGGTCTGAGGCTGCTAACATGGCACATGGGAGGTCAGAGGCTGCTAACATGGCACATGGGAGGTCTGAGGCTGCTAACATGGCACATGGGAGATCAGAGGCTGAGGACATCATACCTGGGAGGTCTGAGGCTGTTAACCTGGCACATGAGGGTCGGAGGCTGCTAACATGGAACATGGGAGGTCTGAGGCTGCTAACATGGCACATGGGAGGTCAGAGGCTGAGAACATGGTACATGAGAGGTCTGAGGCTGCTAACATGGCACATGGGAGGTCAGAGGCTGCTAACATGGCAGATGGGAGGTCTGAGGCTGCTAACATGGCACATGGGAGATCAGACGCTGAGGACATCATACCTGGGAGGTCTGAGGCTGTTAACCTGGCACATGGGGGTCAGAGGCTACTAACATGGCACATGGGAGGTCTGAGGCTGCGAACATGACACAAGAGACATTCATAAAGCTAAAAGCAGCATTGATCTTACCCTTCCTTCCACAGTGCTGGCAGTCTTATAGATACAACTGGTCCCTTCTTCTGTGCTGTGCCACACGTTCTCCTACTGTGCCTTCTGCTGGGCACCTCCCCCTTGTCTTACTCAGCTCCTTCCCTCATCTATACATGGCCTCCAGTTCAGCAGTGATTGGCTCGGTGTGCTTCTGGACTGGAGGTGTTCATGTCCCTCTGCTTCAGTCCAGGTGGGAGCAGAGAGTATCTTCATGCTGCCATAGCGATCTTCGAGGGCTCTCTGGCCTCTGAGGAAGACCTTGTTGCTCTTCCTGTCCTGCATCTGTCAGAGAGGAGGAGTAGAAGGAGGAGGTGTGGTGTAGGCAGGGTCGGGACTTGGGAGAGGAGCTGCAGGAGTGGAAGTCAATGGAGAGTGACACTGGAGGCAGCGGCTGACGGCAACAGCGCCCGAGGCTGTGCTGCACCACCTGTCTGTCTCAGTTTAATGAGCCGGGTAAAGATGAGAGGAGGGCCGGCGTCAGCATTAGCACTTCTTAGGAACCCCTGACTTTGGCGCCCACCCTCTCCTGGCACCCTCAAGCAGCCGCTTAAGCTGCCTTATTCTGGCGCCGGCCCTGTATGGGGATGGGATGAGTTCTGAGACTTTACCCTTATAACGGGGGTCAAGGTGGTTGCCAATAAATAGTGATCCTTCTCCTTTATGCCACGTATTCTTGGGTCCTTTCGCAGACTTTGAAGCATGAGGGAGCCCATGCACCGTAAATTTGCGGAAGCATGAGAAGGTCACTGAGGATTACAGAATCTGGAACTGACTCCTCCCAGCCACGTACTACTCCCAAGGGTTCTGGGGATGGAAAATCATTGCTTACTGTTTGACATATGTCTTCCTCTGCTTCAGTGCCTCCAAAACTGCCAAAATCGTCCTCCTCTCTCTCCTCTTGTGTGTTCTGTGGCATTGAAAAGATGGTGTCTGCATAAAGTGGGCCTTGAGATGAAAGGAAGTCCTCCTCTTCCTCCCACTGCTCTGCCTCCAGTGCCCTGTCCATAATGCCACGCAGAGTCTGCTCCAGCAGGAACACAACAGGGATTGTGTCAATGATGCATGCATTGTCACGGCTCACCATCCTTGTGGCCTCCTCAAATGGTGACAGTACAGTGCATGCATCCTTTATGAGCAGCCATTGGCATGGGGAAAAAAGCCAAGCCGGCCTGAGCCTGTCGTTGAGCCATACTCGCACAGGTACTCGTTGACGGCCCTCTGCTGCATGTACAGCCGCTGCAGCATTGCCAAAGTCGAGTTCCCTCTGGTGGGCATGTCACAAATCAGGCGGTTTACGGGCAGGCGGAACTCCCACTGAATTTCAGCCAACCAAGCACTGGCTGTGTATGTCTGAAATGGCTACAGACTCTGCTGGCCTGATTTAGCAGATCTTCTAAACCTGGGTACTTATTTAAAAAAAATGCTGCACCACCAAATTGAGGCCATATGCCAGGCATGGCACACTTTCCCTGTCTAGGGACGGACAGGTTTGTGCCATTATCGCACACCACCATTCCTGGCTCCAGCTGGCGTGGCGTGAACCACCTCTGGTCCTGTCCCTGCAGAGCTGCAAGAATCTCTGCTCTGGTGAGGGTTCTGTCGCCTAGACACACCAGCTGAAGCGCCGCATGGCACCTTTTAGCTTGACTTATTGAATAGCCCTTTGAATGCTTAGGGGGTACTTGCGGTTCATAGGACTATTCAGCAGAGCAGGGCATGGAGGAGGAGGAGGGGGTAGAGCTAACAAATCTCGCATCATCACCAGCTGTATGGAGATGTGGGGGCACAACAAGCTGCAGCACTGAGCCCTGTCCTGCATCCTTCCGAGTTGCAAGCAGAGTTAACCAGTGTGCTGTGAACTAAATATATCGTCCCTGCCCATGCTTGCTGGACCACGTGTCAGCAGTCACATGGATTTTGCGGCTGACTGCCTTGCCCAACAATGCCACAACATTTCCTTCCACGTGATGGTAGAGAGATGCAATGGCCTTATGTGAAAATAAATAGCGACTGGGTACCTGCCATTGTGGTACAGCACATTTTGCAAATTCATGGAAGGGGGCAGAATCCATTAGGGGGAAAGGCAGAAGTTGGAGAGCCAGCAGGACAAGCTTGCATTTAGGCACTGGGCATGTGGGTGACAAGGACTGTATTTTTTTTCCACTGCAGCAGATGGGGAGAAATTTGCCGGGTATAGTCTACAGCTGGTGGTGTGCTGCTGGCAGATGTGCTGCAAGGACCTGGGACACCCTGCGCTATACCATCATCCCTGTCAGTGGAGGCTGCTGAGAGGTCATGAGGTATAGCAGGGGCAGACTGAGGTGAGTAAGGAGGAGGAGGGACAGATCTGTGCCGCTTTTGTGTGGCTTTTAGGTGCTCTTGCCAATGGGCTGAGTGGTGAGGGGTTAAATGCCTTGTCAAGTGTGTGATACCCAAATGGCTGGTGTCTGTGACACGTTTCATATGCGTGAAACAAAGTTTGCTAATAGAAACAGTGTGATAGACTGCACATGTACTAAAAAAGGCTCAGACAGCTGAGCTATGGGAAGTGGGGCGGGAGATAACAGCTCCACAATGTGATAGAATAGGATGGCTGCTCTCTGGTCTTCCATAATGGCTGCCTTATTGGGGCTGTGCCTCACCCTCACTTTCCTCCTCTGCTCTATCTGGCACCCAAGTCGTGTCAGTGACATCATCATTATCTCCTCCATCCTCACTACCACTGGAGACACTTTGGCAATACGCTGCAGCTGGGGGAACATGAATGCCAATTTGTGTACCAGTGTTCTCCCCTCTCTGTAGGCTCATGTTCCTGCCTTCTTCAACCTCAGAACCAACATCTGAATCGAGTAATGGATGTGCACTGTCAAGGAGCAAGTGGCTGACGCTGTGTTCAAATAACTCTGCTGCCTCCTCCATGCCTGATGCAGAGGCTATAGCGGGGATAGTGAAAAGCTATGGACAAGTAGGCAGGTTTAGCCACTCTGGCAGCTGCAGGGGACTATGTACTAGTCTCTGCTTGGGTGATGGAGGATGAGAATGGTTTAGTAAGCCAGTCCACCACCTCCTCTGCATGTTGTGGCTGGATAGCATGGGCAACATCACTAAACAGAGGAAATGATGCCCTGCCTGAGGACTGACCATGTCCACCTTTGCCTGTGGACACATATGCTGCTGGACCCCTTACAGTGTCATAGGAATGTCTGCCTCTCCTTTTTGTACTCCCAGACATGATATGGGGGGGGGGGGGGAAGGGTGCTTATTAACCAAATGTAAAAAAGATGTGTAAATGTGTATGTGGAGGCACTTTAATCAATGGAAAGTGGCGTTTGGTGCACTTTAATTTGAGTACTCACTACACAGAAACACTCTATGGATACACTACAATATACTGCAATATACTGTGTCAAACGCGCAGTAACGCACAGAACTATATGGCGTTAAATTTGCAGTAACGCAATTAAATATTTGGCGTTAAACTTGCAGTAACACAATTAATTATATGGCGTTAAACTTGCAGTAACGTACAGAACTATATGACATTAAACTTGCAGTAACGCAATGACATATATGGTGTTAAACAGTCACTACACTGACACTATGTGAACTGTCCCTAGATGCACACTAATGTAAGGATGAATGGTGGTCACTACACTACAATCACGCTATCTGAACTGTCCCTAGATACACACTAATGTAGAGATGAATGGTGGTCGTCACTACACTTCACTGACACTAACTGAACTGTTCTTAGATGCACACTAATGCAAAGATGAATGATGGTCACTACACTACAATCACACTATCTGAACTGTCCCTAGATACACACTAATGTAAAGAGGAATGTGGTCACTACACTACACTACGCTACACTGACTGAACTGTCCCTAGATTCACACTAAACTAATAGTCTACACTGACAACAGAATCATAATAGCACACTAACTGTCTAATAGCACTGAACAGAGCCCTGTTCTATCTCTCTCCATGCAGATATCACACTGAGCATGGCCGCTATTAAAAGAATACTTTTATAGTGTGGGGCGGGACTAAGAGCAATGAGCCATGATCGGATAGAGTCATCATGACAGTGTCCAATCATGCCTCTGACAGTGCTCTGTGCCCTGATTGGGCAAAGCTTTCACTGCTTCGGCCAATCAGGGCTTTTAATGCACTGTGCAGAGAACAAATGGTTGAATGCAGGGCTGGTGCAAGGTATTTTGACACCCTAGGTGAAACCTCATGTTGCCACCCATGGCTCCGCCCCTGACTCCACCCCCTTTGTGTTGCCCATGTAACCCATGTGACCTATCTGACCATTACACTGACCTACCTGACCCCTACACTGATCTACCTACACTGACCTACCTATCCACTACACTGACCTGCCTGACCCCTACACTAATCTACCTCACACCTACACTGACCTTCCTGACCCCTTCACTAACCTACCTGACCACTACACTGACACCTAACTGACACCTACCTGATTCCTAATACAATGGCAGTGTTCTTTACTCTCCAGAGCTCTGCATGCATCAGGGCCTCCAGGCTCCAGCTGCCACCGGCCCCAGAGCATCCTCTGCTCTGATCCAATTAGGCTACAGCACGTGATGCTGCCACTGTACAGGACAGGCCGGGAGGGAGAGCGGCCTCTATGAATGGCAGTGACACGGGGGGACGGGTCATGGGTCACATGATTTGGTATAGGAATCCTGTATGGGTAGAGGCAGAGCTGGCTGTACTGGGACATCAATCACCAGTAAATCAGAAAGGGACAAACAGGCCGCTGATCATAGAGGTGGCGGTGCGCAGGGGATGTGTGCTTCCGTTCCGTCGGGACATAGTCCTCAAGTGCTGTGCTGTGCCTCTGACACTACTCACTTAGAGATGGGGTGGCTGCCGTCTGAGTTTGTTACATTCTGCAGACAGAGGCATCCCCTGCATACAGTCAGCACCACACCAAAAACGTATATAGCGTGGAGACTGGCGAGAGACAGAGAGTAGGCAAACCAGTGGCCAGGCGCCATAGGTGGCAGTGCACCCTATGCGGCTGCCTAGTTTGCCTAGTGGTAGCACCGGCCCTGGTTGAACGCCCTAATAATTCGGTTGTTCAGCAAACGGCTGAACAGCCAATGTTCGGCCCAAACTCATGCTCGGGCCGAACCGTTCGCCCATCCCTACTGGTTAGTAGGTGTCATCTTGCAGTACTGACCCGCCTCAAACACCCTTACACTTACAAAGCAGATTCCTGCAAAAGGTACTGCTAGGTTATCTAAATTCATAATTTATATGAAAACTTGTGCCACCAAGAGGATTTTGAAACTATTACAAGCAGACTTCTAGAATAGAATCCTGCATTTTCTACCAAATAGCTCTGCTAATAATTAAAAGCAGATGCAGGTGCATACAACTATGTTTTCCACAAATTAACAAACAGTAGTAGTCACTTGCTTCACTCTAGCAAACAGCATAATTAAAATGAAGTATATATGTGCTAGTGGTTTTAAATGCCAAAGGATTTGAATTTCTGTCCATCCAGTCCTAATGTCCCATACATACGATCTGAAAATCGTATCACAGATGCTAAAGCTTACTAAAGTTACGAAAATTTTCGTACGACAGAATAAAAAATTCGCAAGTGATGTAATGTGTTGTAGTGTATTTGTATTATATTTTCAAACAACAACTGTACTGATTAAAGCTTTAGTTAACCTAAAAAAAACACAGATCCTGTTCCCTTAAAGAATGTTATACAGCACAGTGCTTGTGCTGTATAATTTGTCCCCCCGTATCATCTAAAAAACCTGGCTGATCCTACCTGGCTATACCCTCCCCCCTGTAAACTGACCACAGTATATCATGGCTGCTGAGCCCTGAAACCGTAGTCAGTTTACGTGCCTCCGTCATCCGCAGCCCTGCTCTGTCCTCCTCTTCCCCCGCCTGTCTGCTTGTGTCATTGCCCGCCCCCTCCCCTCCTGCTGCTCTCATATCTTATATAAAATCACCCCATCCCCTCTGTAATATAACAATGTGTGTCCTGTGCCTATGTTATATAAAAAATATGCTGATCTACACCTATATCAGAGTGGCTCCCGCCACTCACGTGACTACTTGGCTCTCTCTCTCTCTCTCTCCTCTCTTCCCCTCCTCCTCGGCTGACATCAGTGGCAGTGCTGGGCCCCGCCCACTGGAGCTGTCAGCCGGCCAGAGGAGAAAGCCAAGGAGTCACCTGAGCACCGGGAGCCACTCTGATATAGGTGCAGATCAGCATATTTTTTATTTAACACAGGCACAGGAACACTGATTGTTATATTACAGAGGGGATGGGAGAATTTTATATTAGTGGCTTAACAACCACTTTAACCACTTGCCGACCGCCGATCGGCGATTGACGGCGGCAAAGTGGATCTGTAACGCAAACCGCCATCATACGACGGCGGCCACGAACTCGCGCCGTGTGCGCGCGCCCCCTAGGCGCGGGCGCTGCAACGGCATTCGGCAGAGGGCCTTTCAATCTACAGCGGCAGGGGAAGTTCACTCCTCTTCCTTTCTGAAGTCCTTTTCGACATCAGAGAGGAAGAAGAAGCATCTAGAAACGTGAGTGCACCAACACTACACTAATACCAGGTCACATAGGCACATTTAACCCCTTGATCGCCCCCTAGTTAACCCTTTCCCTACCTGTCACCCCCTGTCACAGAATCACATAGTGCAGCGATCTGATTTTTAGCGATCGCTGTACATGTGACCCTTGTGACGCTAAATCAGTGTTAGGTTAGGTTAGTACTAGGCCTAGTTAGGTGAAAATACCCCCCCGCCCCCCCCAATAAAGTTTTTAACCCCTTGATTGACCCCTGTCACCTGTGATCACCGTAAAAGTGTCACGGGTGACGCTAGCTAGATAGATTTTTTTTTTTCAATCAGAATACCCGCCGTATTTACCTTTTATAGGTTTTAACCCCCGATCGCCCGGCGGTGACCCCAGTTATTTTTTAGTGTGCGTTAGGGTCAGTGTAAACGCCAGGCAGGGTCAGTTAGCGAGGCACTCTGACACGCACGCGCGCACATTAGGTAGGTGCTAGATATTATTGTGATATCTGATCAGATCAATATCTGCGATCTGATCAGATATATATTAGCGTCCCCCTTAGATTAGGGTTCTAAAAAACGCAGTGTTAGCGGGATCAGCCCAGATAACTGCTAACACCTGTGTTTAGCCCCTCCGCCCATCCCAGCCCACCCAAGTGCAGGATCAGTAGATCGCTGTCACTTACAAAACACAGCACACATATCTGCAGCCTTCGCAGAGATCACGCCCGATCCCTGCGAATTCTGACAGTGAATTTGGTAGCGTTTGAAGCAGGCTCTGACAACCAGGTGCGCTTTTTTGCCTGTGAGTCACGCTAGTGTACGTTTCAAATTTAGAAACCCAAAATGTCTGGCCGTACGTACACTAGCGAAGAGGCCTACAATCTGCTGAGTTTGACAGATGAGAGCGATGGGGAAGCCTC
>BLSH010124634.1:94975-107518 GCA_018402905.1 Glandirana rugosa
ACAAAGCTACCTGTCATAGTGGACAGACATAACATGCACAACTTAGATATGAATTAACACGTGGAGCGTAACACGATACCTAAGACATATCTAAATAGACGTTATTATTTTGAAAAGACAATTTTTTTTTTCTTAGAGAGGGAATTTTCTGTCCCAACACGACACCCCGTCTCGACACATTGCTAATTCCGGGCATGTGTGTTAGGCTTTTAGCATGGTTTTAATGGTGAAAGCTATGCTAGTGTGCTATTAACCTAGTAATCATGTCTCGAAAACTCTCGGTTAGTACTGTCAAGTAAGTTATAATAGGTTAGCTTGTTCGTGTTTTTTAACTGCATTGCATGACCGCGCAATTACCATTTGAAGCGGCGAAGTGCCAAATTGAAAAAAGGGCTCCGGTCCTAAAGCTGGAAATCCTTCCGGTCCTTAAGTGGTTAAATGAAAATCGTACAAGAAAATTTTTTGTGCTTGTTCGATTGGATAATATTGAATGAACTGTCATGATTGGCTCTCAAAAGCTCTGTACTAATGATCCAATTATCGTGTGATCGTATCGAAAGTGGTAATTTTGGTACGATTTTCGGATTGTGTGTACGGGCCTTAATCGTTACACAGCTCTGCCCCACAGCACAACCCTGTCTTTTAAGGGAGAGATTCTTTTTTTTTTAACAGAAAAGTTTTATTATTGCAGATAAATCTATACAGAATCCATAGCACAATGCGAGGTGCACAATTAAGTATAGATTCAACACGTACAATACAGACAGGTGATACTGTCCATCGAAACAGCAGTATAAGTGCAGGTATAAGGGAGAGATTCTAATCTTTTTCAGCTGCACATTCACCTACAGGTCCCCACCCTACCCCACCCCATGACTAGAAATTGATAGGAAAAGGAGAACACTGATATGCTCATCTCTCTGTCACTCTGCTCTTTCAGCATGCTCTATGTATTGCAGCACCTTATCTGAGCTCTGCTGTACAGGAACTGCAAGAGGATGTACAGGGACTGAATGGTTTGTCATGCGTCAATGAGTGTTACATTAAAACAGCTCCTTCAAAATGGATGTTCTGCCAATGCACTAAAGTGGTGGATGCGCCATTTTTGGGAGTGCATCTCAACACAATTGTTTATTGCTGCATTTTAATGCATGTCTGTCAACAAGGTGCATTAGAGTGTTGTTCAGGAGGTAACCAGGTGTGGTACAATCAGTGTTAATTTTGGCAGCAAATTTCGATTTTTGGTCTTAGTGCCCGTTCACACAGGGACAACTTGCGCTCCGACTTGAGTCACCTCAAGTCGCTCCAAGTCACTTGACATCTGAAATCGCATTGAAGTGAATAGGAGCCATCTTAATGTACACTAATGAAGTCGCTCCGACTTCAGAAAAGGTTCCTGCACGACTTCAAGGCGACTTCTATCCGACTTGTGCCCATAGAATTCAATAGATGTCACCTCCAAGTTGGATGGATCCCCCATCTATATGGAAGTGACTTTACAATGAAAAGAAAATAATTTATGTAGGGCAACCCCCTCCCTTCCTTCTCTGATTGGCCACAGACAAAGTTGCCTGGCAAGAAGTTGTGTTGTAAGTCACGCTGAAAGTCGCCTAGCAAAGTCCGCCGAAGTCGGATTGCCCCTGTGTGAATGCAGGCTTAGTCTTAGGACTAAAATGGCATTTTAGTACTGTTTTAGTCTTCTGCTATTGTTTTAGTTTTAGTCGTATTTAATTGACTAAATCTCCAGTACATTTTAGTTGGCCAAAATTATTTTAGTCAACTAAAATCTAATGTGTTTCATTAAATAATGTATTATTTAAGCAATTTCAAAACTCATTCTGCACTCCTGGAGTAAAAAAAACACCTAATATGATGTTATTATTTATGGTTTGAATAACCTATACATACACAGATTTAGCCATTATATAATGTCTTTACTCTGTAAAATCAAGGAGGAAGACTCCCCCGTGACAGAAAGTGACAGATTCCAAAATGAATGATCCGCGTTGAGTCATTTTTATTATTCTTTATTATTCTTTTACATGATGACACTACAGTCAATTATCAAATGGATATGAAATGAACGTTCTTCGGGCTGTCTGTTCTACTGGTGTAACTTTGTTATTTTTTCACTATATTTGTATCTTATGTAAAACTATTCCCATAAGATGTTGGACCAGACACTGTGTGTGGTCTCGTCTGGTGCATGGAGGCAAGTGTTAAAAGAATCTTTGATGAAGCAAGATCAATAGTGAACATCTTCAGGTCTTCCATTCCATTGCACTGAAGATATTGGAGCATTGTGGCCTTACTCTTTTAAATGGGTGCCCCACATGCTGGTCAAGTAATACTACCAGTACATTCAAAATGATTGAAAAACTCCCCAAACTGAAAAAAGTCGGTCTGCCAAATCGCAAATAACATAGGATGGCACACAGCTTGCTCCCTAGTTAAATGGAAAAAGCTCACATCATTGCATGACCTACTGCTGCCTTTTACGGAGCGGAACATACTAAAACCTTCCAGAGTGACACCATGTCCATGCCCCTGCCTTCTTTAATCTACTCTCTACTCAGCCACCTTGAGGACTTTAACCACTTCAGCCCCGGAAGCATTTGCCCCCTTCCTGACCAGAGCCCTTTTTGCGATTCGGCGCTGCGTCGCTTTAACTGACAATTGCGCGGTCGTGCGACGTTGTACCCAAACGAAATTTGTGTCCTTTTTTCCCACAAATAGAGCTATCTTTTGGTGGTATTTGATCACCGCTGCGTCATTTCTGATTGCCGCTATGAACAAAAGAAGAGCGACAATTTTGCAAAAAAACCCAAATTTGTTGCTTTTAGCTAAAATACAAATCCAAAAAAAAAATATAAAAAAACATTTTTTTTCATCGTTTTTGGCCCATTTATATTCTTCCTCATATTTGTGATAAAAAAATCGCAATCGGCGTCTATTGATTGGTTTGCGCAAAAGTGGCCACGTTTACGGGTGATGAGAATTAATTTCTGGGGTTTTTATTTTTTTTTTATTTTTTACTAGTAATGGCGGCGATCTGCAATTTTTAGCGGTACTGCGGTATAGCAGCGGCCATGTCGGACCATTTTGACACTTTTTTGGGACCATTGGCATTTATACAGCGATCAGTGCTATAAAAATGCACTGATTACTGTGTAAATGCCATTGGCAGTGAAGGGGTTAACCTGCAGGGGGCGCTCTAAGGGTTAACTGTGTTCCCTGGGCGTGTTCTAACTGTGTGTGGGCTGCCCTGACTGGGGAAGGGAAGTGATCACAGCTTCCATGTAGAGGAAGGCTGTGATCACAGCCCTTCCCCCCTCACAGAACGGAGGTCTGTGTTTACTTACACGAACCTCCGTTCGTGGGTAGCCAGCGGAGATCGACTCAGCCGCACCCGCTCCCTGGCCCTCCCCGGACACAGTGAGCGTGCGGGCGCGCCTCTGGAGGCACGCGCGCGCTCACAGTGCGCGATCTGGCAGCCGCTGTCAGATGACGGCGGTTTGCACAGGAGAGCCACCTTGTCGCCGTCAACCTGCGGTTGACGGTCGGCAAGTGGTTATACAGAACACCAGCTATCAAGACCGTGCCACAATTGCACAGAAAATGAAAGAGAATGTGAACCAGTGTTTTGCTTCATCCATTCTTAGATCGAAGTAACTGATAAAACGTTCACGCCAGTGCTTGCAGCAGCTGCTTGTTTTTTTGTCAATTATGCGGTTTGTGAAAACCCTTGTTGATGTGGCAGATGAGAATATTCAGGAACTGCTTAACCTCCCTGGCGGTATCCCTGAGTGTGGCTTGGGGGTGAATTTTCTGTACCAAGAGTGGTAACCCCGAGCCACACTCGGAATCGCATCGCTGGATCAGGGCAAAGTTACTTACCTTGTCCCCTGGATCCAGCGATGTTCCCCTGCTGTGTCAGCGCGCTGTCTTCCGCCCGATTCACTCTGTGTGCCGGGCTCCGTTCCCTGCGAGCGTCGCGTTGCACAGGGGTGGAGACCAGCGGGAAATTCAAATAGTGAAACACACAGAACACATACAGTACACTGTAATCTGTAAGATTACATTACTGTATCAAATCATTCCACATCCCCTTTGTCCCTAGTGATTTGTCTAGTGCCCTGCATGCACTTTTATATTATATATGTCATTCTTTCTGCCTGGAAACTTGAGAATGTCCATGGCAACCAAAAAGCATCCCTTTATGTCAAAAGCTGTATTTGATCAGCTAGAAAACAGCGATAGTAAATAAGAATCATTTGCAGAATTGAGTGATACTGATTTGTGGGGAAATTCGTCATCAGACACTGAAAGTAACTACAGCGACAATTCTGCAAATGAGAACATTTCAGTGTTTTTGATTTGATTACATTATTGAATAAATTTTATTACTATTATGTTATTATTTTTGATAATTATTTATAGTTATTTGTTAAATTATAATTTATGATTTTGTGTTCATGCAAAACAATGTACCACTTTTAGACACAAAAATCTGACATAATCATACAGCCAGTGAGGTTTAGAAGGCAAAGAAGTATGCATTGCCCTACTTGCAAGATGAGGATTTGTCTGACTCGGAAGATGATGTGTAAGAAGAGGAGAATATTGGAAAATCACAGGAAGTGGAAAAAGCACCATCCACATCAAAGCAGCCAATCTTTCCGTTTCTTTCAAAATGCAGCAGAACACCCAGGCAGAGCATCTCCCCAAAAAGGTAGCATAGAGCAGCAGATTAGTCTGACTGGTAATCCGGTGCACACAATCCATTTTGCTATGGCCTACTCCCCGGCCTCAGTGACCTGTTGTTCCTTAGAGTCAATTTTATATTTTGAAACAATTAAAAGAGCAGTGCAAATAGTTTACTATGGTGGTGCACTGGCTTGACTTGGACCTTCATTGGAGGTTTTCTGTACCTGTCAGGTTGAATTAGGGGAAAGAAATCAAGTTATTCTGATTTTACTTTCTCTCTCACCCCACACAGTCAGCTGTTAGTTGTCTCTCTATAATATATTACATATTAGGCCTTTAGGCGCCCGGCGCCATGTGAAAATTATTGACAGTACCCCTCAGAGTGACCACATCCCTATATATATATTTTGGTGAGATACTACAGTTTTGGGTAAGCAGCAGCTGAAAGATATTATGAAATCACTCCCTTTAAGACTCAGTGACTAAGTGCACAACATGACAAACAAATAAACAGCTATTACTGCAGAATAACAAAAAGTATGCAATCTAACAGCAAGAAAGTTTGTTAAAAAAAATCCCTACAATGTACATAGATAAGACTGATCTCAACAAAAGTGGAGTTAAAGAGGAAGTAAATATTGATGGGGTTTACTTCCTCTGTATTCCCCTGCAAAGTAGAAGCATAATGGGCTACTACCTGCAAAAGAAGCCTGCGATGTCCAGCAATGTCGCCTGTGCAGGCAGCGTCCATCTTCAGCCCCTCTTCCTTCCGGGGCCGCAATTCCGGCTCTGTGACTGGCCGTGCACGGGAGCCGCCAGTCACGGCATGATCTCAGTGAAGAAGCGGCACGGAGGCTATTTCTTCTTTGCGCATGTGACGAATGACGTCGGCAATGCGAGTACACTGTATATCTCCTAAACCGTGCAGGTTTAGGAGATATGCAGGGCACCTACAGGTAAGCCTTATTATAGGCTTACCTGTAGATTAAAGTGGTTTTCACGGGTTGACAACCACTTTAAGTGTATTCATACTGTGCTTACCTGAATGAAATGAATGTGAATTTCGGGAGGAGTTGTCCGGAATGGAGGACTGTAATGCTTCAGAGTGCACTGGACGGTGGTCTGAGGAGGCCTGTAATGCTGCAGAGTGCTCTGGATGGTGGTCTGAGGAGGCCTGTAATGCTGCAGAGTGCTCTGGATGGTGGTCTGAGGAGGCCTGTAATGCTGCTGAGTGCTCTGGACGGTGGTCTGAGGAGGCCTGTAATGCTGCTGAGTGCTCTGGACGGTGGTCTGAGGAGGCCTGTAATTAGGGTTGCCACCTGTCCGGGATTCACCCGGACAGTTCGGGTTTTGAATCATGTGTTCGGGTTTCACACCACCTGAAACCCGGACATATTATTCAGACAGGACTATGGCTTCTCAGCAGGGTTACTGGCTGCAGCAGCTGTGCCTCAGAAAAGGAAAGTGGGGGTGGGAAATTTGAAGCCCAGCAGCCACAGATACATCTGGATGAGAGGTGCTGACTGCCAAGGAGTGAGTGAGCTCACCAACCATCCCTGTGTGTGACTGAAGTCCCCCCCCCCCCTTCTTTCTCCTCCCTCTTGAGTGAGTACACTAAGGTAAATCAGGGTTCTCAGAGCACCCCTTACATCAGAGTTCCCCTTTTACACCAGAGGCCACAGTGTTTCCCCCCTTACATCAGAGTCCTGTCCGTACATCCATATTCTCAGTGTTCCCCCTTAAATCAGGGTTCCCAGAGCATCCCTTATTTCAGAGTCCCCAGAGTTCTCCCTTACATCAAAGTCTGCAGAGTCCCCCCTTACAGTGTAAGGCAACTCTGCGAGTTTAGATATAAAGGGGAAACTCTGTGGATTCAGATATAAATACTAGTACTCTATACTATTAAAAAATTGCTGTGCGCCACTAAAGTGTTCGGGTTTGACTTGATGAAAAGGTGGTAACCCTACCTGTAATGCTGCAAAGTGCTCTGGACGGTGGCCTGAGGAGGCCTGTAATGCTGCATAGTGCTCTGGATGGTGGTCTGAGGAGGCCTGTAATGCTGCATAGTGCTCTGGATGGTGGTCTGAGGAGGCCTGTAATGCTGCATAGTGCTCTGGATGGTGGTCTGAGGGATGGCCTGTAATCCACAGTGCCCTGGATGCCACTGGCAGTGGTCAGAGGAGGCCTGTAACAGTGTCCTCTGGATGTACAGTGGTCTGAGGGGAGGGAAGGCCTCAGGCCTGCTGTAATTGTAACCGCAATTGCTGTACACTCACAGTCTGCTCTGCTCTGATCGCCTGGCAGCGCAGTCATCTCGTCAGGAGTCTGGACTCGGGAGGCCTCAGTCTGGCTGGTCTGTAATGCACAGTGCTGCACTGCTCTCACTCTCAGGTCTCTGGCACTGGCAGTCATCTAGTCATGGTGCGCTTGCTTGCTGGGAACGGATTGTGGAAGTAGGCGGAGCTTCGTGAATAACCGGAAGTTAGTTCACAACGGTAAAGGTTCCTGCCTCAAATTTACGTTCGTTAACGAAAACAGATCTGATTTTCATGATAGTTTTCGTCAGTGGATGAAAATGTGCTGTACTTTTCATTTAGTTTTTGTCGCTGACGAAATCTTTGATGAAAACATTTTCGTTGATGAAATTAACACTGGCTACAATGCGAAGAGCATTCAGAATAAACTGCATTGCACACAAGCAATGCAAAATCTATTAACATGTGCTAATGTGAATAGGCCCTAAATTATTACAGAGCCTTTTACATCTTCCTCATGTTTAGCTTAAATATTAACCAGTGACATTACAGCTGTTGGAGAACTGCAAGTGGATACGCTGGGATTTGTTGTTTCTAAGCAAATAAAGTCCCACAGCCTGGCAATTAATCAACTTCATGTATCAATAGAACCAACTATTAAATATTAACATTTAATTGCTAAGAGAGGAATAGATATCCCATATTACTTAATAGTGAAGTCTTCCAAACTTGTAATGTACAGCATTATTTCATCAAAATAAATATAGTTTACATTCAGCATCTCATGGCCCCAGAAAATGAACACAATAAAATATCAATAAGTCAGACTGCCAGACCACAATTGAATGAGAACTATGAACTGGTATCATGGTGAATCCAATCGTTTGGCCCAATGCAAGGCATTTCCATTAACTGTAAGCAAGTTAATATGTCTGAGCTATGGCTTTGGAGCATGTCCCAGGCATTGACTGACTCAAATTTTATGACTATCAGAGCTAATGGGAAGCACTTTATGAACAGATCCCAGCGGTAGCGGGTAAGGACCTTCAATATTTCATAAGAACCATCAAAACAATCCTCACAACAATGTTAGAAAAGAGTCTGCTTTGTTTTTCTTTGTTCTATTATACAGTTATTGAAGCATTGCTATAAATTAATAATCATTGCTGTGTAGGCCAGGATTAAGGTTACAAAAAGAAGTAATGTATTTATTTTCTTCAGCAACCAAAACCTTTGCACTGGATCCAATGATCCAATAAAAATAGCCATTCTAAACCACAATGCAGTATTAGAAAGAAAATTAATTTTATTTGGGCCTAAATAGCATGCGTACAAAATATAGCATGTCTGGAATTTAAAAAAAGCATTTATCTGAAGCACATAGTAATAAATGGGATTTCATCCCCTAGTGGTATACGTAAAACAATAACAGATTATATTAATGCTCCACCTTTTTCATTAAATCCCTCCAACAGCATTTCCAGTCCTATGAAAAAAAAACAAGTGAATTGACATCCAGCCACCTATAGATCCAACCTGGGTCCATCACAGTCCGCTATCAAAATGCGGACAAAAACTGAACCAGTCACAATACTGACTCCTGCTGAACGGAGCAGGAGCTCCTGTCTGAAAGGACCATTAGACAGTTGTTACAGGAAAATATGTGCCCCCATTAGAAGATTTTACCTCACCTCTTTCTCTGGTAACAACTTCAAAGCTTTGGATTCATCATCATTTTGGATGATCGTGGTCAGTTCTACCTCTCCCTACTCTATGCAGAAAAAAAAAAGTTTTGGCAGTACCTTGACTTTAAGGCTGAGAAGATGTAGATAACTAGGTATGCTGAGAAGACGTAGATAACTGGTTATGCATAAGGAATTATCACCTCTATAAATCAGAGCACACTTTACATGTCCTCCAGTTCTTCTGAAAATAAACAGTATTTTTACTTGAAAGTTAGTGTTTATGGCTTATTTGGAGCTGATAACTGCAGTGGAGCTTCTTACTTTGTTGCTGCTGTATTATCCTTCTGCAGTGTGGACAGGGTTAGATGATATATTCATTAATGCAGAAGTGCAGCAGCTATCCCTAAGGAGACCAGTTTGCAATGCTCATCTATGAAGTATCTCCAGTGCAGGGGGCAGCCATCTTGGCAGGGTGTAATTCAGTCCTGGAGGACAGTGATTGACTGATGCAACAAGTAAGGGGGGGGGGAGGTTGGCAGAGAGGGGAGAGAGCATGACAAGGTTGCAAGGACGTAGGACACATGCTGCTTGAAATGTGAACCTGTGTGGCAGAAGGAGAGAGAGCGCAGGGACCTGTGCTGAACCTCTTTGCTGCTGCTGTGCTGGAAGCCTGTGTCCCGGGGGCTGCTTTTGCTAATCTGGACTGAACTGCTGTGAGCCAGGAGCCAGTGTGCAAGGCTGGTGAGAGACAGGCTGCTGCTGAGAGCAAGGACAGAGACACTAGCTGCTTGGACATGTGCTCTAGTAGAGACATTCTGCCACCACTAGGGAACAAGATGTGCTGTTGTGGGACCACATTGCCCAATATGACAATGGGGACTGGGAATGACTGTGCAGAGAGCTAACACAAATGCACAAAGGCCCCACCAGAGATTTGCTATTAGAGATTCCTGAGCTGCAGATCCAGACTTGAGATGAGAGACTGCAGCTGAAATATGGTGAAAGACTGTGGCTGTGATCCAATGAGATGTTTTGGTCCAAGATTTGTGGTTATGCTGTCCAGGCCTGCTGATTTCAGGGAGGAACTTCAATCCATGGTGTTGAACAACAGACCAACAGAGGGAGGATGGGCTTGGAGCAAGCAGGTGTGTGGGAAAGAGACTGAGCTACTGCTGGGTGAAGAGATCCATGCCATAGCTGACCACAATCTGGTGAGAACTTTTTCAAAAAAGTGAACTTATCCTTTAAAGGGGGCTTCCAAATTCTGATAAGCCCCTTTTCTGAAGACCCCCACAACCACTGGACAGATTGGAGGAGAAGAGATCCTTGTCCTCACCAACATGAGAACAAGGTGCATTGGGGGGGTCTCCCCTGTAGATGCACCCTCTCATGTTGGGGCACATGGCCTGGTATTGTTCAGGAAGGGGAAGGCTGCACACTTGTCATTCTTCTGGTTTGTGATTACATCAGGAATATTGTAGAAATTAATTGTAGCACTCCCTGTGTACAGTAGGTAAATTTAGTTGGGCTCCTGCTGTAGCAAGAGGAGCCAGGGTTAATTTGTTGTTAGTTAGGTTGGCAGTGCTCCAAGGTCTGCATCTCTGTCACTTCCCCCTGGCTTCTAGAAGTTCCTGGAGAGTTCTAGAACTTGGAGGGTGGAGGGGAAGAGATGAGGCCTGAATATTTATGGGATCTGATCCAATACCTGGGTAAGGATGGCCTAGAAGATGAAGAGATAGCCCTTAAATATTTTGGAGCCTGACCATGTGGAGAGCAAAGTCCAGGATCCAGGGGCCTGAACGGGACCTCTGTGCCGGGGGGCTCTGCCTCCAGGCACAAGGGGCCAGAGAGGAAGAGTGCTGGGAGAGAGAGAAAGTAGTAGAGGAATCCTCACACCATTCAGCCTCAGCTAGGCTTAACTGAGCCACCCTGGGAATCATTGGGACCTGTCCAACACAAGGCCTGTTCAGAAGTCACCAAATGTGCTACAGGATCTTTACAAGGGGCTGAGTGTGTAAGCCCAAATTTTCCCCACCTCAAACCCTATAGGGGAGAAGAAGCCAGGTGCAATACCCAGCTAGCTATCTAGAAGTGACAGCTCAAAGCTTCTTAGCCTATTACAGCTACCCTAAATCTGTGCTTGGGAATCCTAAGTTGGAGCCAGGTGCTTTGGCATTTTGGAGATAGAGTACCTGCAATCAGTCGCTAAGTTGATATTTGCCAGTCAGGCTGTATAACTTTTCCCACAGGAACACAGCCTTGTGATTTTTGCTAGAAATTAGAAACAATCACTATATGTCCTCAGGTTCTACTTTACCACATTCCTGAACATCCCATACCACCCTAACCCCATCCAATTTGATTCCCCTAATAAACTAAAACAAAACAAAGCCCTTGGACTGGTTTTCTGGCTACAGTGTGCCTGCTGAAAATGCCGGTTGCATGGCTATGCATGCAAAGGGGGACCCAAAATCCAGCAGCTCCTCGGGGGGGGGGGGTGTCGCTACATAAAAATAGCCCAAGTTTCATATACAGTGAGCCCTATGCCCAAGGTCCAACTTTTCCCAGTGCATCATCAGCAGGTTAGGCAATTATTGGAACCCACTGCCCATACAAATCTCAAATCTTAGATGATATACATTCCAATAAAATATTATACAAGTGAGTCAAGACTACATTAGATAACTGCTTTGTGGTAACCCTGATAAGACAACACTCCAAACTACTACTTAGAGCAGTAAAATCAAACTTTTAAAGTATGGTAAGGAATCTACTAATACTGAGATCCCACACAACAATGCTTGTGGTTGGTGCCCAGATGGAGATGAGGAGGAATGTTTGATAGTGACCCTAGAGGCTAACTGAGGCATGTTTAACCCCTTCCTTACCGGGCCATTTCTGACACTCCTCTCCTACATGTAAAAATCATAATTTTTTTGCTAGAAAAATACTCAGAACCCCCAAACATTATATATGTTTTTTTAGCAGGTACTCTAGGGAATAAAATGGCAATCATTGCAACTTTTTATATCACATGATATTTGCGCAGGAATTTTTCAAACACTTTTTTTTGGAAAAGAAACAGTTTATGAATTAAAAAAATACAAAACAGTAAAGTTAGCCCAATTTTTTGTATGTTGTAAAAGAGGATGTTACGCAGAGTAAATTGATACCCAACATGTCATGCTTTAACATTGCGAACACTCGTGGAATTGCGCCAAACTTTGGTACTTAAAAATTTCCATAGGCAACGCTTTAAAATTTTTTACAGGTTACATGTTTAGAGTTACAGAGGAGGTCTAGTGCTAGAATTATTGCTCTCGCTTTAACGTACGCAGCGATACCTCACATGTGTGGTTTGAACACCGGTTACATAAGTGGGCGGGGCTTACGTATGTGTTCGCTTCTGCGTGCGAGCTCGCGGGGACGGGGGGACTTTAATTTTTTTTTTTTTGTTATTATTATTCATTTTACTTTTATTTTTTTATTTTTACACTGTTTCTTTAATTTTTTTTTTTTTGATCACTTTTATTCCTATTACAAGGAATGTAAACATCCCTTGTAATAGGAATGGTGCGTGACAGGTCCTCTTTATGGAGAGATGTGGGGTCAATATGACCTCACATCTCTCCTGCAGGCTGGAAAGACTGAGATCAGAAAAAAAAATTCCGATCCCAGCCTTTCCAGCCGTGATCACGGCTTTGTTTACTAAAGCCGGGCCGGGCGTGACGTCATAACATCGCGCCCGGTCCTCCGAGGGTCATAGAGATGACTGGTGACCAGATGGTCATCAGTCATCTCCCTGACGACACTCCAGCGGCGACGGATCTCTTCTCCCTGCCGCCGATCGTACGGGCGGCACGGGAGAAGCACCGAATGGCGGCGGGAGGGGGGGA
>BLSH010124634.1:124168-134458 GCA_018402905.1 Glandirana rugosa
GACAGACACAAGGTCGACCGAGTCGGGACGAAGTCGACCCTGAACAACAAGGGGACGTCGACTTCATGGAGTCCGACCGAGTTTAGGACCTACTCACGATTCACACCCTCAGGGGGTTACCAGAAAACATAACATGTACAAGGATCTAAGACCCCAGGGTCGGTCCCCGCAACGATCCACCCTTTTTCTGGTCCCCGACATCGGGCTGTTTTACGTCGCTATTTACCCACACCAGATTTGCTTTATCACCCACACCGAAATTACCCGCACCAAAACCCTCCACTGAGTGCAGACTCTACTTGCTCCCTACCTTATTCCTTCTTTCTTTCTCTATCCCTCCCTTCTTTCTTTCCTTCCTTCTCTCCTCTTTCCTTCCCTCCCTATCTCTTTCTTTCTTCCTTATTCCATCCCTCGTTCATCTCAGACGTGAGTCACCTCCCAAAACCACGCCCATTAAAGCCACACCCACTATTTCGTTTAGACCACACCCATTTATCGCTGCATTTTGTCGGGCTACAGCCCCTGGTCTTTTTCCCACCTAGCAACGCCCCTGGCTGGGACCCCAGAATCTAGGAACATGTACAATACAAAAGACCATTGGGGGACTCCCACACTTAGCACTCATCCAGGATTTGAGCCAGCCTGAGGTACTTCAGCTGCAGGGGAACAACAAGTCCCAGCTGAAGCAGGGCTGAGCCAGCTGGAACACAGACAGTAGTCCCTGACGAGAGCTCATGAGAGGGAAGAAGTGTCCCTAGCCACCCACTTACCACCGCCCGAACGAAACGCCGCAATGCCGAAAACACACACCACGCGGCGATACCCGGCAGACGGCGACCGGAAATGACGTCACGCAGAAGAAGCGCTCCCGGAAGCCGTGGATTAGGAAGGAGGAGGCTGGGTTATAAGAGCCCCAGACTCCTCCTACAAATACAGGCAGGCCTGCAGCCAGCCTTAACATTAATGGGACAGCTGGAGATGCGGCAGTGACACAACAAGGTGAGGGAGATGGCGGCAGCAGTTGAGTGGATGCCCGCTAACAGGCACTGCCATGATGGATCTAAAATGACAGGTGCTCTTTAAATGTAAGGACTTATTCTTGCTAGTAGTTAGAATCTTTAATATTTGCAAACAAAATTAAGGTTTCCTATTTAGAATAATAAGCTGTCAGGTTAGTAAAACAGTGATATCAGAACCGATTCAATCAAACAGTTTGTAGTGTGCATAGATTTGCAAAACAATGGGATAAAGGAATATTCCTGAACTTTGTTTTATCTCATGGTTACTGTGAAATTGTGTGAATGCATGAATCCACTGCAGGTTCCCGCATCGCACCCAATTCGCACGGCAATTCACACTGCCATATGCGAACTGAGGCGAGTGTCAATACATTGTTAACGACGCCACCTTTTCAGCTCACATATCGCAGTGCGTTCTGACAGTTCAGACACCCATGCAATCCGATTCTGGTGCTAACGCAGGAAAGAGTCCTGTGCGTTTTGAGTCCGAATGTGATGCAATTTCAGCCATACTATCTGTGTGACTGAAATCACATGTGATTTGCATTGCAGTGCGGTGCGAATCACATGCGATATCACACATCGCGCCTGTGTGATCCAGGGCTGAATAAACTAAATTATTCATGTATCTAACTAACTTTAGGTAGATTTTTACTCCAAAAGCATTTTATTTTAAAAAAAAATCATTGATTTTTATCCACCCTGGTGACAGACAATTCTCTGTCCTATTATTATCATCTAACATGCACAGTGCCAGGTAGATTGGTCTGTGCTACTGTATAAATGTAGTGGTCACCTTCCACTATATTACATTGTAGTAGATGGACCTGTTAAGTGCAATCAAATGTATATGCAACTCATGTTATTTTAGTTAACTCTGTCCCTTCTTGTCTGGAATTCCATAGCTAGTTTTAGCTCAGGACTCAACTAGCATAGGGTAGAACCAAGTTAGGTATCCAAAGGCCACTTCTGGTAGTTAGAGTTTAGGTTGCATGCCAGGTTAGAAATTACTAAAGAGGAACTGAAGTGCAGAATAGACAGGCTGACTCTGAGTTCCAATGCCAGATCATGGTTTCTGCATGTGAGATGCTGCATTCCAGGCTTGTTGGACAGCATTTGGAGGATCTCCCCATCATCACTGATCTTGTCATCAGGTCTCAAACACAAAAACGGACACCACATCATGGTCATCTTCAGAGGCACCTGCAAATGAACTTTGCTGCAACAATCATATCTTTAATTAATAACTATGTGTACCCGGGTATATGTGCACAATTCCACCAGGACTCCTTTCAGGTCCTTTGCTGATAACACCTGTTTGTACACTGGATGTATGTACTATTATTAATCTTTTCTTATATAAATATTGTATTATTTACATACTGATGTGCTTCTATATAGTTGTTGTTAATGTTATATGTTGGTGGCAGAAGTTCCTCAGCTCCTAATT
Source organism: Glandirana rugosa (assembly GCA_018402905.1). Classification (NCBI taxonomy): domain Eukaryota; kingdom Metazoa; phylum Chordata; class Amphibia; order Anura; family Ranidae; genus Glandirana; species Glandirana rugosa. The sequence goes on from BLSH010124634.1 coordinate 126,638, forward strand.
GCTTTCATTAGATCACTGGTTAATTTCCCAGGGAGGGAGACCCTTCTGTTCACAGAGGCCTTGTTTTAGGTGGAGGCACTGCCAACTTTATTATCAAACATACTATTCAATTCAGTGAAGATTCTGGTTCTCTTTACCTACAAGATTAACCTCCCTGGCGGTATTCCCGAGTGTGGCTCAGGGTTAAATTTCACTGCCAAAAGGGGTAACCCCGAACCATACTCAGGACCCCATCGCAGGATCCAGGCAAAGTTACTAACCTTGTCCCCAGGATCCTGTGATTCCCCCCACTGTGTCTGCGGGCTGTGGTCTCCGCCCAATGTACTGTGTGCCGGGCTCCGTTCCCTACGAGCGTTGCGTCGCATGGAGACGTAGTCCGGCGGCAAATTCAAAAAGTGAAACACACAAAACACATACAGTACGCTGTAATCTGTAAGATTACATTACTGTATCAAATCATTTCACATCCCCTTTGTCCCTAGTGGTTTGTCCAGTGCCCTGCATGCACTTTTATATCATTTATGTCATTCTTTCTGCCTGGAAACATGAGAATGTCCATGGCATCCAAAAAGCGTCACTTTACGTCAAAACCTGTTTTTGATCAGCTAGAAAACTCCGATAGTAAATAAGAATCATTTGCAGAATTGAGTGATACTTGTTAGTGGGGAAATTTGTCATCAGACACTGAAAGTGACGACTGCGACAATTCTGCAACTGAGCAAATTTTAGTGTTTTTGACTTGATTACATTATTGAATACATTTTATTACTATTATATTATTATTTTTGATAGTTATTTAAAGGTATTTATTATCAATTATGATTTCATTGTTTCATACTTTATCATACCCGGGATGTCTATTAGACTATTGTTTGGACAGATTTAAGTGAGTTATTCCTAAGAATTACAGGCCTACAATATAAAACGCCAAATTTCTATGCGAAACAATGTACTGCTTTGAGACGCAAAAATCTGACATAATCATACCGCCAGGGAGGTTAACACAAAATCCTGTGTGGGGAGGGTAATTTCTCTTAACTCATCCAAAATACAAACACATGTAACAGAGAAGTTGACCCTTCAGATAAAGCCATGGTTAAACCTCATAGCTGAACTATAATTTAGTGACATTTCGTAGCGCACTAGGTATAATTTTTGGAATAAAATACAGTACTTTTCACCTTTTTGGTTGCATCTCAGTGCTGCTGATCTCTTGCAATCAATTTTGGTTTACGTGTACTCCAGCAATGGCATGTGGTAGCATCACCAGCAGTTCGGAGGTCGGAGGAGCAGAGGAGAGACAGTAGCAGCAGGACACAGGGCACTTTGTGCTCCGGTGCAAGCAGGGTGAAGACATGGGCGGGTCCGGTGCCATGGAGCAGAGCCAGCGGCAGCACAGGTCCTCAGCGTCCAAGTCCCCATCACCTGGGTCGCTTGCAAGCGGGCAAGAAGGAGTCCGATCGGAGGGAGGACTGTCATGCTGAGGGGGAGGAAGTGGGTGGTCGCCCATCAACGGTGGACTCGGGAGCTGCGGCTGGAAGGGGCACCCCTCGTCAGCCTGGTAGGTCACCTTTTATTTCTGGGGCTGATTTGGGTGGATTGTTGGGGTGGGGGGATTGCGTTACACCTCAGTTGGGTGCGGGTGTGGCTGCTGCCCCACACGCGATGGGCATAGTGCACGCTGCAGCCGGGTCAGACACGGCGTTGAAAAATTGGTTGGGTGGGCTGCGAGATTGAGTGGCTCATTGTACGGTGTGTGTGACAGCTCAAGCTCAGCCAGTAGCAGCGTGGATGTCACAGGTTGGTGTGTCTGCGTTAGGGCCTCGGGGCAGTATCCGGGGGGGAAGGGGGCTCTTCTTCTTCTTCAGGGGTGCCCGGAATGGTTTAGACAAGTCCGGTGGCTACACAGACCTTGGGGTCAGATGGCCCAGAATCAGGGGGAAAGGCCGGTTTGTCGCAGCATGTTGGGGGACTTTTGGATTCTGTCCAGTTCGCAGACACGATGGAATGCGAAGTTTGCAAATGCTTTGAAGGACCGCTGGGGGCTCATTTAGAGCCTCAAGTGAGAAAAAAAAAAATCAAAAAGGTGAGTATGTGGAGATCTTCTTGCTACTTCCTCTCGAGCAGTTTAACCTGGATAGGCGCAAGCCGATGGAGGACAAGAAGGAGGAGGAGGAACAACGGCAATATAGGCTTATACTGCGTGCCTTTGCAAATTGCCTCAGGCGTTCGCCATTATGGCCAGTGTTATAGGGGAGAAGAATCCTAAACACTGTTCGGCGCTGTTTTGCTACCTGGACACCATCGTTGAGGCATACAGAGTCTACGGGGGAACCGCATGGTTGAGGTATGACACACAGTTTAGGCAGAGGAGGGCCATCCGTCCGTCCGACAACCGGCCTCAAAGAAGTCGGGTTTATGTTGGCAAGACAACGAGGGATCGTGTTAACTTGGGGGGAATTGCCGCTTTAACCACGAATGCTCCAGCTGCGGAGGTTCACATCCCATCCCATTGTTGTAAGCGAAGTAAGGACCGTGCCGGAGACTCTGCAAACAAGAGGGAGAACGCCAGTGATAGTGGGAAGGATGCGTCCCTTTCTCTGAGGGATTTCAGATCCCTTGTTCCTTGGGGACTGTGCCGTCGATGGCACAAAATTTACAGTCAGCCTTTTAGCATCCTGATGTGGTATCCGACAAGTAGAGGAATGATGAGTATTCATGGGCCGCATGGGGGGACCTTTTCAGGACCAACCTTTTGCGGACTTGGTGGTCTCGCCTCTAGGGGCGGTTCCCAAAAGGAGCCTAATAAATTCCGACTGATTCATCACCTTTCCTTTCTGAAGGGTGTATCTGTGAATGAGGCGATTGCTGCAGAGGCATGCACTGCGTCATACGCCTCTTTCGATGCGGCATAGGAGCGGCGCTATAGAAAGGGGGCATTAATGGTGAAATGCGATGTTGAATGTGCGTTTTGTTTGCTCCCGGTGCACATGGACAGTTTTTGATTGCTCAGATGCAGCTGGCAAGAGGCCTACTACATGGATCGTTGCCTTCCTGTGGGTTGTTCCATTTCCTGTGCATTGTTTGAGACTTTCAGCTCATTTGTGGAATGAACTGTGTTGGGGATGAATTCCATCATCCATTACTTGGATGATTTCCTTTGCACGGGTCCGCCTTCTGGTAACAACTGTGCAGGGTTTCTCGCCCCATTACAGCACATCACAGGTCGTTTTGGGATCCTTTTGGCTCCCGATAAAAGGGAGTGTCCGGCTACGGTTCTTAGCTTCCTGGTCATATTGATCAATGCAGGGGCCATGGATTGTCACCTACTGGAGGATAAGATTGTGACCCTTAAGGCTGAGATTCGGAGGACCCTGGGACTGCAAAAAATTAATCTTTGGGCACTGCAGTCGTTATTGGGTAAGTTAAATTTGCTTGCTGCATTATTCCCATGGGTAGGACTTTCTGTCGGCGGCTACAGCGGGGGTAGGGTCTCCCACGCATTTTGTTTGGCTCACCAAGGAACACAGGGAAGACTGGCGGTTTTGGCACAGTTTTTGGAAACTTGCAATGGGCGGTCAGTGTGGATAGCTGGTCCAGTGAGCAACTTTGACCGGGAATTTTTTACTGATGTGGCTGGTATGTGAATTGGGACAATCGGGTGTGGTGCAGGTCATCAATCGGGTCTCAACGCTGTCGTGACCGGTTGTGTGAATTCTGTGGCACCTGGTGCTGTGTTGTCTTCAACTGAATATCTGTCTGTATGCGGTGCAACTTCCTAGGGTGGACAACCCCTTGGCTGACTCATTGTCTTGTTTTCGGTGGGACAGATTCCCGGGGTTGGCGCTATCCAGGGAACAAAAAGGGGTTCCTTGTCACGAATGGCTGTGGGAAAGTGCCTTGGGGCCGTTGCTGGATGGATCAGGTGGTCAGTAAGTGATGCCACTTGGTCGATGTATGCCAAAGTATGCAGAGAGGGGTTTGCTTGGGTTCAGGAAGGCGGTGTTGGTCCGGTGGGCTCAGAGGCCAGGATAGCCATTTTTAATTTGTGTCCAGGAACCTGGAAAAAGGGGTATCAGTGTCGATCATTGAGATGACGTTGGCGTGGTTGGCGTTTCTCTTCAAGCTCCAGGGTTGCCGGGATTTTACAAAAGATTTTGGGTCAGACAGGCCCTAAATGGTTACCGGAGGTCACACAGTAGAAGGGACGCTATGCGCCCGGTGTCTTTTGCAAATCTGCAGGCTAATTTTGTTCAGTTGGGATCAATCTGTTCTTCGGAGCCCATTCAAGAAGGTACATGGGGGGATGTTGGATCAGGATGTCGACTGTAGGGAGCATAGGGTCCTGCTGATCCTTCGCAGGTCTAAAACAGCTCAAGAGAACAGGGGTGTGCGGGTTCAGCTATTTTCTATTCTGGGTTCACCAGTTTGCCCAGGGGTGGCAGTAAAAACATTTCACTCTCTACTCCCGGCGGGGGCCGAGTCATTTTTGGTGCACGCGGATGGGTCCCCACTGTCAATAGTCCAGTTCATTGCCATTTTTTTTGGAAGAGTCTCAGTGCGGTGGGTTTGGGATGGAAAACTATATTCCTCACACTCCTTCCCCATAGGGGTGGCCACGGAAAGGTGCCCGGTGCGGGTTGGATGAGGCAGTGGGGAAGCGCATAGGCAGAGGGGATTCCGAGAGGTTTCAGCTTTATGTTCGCCCACAATTGGTGTCAGCCTGAGTCAAGCGGGGTATGGTAGGTTAGGGGGGTATGCTCATTGACCATTAAGTATTGTGGGGAAGGATGGGTGTTTATTTTGTTTTGGGTTTCTTTTGTTGCAAATGGTGGTCTGCGGCTTGTCTGGAGTGTGGGTCATTCCTATGTTTGTTGGGGGGCCAGGCGGGCGGTGATTAGGCCCCAGGGTAGACAGCTAGGGATTTCTCATCCGGAGACTTGTATTCGCTGGTTAGGGGTCCCAGGCATGATGTGGAGCAGGGCTTTTCCAGTGGTGCATCATTTTGCGTGGCGAGACAGACCGCCAGCTATTTTGGTGCTGCATGTAGGTGGAAATGATTTGAAGTTAGGGCTATGCGTGCGCTAATATTGGACATCAAGATTGATTTCTTTTTCTTTTCTTTCTTGACTCCGAATGGCTTTTCCGGACACAATCGTAGTACGGTCTGATATTATTGGCAGGACCACCTGGCACCTGGGTAGATCTGTAGAGCGGACCAATAAGGCTCACAAGAAGGTTAACAAGGAAGGGGTAAAAAATTGTGCTTCGGAATGGTGGCTTGGTTGTTCGGCATGGGGAACTGGTAAAAGAAACCTGGCGGTATCTTAAGGGAGACGGAGTGCACCTCAATGCAGTGGGCATTGATTTGTGGTCCCCTGGTTTGCAGGATGGTATTGAGCTTACCTTGAAGGTTTTTGGTGGTGCACCCAAAGGTAAGAGCTTACCCCTTGTGTGCGGTGGCGGGTGTTGGTCTCTGACGGTGGAAGGAAAGTTATGATAATGAAGGGTTAGGGACACATCGATGGTATGTGTCCCTATGGTGTTTTCCAGCTAACTGAGGTTTAGCTGGAACATTGTAATGGTTGCACTGCTGGTAATGGTTGTCTCCGAGTCGGTGTGCTGCGGCTGGAGGCCTTGTATAGTATAAGGTAATGCAGTGCGGTTGTGGAAATTGATAGAATTTGGGGTGCCGTCACAGACCAACACTCTCAGAGATTAATACTTGGTTTTCTGATATGTGTTCTGTTAAAGATTGTTTTATATACGCGTGTTAAGTTATTATATTTCAATAAATAGGCTGCTATGGCCATTTATACTCCAAAATTGGTGTGGTTTCCAATTATTATAGATAAGGGGAGAGGGATGGTTGGAGTATAGGTGGTTGGGCAGTTCTACTGGGAGATAACAGGTGGGGGACTTCTGGTCTGCACTGGTCAATGGAGGCCCGGAGCAAAAAGAAAGAAAAAGAAATGGCGGAGGGCCAGCATGACAGTGTGGCCAGGGGAGTTAAACCGGACTGTCTCAAGGCAAGTCATTGGTAGTTGGCAGGATTGTGGTGATTGGGGGACACATTGTGGTGGGGGGGTCTTATTTAAAGGAGGGGTGGAGCAGCCTGGTCCAGTGGAAGGCAGAAAAGGTGGAAGAAGCAGCTTCCCACCCACCCTCCCCTATTTAGTTGGTGAGTGTGCTTTGGTTTCTTGCAGGTGCAGCAACTTGTGAAGAATGTCATGGCAGCCTGGAGGTCAGTGGGTGTTGGTCTCTGACGGTGGAAGGAAAGTTATGATAATGAAGGGTTAGGGACACATCGGTGGTATGCGTCCCTATGGTGTTTTCCAGCTAGCTGAGGTTTAGCTGGAACATTGTAATGGTTGCACTGCAGGTAATGGTTGTCTCCGAGTCGGTGTGCTGCGGCTGGAGGCTTTGTATAGTATAAGGTAATGCAGTGCGGTTGTTGAAATTGATAGAATTTGGGGTACCGTTACAGACCAACATTCGCAGAGATTAATACTTGGTTTTCTGATATGTGTTCTGTTAACAGCTTCCCGACCGCGCGCCGTCTTTTCACGGCGGCAGTCGGGGAGCCCTACGCGAATCGCCGTAAATAGGCGGCGATCGCGTGCGCACATCAAGAGGGCGCGCGCGCCCTCCAACGCGGTCTTGGTGGTCTCATTCGTTGCCAGACCCTTCAGTCAACATAAATAGACCAATGGATTTTGGTCTATTCATGTCGATCACCCAGCAAATGAGATTTCTTCCCCTACCTGTGAAATGTAAACACAGGTAGGGGAAGTGATGTCATCTCCCCTCTCTGCTTTCTTTTCCGTTGCAGAGAGGAGAGAGGACATCAAAAAACGTGAGTTGCACAATCACTACACTAACACCAGTACACATAGGCACATTTAACCCTTTGATCGCCCCCTGATCACCCCCCAGTTAACCCTTTCACTCCCTGTCACCCCCTGTCACATAGTGCAGCGATCTGATTTTTACCGATCGCTGTACTTGCGACCCTTGTGACGCTAAATAAGTGTTAGGGTAGATAGTACTAGGCCTAGTTAGGTGAAAATACCCCCCCTGCCCCCCCCAATAAAGGTTTTAACCCCTTGATTGCCCCCTGTCACCTGTGATCACCGTATAAGTGTCACGGGTGACGCTAGCTAGCTAGATAGTTTTTACACCCATCCGATTACCCGCCGTATATTATTTTATATACCTTTTATAGGTTTTAACCCCCGATCGCCCGCGGTGAGCCCAGTTAGGTTTTAGCGTGCGTTAGGGTCAGCGTATATACCAGGCAGGGCCAGTTAGCGAGGTACTCTGACACGCACTCACACATTAGTTAGGTGCTAGATATTATTGTAATATCTGATCAGATCAATATCTGCGATCTGATCAGATCTATATTAGCGTCCCCCTTAGATTTAGTGTTCTAAAAAACGCAGTGTTAGCGGGATCAGCCCAGATAACTGCTAACACCTGCGTTCAGCCTCTCTGCCCAGCCCAGCCCACCCAAGTGCAGGATCAATAGATCGCTGTCACTTACAAAACACATATCTGCAGCCTTCGCAGAGATCACGCCCGATCCCTGCGAATTCTGGCAGTGAATTTGGTAGCGACTTGACACAGGCACTGACAACCAGGTGCACTTTTTTGCCTGTGAGTCTCACTTGTGTACCTATAAATTTAGAGGCCATGTCTAATCGGAGGTACACTAGTGAAGAGGCCTACGCGATTGTGAGTATGACAGATGAGAGCGATGGGGAAGACCCAGTACTAGCGCTGCTACCCCTTCTGGTGAGCTGGCAAGCACCAGTGGCC
>BLSH010124634.1:149862-164158 GCA_018402905.1 Glandirana rugosa
TTCCAGGCCGTATGTCAAGACCTGTAAGTCTCGGGTACGGTATTTGCCACCCTCACTGCGGTAAGGCTGGGGCCGGCGAATACATCGGTCTCCGACACTTGGGCCATCCTTCTGACCCCCTTCTACCTTCGGAAGAGTCGTCACTGTCGTGACACGACCTCCCGAAACAAAATTCCGCTCAAAGAGTATTACACGATCATATGTTACGTATGATCGTGTAATACTGTAACGGAACGTCCCTTAAAAAAAAAGTGGTTGACACCAAATGATGACGAAATTATCAAATGTGAAAAAAAGGACGCAAATTTCATATGGGTACAATGTTGCATGACTGAGTATTTGTCATTCAAAGTGTGAGAGCGCTGAAAGCTGAAAATTGGTCTGGTTGTTAAGGGGGTTTAAGTGCCCAGTTGTCAAGTGGTTAATATTTTGAGTCATTGGCCTGGAACAGGGTCGGGAAGACCAGATATCCTTACCTTGGTCATTGATTCAAACTATTAAAGCAGTAGTAAACCACAGTTGGTGAAAAAAAAATTCCCTGCAAGGCAATGTCATAATGTGCTAGTATGCATTGTATACTAGCACATTATGAGAAACTCGCCTTAAAACAAAGCCCTCCAGCACAGTGCTGTCACTGCTGAGAAGGCTTCCATCTTCCCCCAGTCTTCCTACCGGGTTCACAGCCTCTGGCTACATAAGCGGCCGGGGTCGGAATGGCGTCACTCCCACCGTTTATGGCATGGGCTCTGAATGTCCAGAACTGTATGCCGGACCTTCAGAGCGCATGCCCAAGTGACATCACCGGCTGCATGAGATATTCACAGTACCTACAGGTAAGCCTTATTATAGGCTTACCTGCAGGTATAAGTGGTGTAACAGTGTTTAATACCACTTTAAAGCCAGAGGGTTAGCATTAGAGCAAGGCAACTAGCAACAGTGACATTCATCTTTGTCTTATGAGCAATCTACTTCAGGAAAGTACACCCCCTTGACACAACAGTACAGATCACCATTCCTTGAGGGTGCATTCACACCTGCGGATGCATTCACATATTAGTTGCAAGAACCCCAGTGGAGGTTCCCATAATTAGCTATAGGTGGCAGTCCTAGTGAAAGCAATGGGAGGCTGCCGGCTTCTGCATCTAATTGTGGCCACTCATATGTAATCTCTCATGAAGCAATCACATGCAAGTGATCAGCCCTGGACAAAGGCAGTCTGGGTCCAGGGCTGATCACTCACATCTGATCATTGCATGAGCAATTACATGTGATTGGCTGCGATTAGCTGCAGGAGCCCATAGCCTCCTATTGTTTTCAATGTGGCTGCTTCCTGCAGCTAATCATGGGAACCTCCACCTGGGTTCTTGCATCTAATCGGTGTGTGGGTGCATTTGCAGTAGGGTTGCCACATCATCCCTTTAATCCAGGACACATATGAATTACACAGGTTCTGAGGCTAATTCAATGCAGATAAGGCACCAAGTGAGTTTAATTACCACCTTAACCAGCCAAAGAACATGTGTAATTAATATGTGTCCTGGATTAAAGGGATGATGTGGCAACCCTAATTTGCAGGTGTGAATGAATCCTTATACCATCACCCCTTAGCACTTGAAAAGGTTGGTTGGGTTGTATGAACATCCCAACAAAAATCAGTTACTGTATATGCCATAGCAAGAGCAGTTCAATCAGCAAGGATGATCTGCATAGTAAACAAGCACTGTGAACCCTACTACTGTATGGTCTGCATCTCATCCATCCACTTTCTGATTGGGCACACTCAAATTAAAACCACTTTATGGGTTAGTAACACCCAGACCCTGCCTTTAAATATGGGAAACAATAAAGCAAAATACAATTTTCAATACATCCATAAGAACCTGACACTGGCTCCAACCCTTCCCCATTCTATCCAAAATGAAATATTTTCTTTTGTAAAATTACACAAGAAAAGTCTTCATGTGTATGGCCACTATACAATTATATGTGTATGTTTGCATATATGTCAATATTTTGAGGGACATTTTACAGAAAGCAGCTGCAGACACAATTTCAGAACACCCAAGGACAAGGATCATAAAGAAATGATACATATATTTTGGAATGAACAATTTTCCCAAGGGACAATAGCTCTGCCTTCTGTCTCATTTCTACAATCTGTTATCAGGAAGGTAGGAGATAAGATATGAGGCCTTCAATACTTCCTGCTGGGAGATGGGGGAAGCTGTCAGCAGCTGGTCAGAGGGGCAGTCATATAAGGTGGGCTTGTTTGTTTGGGCTGGATGGGTTCTGGAAATGTCCACTCCACACACCATCGTTCAGGCTCCAACTCTGCTGGCTTTAATCATTTTGACACCAGTCTTCCCTTATCAATCTAAATTATGTGGCTGCTCACAGTAATGTGTTATTGAAAGCCTAAGTGCTCTGAAGACTCTCCATTGCTACTGCTGGGCGTTAACCTAGGAGACAATTTATTTGGGCTTGAGGTTGACAATGACTTCCTTTCACATACTTCCAAGTAAATAACAAACTTTTAAATCAGACAACTTAGTAGGTGCTACATGAATAAAACCAAGAACACTTTATCTCTTTTCATCATTTCTGCTAGCTGGGCTGAAGTCAATGGGAACATAGCCAAGAAACATTCTACTTAAAAACCTACTGGGATCACAAAGCAAAAAGTAAAATAACTTTGGCTAATATCAAAACATTGTTAAATAGTCTTAACAATCACATAACCTCAGGTCCATAATCATTGCTGGTTGGAATGTTACCTCTCATGAATCCCTTTTATCAGTTTACAGATTATATTAAAAGAGTTATTATAAAATGTTATCCTGTCCATACACATGGCAACTTTGGGTGTTGGAATGAAAAAGCAATGGTTCACTGCAATCTGGCAAGCATGATTTAAATTGTTTGCCCTTTGTTGTTACCAGACAGGTGAAACCAGGTAGAAGGTGTCTGTGGATTTCTCAGTTCAATACAATCATTTGTTCAATCAAAAACTGATTTAAGACATTTGGAATTGCTGCAGAAAATGATTAGCGTATAGCCAGCAACAGGTTTTTCTCTCAACACCTTTAGAACCGGGTGTCCAACCTTTTGACCTTCCTGTGCAACATTGGAAAAAGAGGAATTGTCACTAACCATTAGGATAGCTGATCAGCAGGAAAAGCCAGGCAAGTCATTAATATAGATAATGCATCTGAGTAATAAAACTTCAATTTTTTTTGTAATATTTTTTATTAAAAAAGTTCAACATAAAACTATTGGAATATGTGACACTGTTTTTGATAAACGAATGCATCAATATTGGGTTGGATGGATGTAGTAGCAATTCTCAAGATGCTCATCAGATATTTTGGTTCTAATTTTGTGCTTCGTGTACCTCATCCTTGAGAATAGTTGTTCACACATATAGGTGCTGCCAAAAACTGATGTCATGAATAAGGTGTGATTGTAAAGAGTGGGATATTTTTCTTTGGGAAGATAAAACTTATAAAAGCCCAGTAAAGAAACACTGTCAAATGTTTCTTCAGCTGCATGTGTTTGCCTGTGTAAATGCCTTAAAAAATGTTTTAAAAAAATATGAATTTTTAAGTAAGTTTACGATTTTGTGTTGGGCAGCATTCATAGTCCAACCTTCAAAAAGTTGGTATCCATATAGGAAGTTTGTAAGGTTGTATTGGCACCTCATGCCACTTGTTTGCCCATATTTTGCTTTTTTATTTCTAATGAAGAGTTTGCCTTAAAAGACCATAAAGGCCATCTAACCAAACCTGACTTTGTATTTAACAAATTGGATATTAATAGATTTTTCTGTTCAGTTCATTGGTCAGCTCCAGAGCTTCTTTTAAAGGGCTAAAATAGAACTCCATTTTCTTTTAAAATTTTAACCCACCTCCATATTTAAAAAAAAATGGTATTTTACCCTACCTCTGCATGCTCCAGTGCTGTCCCCAACTTGGTACAACTTCAGATGGTCCTAGGGTTGCCACATCATCCCTTTAATCCAGGACACATATTAATTACCCAGGTTCTGTGGCTGATTAAGGTGATAATTAAACTCACTTGGTACCTTATCTGCATTAAATTAGCCTCAGAACCTGTGTAATTCATATGTGTCCTGGATTAAAGGGATGATGTGGCAATCCTAGATGGTCCTCTTTGTGCAGAATGACACTAATGTCATTCTGCCTATTTCATGTAAGCACAGCCTACCATGTACACATCTCCTGGGGGTACATCATGTGAGTACAAATTGTCCCAGGAGGGTAGAAAGAAAAAACAGAAAAGTTTGTTTTGTCTTTCTAACCTCTCCAGTTTGGAGTATGGTCACGAAATGTATATTAAGAACCCCCTTGGACTTGCCAACCATGTTACCATGGACCATACTAATGGAGATTTGCACCCTTTGTGAGTTCCTCATATATGTGCCTGGCGCTCACGGGTAATACCCCCACAGTTCCCAGCGCAGATGTCCCTAGACGGTCCTCTGTTTATTTCAACATGTGTTTAACCTAGAGCTTATCTTTTCGCATATTCCACCTACTCCTGAAGAAGTGGAGTATAGTCCATGAATCGAGTCGAGCCTTAAGGATGTAATTTTTTCATACTACCATCATGCGTCTTTTTTCTTAGTATATTTTTTGACCTCATATATGAATTTTAGCCAATCATGAATCTACTAGGTATTTTTTTTCCATCCACACGATGAGCTCATTACCTAATATTTTATGTGACACATGTTATGATCTAATCATTGATGAATTTGTTTTTATTCTGTATATGAATCGTTTCAATTATGGATACATCTTTTACAATTGTTGATGAGGTTTTTTTACTAAAATTCACTCTCAACATAATTTTCTACAATATCTACTATGTCATGAGTCTACCTGTATGCATGTATACAGTATCTTACAAAAGTGAGTACACCCCTCACATTTTTGTAAATATTTTGATATATCTTTTCATGTGACAACACTGAAGAAATGACACTTTGCTACAATGTAAAGTAGTGAGTGTACAGCTTGTATAACAGTGTAAATTTGCTGTCCCTCAAAATAACTCAACACACAGCCATTAATGTCTAAACCATTGGCAACAAAAGTGAGTACATCCCTAAGTGGAAATGTCCAAATTTGGCCCAATTAGCCATTTTCCCTCCCCGATGTCATGTGACTCGTTAGTGTTACAAGGTCTCAGGTGTGAATGGGGAGCAAGTGTGTTAAATTTGGTGTTATCGCTCTCATACTGGACACTGGAAGTTAAACATGGCACCACATGGCAAAGAACTCTCTGAGGATCTGAAAAAAATAATTGTTGCTCTACATAAAGATGGCCTAGGCTATAAGAAAATTGCCAAGACCCGTAAACTAAGCTGCAGCACAGTGACCAAGACCATTCAGGGGTTTAACAGGACAAGTTCCACTCAGAACAGGCCTCGCCATGGTTAACCAAAGAAGTTGTGTGCACATGCTCAGCATCATATCTAGAGGTTGTCTTTGGGAAATAGAGGTATGAGTGCTGCCAGCATTGCTGCAGAGATTGAAGGGGTGGGGAGTCAGCCTGTCAGTGCTCAGACCATACGCCGCACACTGCATCAAATTGGTCTACATGGCTGTCATCCCAGAAGGAAGCCTCTTCTAAAGATGATGCACAAGAAATCCTGCAAACAGTGTGCTGAAGACAAGCAGACTAAGGACATGGATTAATGGAATCATGTCCTGTGGTCTGATGAGACCAAGATAAACTTATTTGGCTCAGATAGGGGCAAGCATATGTGGCCCAGGTAAGGAGTACAAAGACAAGTGTGTCTTGCCTACAGTCAAGCATGGTGGTGGGAGTGTCACGGTCTGGGGCTGCATGAGTGCTGCTGGCACTGGGGAGCTACAGTTCATTTGAGGGAACCATGAATGCCAACTTGTACTGTGACATACTGAAGCAGAGCATGATCCCCTCCCTTTGGAGACTGGGCCGCAGGGTAGTATTCCAACATGATAATGACCCCAAAAAACACCTCCAAGGTGACCCCTGCCTTGTTAAAGAAGCTGAGGGTAAAGGTGATGGACTGGCCAAGCATGTCTCCAGACCTAAACCCTATTGAGCATCTGTGGGGCATCCTCAAATGGGAGGTGGAGCGCAAGGTCTCTAACATCCACCAGCTCCGTGATGTAGTCATGGAGGAGTGGAAGAGGACTCCAGTAACAACCTGCCTGTGAAGCTCTGGTGAACTCCATGCCCAAGAGGGTTAAGGCAGTGTGGGAAAATAATGGTGGCTACACAAAATGTTGACACTTTGGGCCAAATTTGGAGATTTTCACTTAGGGGTGTACTCACTTTTGTTGCCAGTGGTTTAGACATTAATGGCTGTGTGTTGATATATTTTGAAGGGACTGCAGATTTACACTGTTATACAAGCTGTACACTCACTACTTTACATTGTAGCAAAGTGTCATTTCTTCAGTGTTGTCACATGAAAAGATATAATAAAATATTTACAAAAATGTGTTGGGTGTACTCATGTTTGTGAGATACTGTATATATGAATTATCTACATGTATTTTACCATTTACCAACTTTTTTGTCACACACCTCATATAAAGTCCCAACTTCTTCCTTTTTTTATACAAGTAGTTATTGTGAAAACTTCTTTGAACTTTAAAATCAGCTTATACTGTAAGGGCGCGGGATTTAGTCACTAATAAAAATTTAGCAAAACAGATTTTTACACCATGATTAAAGGACAACCATTTTTTTCTTTATAGTCAGAAAAATAAACTATTTTTGTTTTAGGTTTGGATCTAGTATGAAAGGGTTGATTTGCCTGTCAATTTGTTTTTTTTTTCTTTTGCTCTCTGTGTCCTGTGCTCCCTTCACTTCCTGTCATGTAGACAGGAATGATATCAAATCTCCCCAAAGTAGGGGGGATCCCCTCTTAGATTTCCTTTCACTTCCTGTTCCAGTAATAAATGCATAATTTTGGATTTCCCATCATCTGCTCTTCCAGTGACCCATAGTCACCAGGACAACAAGAAAGGATGATTCTCCCAGTTATAGGTACACTTTGCTTTCATGAATTGGCAGAATTTCCTCCAGTAGGGCCAGTGCATAGACTGACTGTGACAACTTTATCGTAACAATGAACAAGGTTCTATAGCTTAAAGTGGTTCTACTAATATTACACGCAAGATAAAATATGGACTTTAAAGCTAAACAGCTCAGTATAAACACTCATATGTATATGATGTAATCCAAAGTTTTTGTAATGCACTTAAAAGATATCAAACAGATGACATAATCTGAAATTCAGAACCCAGACCAAACATGTAAAAGAAATGTGTTATCCTGTTTTATCTGAATGAAAGAAAACAAAAAAGAAGCTGAACTGCAGCTGTGATGGCTAACAGAGCTAGGTAGGGGCAGGAAACTGGTCTAGTCCCCGCACGGTGATGTGGACCAGGCAGGTGTCAGTAGAGAGATAAGGTCTAGAATAATGCATGGCCCAAACTCCTACCTCGTCTTGTGGGAACTTGATCACTCACTGCTCCATTTTCAAGAAAATCTAAGGAGACCCACATAACATATATTATAGTTTGCAAAAGAAGGGAAGTGTTCACAATGACAGGCTAATGGACATAGAGCTCATGGATATCCAGTCTGCCCTGTATGTAATTTAAAAGGAACATGTTCTGAAAGAAATTACCTGTGTTATAGCAATGAGGTCTGTCCTAACAAAATGCAGGGAAATGTTGGGAAAGTAATATTTGGGGCTAAATTTTTGTTACATTATTTATTTCCAACCCCCAGTGCAGGAAAACAAGAATGGCATTACCATTCTTTGGTGTCAGTAATATGTGCAATATCAGTGTGTGGAGTCACAAAATGGATAAATGATGTCCTTAGTAAAATAGCGGGACAGGAGGGAAGCTTTTAGGCTCCATGCACACTAGCATTTTTTATAAGCTCAAAAAATGCTAGAAAAAAACGCTGGATGAAAAATGCTGATAATAGCATTTTGTGCCACCTTGTAATAGTGTTTAGTAGCTTTTAGAAGCCTTTAGGAGCATTTAGAAGCATTAGAATTTTATTAGTATTTTTACAGTACATGAGCAAAAAAAACTCCAAAAAAGCTGTTAGGAGCGTTTAGAAACTCAACTCTATAAAAGCCTATGTGTCAATATACACATAGGCTTTTAGCAGCGTCTAGGAGCTGCTGTGGTTAGGGGAGTGTCAACCTTCCTCTCCTGAACGTGGAAGAATCGTGTTAAGGATAGGAATGTTTTGACCGCCGGCTGTGGAAAAACACAAACTGCGGCAAAATCGAGGTAACGATTTTGCCATGTTTTGTGTTTTCCTGTGGCCAGCAGTCAAAGTAGGCAGTGTGTACATGAAGCCTTACAGTGCTTGGTGGCTTTAGAGCCTCAGACTATTGTCTCATCTGTAAACATTAAAGCCGTTCTTCAACCTAGAAGAAAAAAATGAAAAGTCAGCAGCTACAAATACTGTAGATGCTGATTTTTAATAATAGGACACTTGCCTTTCCAGGGATTCAGCATGGTCTTCACCTAAGCCAGCTCTTTGACCATCTTCGGGTCCAGGCACTGGCATGTTTACTTTGAGAGGCCAGCTGTAACTGCTTGCGACTTCACAGCCAGCTTCCCAATGTGCATGTTTGAGTTGTGGATGGTCCCGCCGCAGCTTTCTGGGACCTGTGACGTGTCCCAGAAAGCTGCGAGGGAAGGGGGGGTCGAACTTCTGCTCAAATCGCTGTGTCGATTCACCTTGAAAAAAAGAAACTGTCAAAACCTGAAGAAGAGAGGGGAGGAGGCAGACAAGTGAAACTTCCCCTTTTGGGCAAAGTTCCACTTTAAGGTATTTGTGAA
The DNA here is from genome assembly GCA_018402905.1 of Glandirana rugosa. Lineage (NCBI taxonomy): Eukaryota > Metazoa > Chordata > Amphibia > Anura > Ranidae > Glandirana > Glandirana rugosa. The sequence continues at coordinate 158,754 of BLSH010124634.1, forward strand.
GTTTACTAAACTTAAAGTGGTTGTTAAGCCATTATCTCATCTTTATACCATCCCCTCTGTAAAGAGTCATGTGATCGCTGGAAGACACTGGTGGTCAAAGTACATGGGGAAGGTAGAAACTGTCAGGATCAGCCAGGTATTTCAGGTGTTTCTGGGGGGGGGGGGGGGGGTCAAACGACACAGCACAAACACTGTGCTGTATATAATGCTTTATAGGAACAGGATCCATTTTTTTGGGGCTAGCAAACGTTTAAAAACATTTTTCCATAGAGAAATGTAAGCCTATTGTACAACATAAATACTTATAACCTATAAGTGGGGGCATTACATCATTGCAGGAAATGACATTGTCTCCAAGCTTGCATTTCCAAGGCAATGAAGGGGAATCTGCTATCAGTCAAGGTAGAAGGGATTGGCGGGGCTAATGGCTTTGTACTGCGTGCCTACGCACACCGTGCCTGTACTAAGAGTGGAACGACAGAAGACATAAACTGACCATGCTAGCATGGATCGGCTGCCATGAATGCATGGACAGTTTACTCTTTGGAGGAGGGGCACAGGCAGGATCAACAAGGTATTAGAGAACACCGGCAGGCAAACATTTTTTCTAGATTTACAAACACTTCATAACAACCCTAGTGGATATATGATGAAGTACAACATAAAATCAGCTATAGGCCTCCTGGATCTTCACCCTCCTAAAGACAAGTCTTGCACAAGTCTATTAATGCTAACACTTGACATTCTACTTGTAGCTCCAAACAGCAGCTGAGGGAGAGGAGCTACTGCATTTTCATTGTGTCGGTTACTGCCTTTGCTTGTGTTGATAGGAGACTTTAAAGCAGACACAGCTGCAGGAGGAGATTACTATTGTGGGACTGTGCAGGCAATGTTGAGCCCCCCCCCCCACCCACTTTTCCCAGTAGGGACACACACTGAATGTGGACTGCTAGGATTGTGGGAAGTGTAGTCTTACTCTGGTTGAGCTGGCTTGATAGGCTGGGGAGAGGAAACTACTGATCTTGTGGGGCACTGGGGGACAGAGGAGAAGTGGTCTTTCTTGTTGCTTTTTCTGGGCTGAGGAGGAGAAGTGTGGAGGTTATTCAGAGACACATCAAGATACTAGCTGACCGCTCACTGCTACACTTGAATGAAAGAGAGGCACAGCGACAGACATTCTGGGACATTGGAGAGTGCCATGGATGCTGATAGAGTCTGCTGTCTGATCAGGAGGGAAGGATGCTGTGGACACAAACCGGCAGTGTTTCACCCACTATACAGAGGGAAACCACCTGCTAAAAAGGTAAGTTGGTGAAAGGCCGCTGGCTAAATCCACACTAAGCTTTGACAAAAGAGGTACAGTGTTACCTGCAGTATCCTATCTAAGTATCGCAGAGCCAGTGCTTATCAGTACTTAAAGGGACCAGAGTCAGTGCCATCATCAGCTTTTAAGGGACATTATCCTGAGCTCTCCAACATAACAGTGGGACCCCAATAAGCTAGCCAGCAGAACAGAATATAGGGCAGGGGAAGCCATCCCTGCCGTAAGAAGACAGTGATTATTTTTAGCGGCTGTAGCAGCCACCAGATATAATTGCAGATAAAACCTGGCATGCTGGTTGTACCCAAGTTGATAGATTGAACAACTTGGTACATTTGAACCGTGTATGACATTCCTAAGCTTTGCCAAAAAAATCTGAAAGCCAATTGGTTTCTGTGCAGAGCTGCACCAGATTTTGCATTTTCCAGTTTTAGTAAATCATCCCCAAGGTGTATACATATAACATGGTTTCATCTAAGCAATTTCAAAAGTCATGTTCAGTTAAATGTTACCAACATTTAACAGGAAGTAGTGTAATATGGAGGTAATATGAAAGAAACCAAAGTAGAATAAAAAAAGTGGTTGCCAGGTGGTTTTGACCTTGATTAATAGGTAGCCCCATAGTTAGAGAAATAGTTGACTAAGTCTATAGGTATGTAGTTTGCAATCCAGTATACCCTTTTTTTGAATTTATGGACAGAGTAGTATTTATTCCATACAACAACAGGTAAATCTCCTGCACTGTGCGGTGGGCCTAGGTGCAATATTAAGCTTCTATTGAGGATATGGATAATGCTGGCTTTGCCAGACTGGGGAAGTCAAAAGTACTAGAACAAAGAAAAAGAAAAAAAGATAGAAGGCGCGTGGCCTAGCGCACTATCCTTGGTAAAAGTTTATTAATTAACAGAAGTAGGTGTTGTACTCACATTTGGCAACTGGAATAAAAGCACATCATATTATTCCTCCATAGGAGTCCATATGAAATTACCCCCATCCCATGGGGCTATCAGATAGTAGGATAGGCTGACGCGTATCAAGGAGTTCCTCTTCCTCAGAGCGAACCAAGAATAATGCGCTATGCCAGGCGCCTTCTATCTTTTTCTTTGTTCTAGAGTAGTATTTATATATTTTTACATCAATGTACTTATATCTACTGTATTTATTTCCCCTTGTGATTACCACCATATATAATAATAATGCAATGTAGAAAATGCTCCCATTCAGTTTGTAAATATGATTTAAATCATAGTGTTATCATGTGTTTAAAATATTAAACAATTTATGAAACATATCATTTTGATATGTCACTTATTATATAAACTGAATGCTAAACTTTCTACATAAAAAAAACATTTGTGCATTGAAAGTCAGTAGATGTTTCCAAAACAAAATTTGTGAGATTGTCACTGAGCAGAACATTTCTTAGCTTTACAGCTTGAAAAATGTCACTTTCCCTAGTGACTTATCCCATATTATATATCCTTACTGCAGTCTAGCATATGTAATAGACATATATTGTTTCGTTCTGAATAAATATTCTGAAAAAATTTACATTATTTCGGAAATTCGGATATATCCAAATACCTAAATTACAGTATAAACTAAGCTTACTTAATGCTCCGAATAACGAAACTAAATGCGTCCGAATTTCCGAAATCGAATTGAAATTCAAATCAAATTTTACATCAAATTCCAGTCGAATTTGAACTGTAAACATGTTTCTGGAATTAAAGACTGTGTGTGTTATTAGAGTGACCATTTCATAATAATGCTGTTTTAGGTAAGTCAAAGGTGATTTAAAGAGGCATTGTAATCATTTGATGAAGATTTTTCTTTTGTTTGTTCACTTTGCCACATTTGAATAATAAAAAAAAAAAATCTAAAGTTTTCGATTCGGCCAATTCAAAATTTATCGATGCGAACATTTCGATTAAAAAAAATTGGTAAATTCAAAGAAAAGTTGAAAAAGACATAAAACGAATCAAAACAAAACCAAACACAAATTCTGAATACCAATCCCGAATACAAACTGAACGAATCAACCAAATTTAACAAAACTAAATAACAAGATTAATGAATCTAAACGAAATTGAACAAAACAATTTTTTTTTTGTCATGCACATGTCTATGTAAACTCCTACAATAAGTTTTTCTTATTTTCTTTATATTTCTTTCTGATTTCTCTTTATTTTCTCCATGGAATGAAAAACCTCTCCCCCTGTTAAAGAGAAAAAAGGGAGGTGTTATATAGTCCTAACATGCTTCCTGTCATGGGGTGACAACGCTACTCAGTACAGTTGTAATGGCAAGATTACTGGGTTAAAAGAAAAGAAAACAGTTTGAAAAACAAAAACCGCCACTACTTCTAAGGACCACTAAGCTGCAATACTTTTACATTTAAATTCTTGTTGTTGGATTTAGATTTGCTTTAAGCATGCTGAAAGACAAACCCTAGTCAGGCATAAAAGAGTAAAATGAATGCAGCTCTGTAATCATCAATACATCTGTAGCGGTGCTCCCATAGGGGTTGATGAAAGTAGTGGTTCACCTGTCACCTCTGCCCAGCTCAACATACATTCCACAGTCACTCTTGAGACAATGCAAGTTGAGTTTCTTCTTAAATTGTTGGAGTACTGTTTGACCCATAATTACTTTGAATTTGAAGGTGAGTTTTATATTCAAACCCAGGGCACACCTGCTGAGGCAAATTTTGCCCCCAACTATGCCAACCTCATCATGATCCATTTGGAACATCAGCTCATATGGCACAACAATCCATATACCTCCCACTTGGTGTTCTACGGTCATTACATTGACGACGTAGTCCTCATTTGGGATGGACCAGAATCTTCTATTCAGGCCTCGCCATGGTCAACCAAAGTGCACATGCTCAGTGTCATATCCAGAGGTTGTCTTTGGGAAATAGACGCATGACTGGTACCAGCATTGCTGCAGAGGTTGAAGGGGTGGGGGTCATCCTGTCAGTGCTCAGACCATACGCCGCACACTGCATCAAATTGGTCTGTGTGGCTGTCATCCCAAAAGGAAACCTCTTCTAAAGATGATGCACAAGAAAGCCTGCAAACCATTTGCTGAAGACAAGATTACTGGAACCATGGCCTGTGGTCTGATGAGACCAAGATAAACTTATTTGGTTCAGATGGTGTCAAGCATGTGTGGCATCAGCCAGGTGAGGAGTACAAAGACAAGTGTGTTTTGCCTACAGTCAAACATGGTGGTGGGAGTGTCATGGTCTGGGGCTGCATGAGTGCTGCTGACACTGGGGAGCTACATTTCATTGAGGGAACCATGAATGCCAACATGTACTGTGACATACGGAAGCAGAGCATGATCCCTTCCCTTTGGAGACTGGGCCACAGGGCAGTATTCCAACATAAGGACCCCAAACACGACCACTGCCTTGCTAAAGAAGCTGAGGGTAAAGGTGATAGACTGGCCAAGCATATCTCCAGACCTAAACCCTATTGCGCATCTGTGGGCATCCTCAAACTGAAGGTGGAGGAGCACAAGGTCTCTAACATCCACCAGCTCCATGATGTCATCATGGAGGAGTGGAAGAGGACTCCAGTGGCAACCTGTGAAGCTCTGATGAACTCCATGCCCAAGAGAGTTAAGACTGTGCTGGAAAATAATGGTGGCCACACAAAATATTGACACTTTGGGCCCAATTTGGAGATTTTCACTTAGGGGTGTACTCACTTTTGTTGCCAGCGGTTTAGACATTAATGGCTGTGTGTTCAGTTATTTTGAGGGGACAGCAAATTTACACTGTTATACAAGCTGTACACTCACTACTTTACTATAGCAAAGTGTCATTTCTTCAGTGATGTCACATGAAAAGATAAAATAAAATATTTACAAAAATGTGTGGGGTGTACTCACTTTTGTGAGATATTGTGTGTGTGTATATATATATATACCAGACCATCCCCAGCGGCGGGTAAGATGACTTCAAGGGGTAAGGGTGGAGAGAGTGAGAGGACGGGAAATTTGCATAATGTATGGCGATCGTAGTCAAAGTTGCAGGAAGCAGCGCAAAAGTTTATTTGTTATTGTTGCCGGC
>BLSH010124634.1:164168-178814 GCA_018402905.1 Glandirana rugosa
TCAGAGAGTTATTTGCCATGAGGTGCTATGTTGAACTTCTAGTGACAAGTATGAGAGAGTAAGAGCAATAACACAAAATTTAACACACCTGCTCCCCATTCACACCTGAGACCATGTAACACTAACGAGTCACATGACACTGGGGAGGGAAAATGGCTATTTGGGCCCAATTTGGATATTTTCACTTAGGCGTGTACTCACTTTTGTTGCCAGCGGTTTAGACATTAATGGCTGTGTGTTCAGTTATTTTGAGGGGACAGCAAATTTACACTGTTATACAAGCTGTACACTCACTACTTTACTATAGCAAAGTGTCATTTCTTCAGTGATGTCACATGAAAAGATAAAATAAAATATTTACAAAAATGTGTGGGGTGTACTCACTTTTGTGAGATATTGTGTGTGTGTATATATATATATACCAGACCATCCCCAGCGGCGGGTAAGATGACTTCAAGGGGTAAGGGTGGAGAGAGTGAGAGGACGGGAAATTTGCATAATGTATGGCGATCGTAGTCAAAGTTGCAGGAAGCAGCGCAAAAGTTTATTTGTTATTGTTGCCGGCAAGAGGGACATATTGCAGCCAATTGCCCAGTTGTGGATGAACCTATGGAATGTGGCTATCTATGAGACAGACATCAGTCGCTGTTTGCGACAGTTGCATGCAGTGCCACTCGGGGAACTGAAAAACATTTATGCAAAATGTGTATTAATGGTAAAAATGTTGTTGTGTTGCTAGATTCAGGTAGTCTGGTAACATTGATCAAAGCTGAATTAGTTACTACAGAGGTCTCTGGGAATAACAAGGTGGCTGTTATTTGTGTACATGGGGACACCGGAGAGTATCCTGTGGCTAAAGTGGTTTTTGAGACCCCCAAAGGTAACCTAACTCATCAGGGGGGGCGGTGCCTCACTTACCACATGATGCTATTGTGGGGAGGGATTTTCCAAAATTCTAGAAACTCTGGGATGGTCCTGAACCCCCCACAGAGGCCCCTAGAGGCCATGAAGAGGAATCCCAGGTATCCTCTGAGAATGGTGAGACCTCTCCAGATTTTCCCTTGTCGGTGTTGGTCGGAGACACTCGGGAACCTGGGGAGGAACCAACATCTTCAGGCGAAAACATGCCGTCTGTGGAGCTCTCTGATTTAGAGGTTCACAGGGAAAATGTTTCCACAGAACAGGTAAAGGACCCCACCCTGATAAAAGCACGGGAAAATGTGGTAAAGATAGATGGTGAATTAGTGAACCCAGATCAGTCCTGCAGTTACCCATACTTTATGGTGGAAAGGGATCTGTTGTATGGGGTTTCCCAAAAGGCGGATGAAACCATTGAGCAACTTGTGGTACCCAAACCATATAGGAAGTTGGTATTGGAACTAGCCCATGGGCACATTTTGGGAGGTCATTTGGGGGCGGAGAAAACCAGAGAGAGAGTATTGCAAAGGTTCTATTGGCCTGTGGTCATGAAGGAAATAGAAAATTGTTGTTCCTCCTACCCTGTGTGTCAGAAGTCGGCACCTTTGTCGCATTTCTGTAACCCACTGGTACCTCTCCCCATCATTGAGGTTTGAGAGGATCGCAATGGATTTGGTAGGTTCGATACTGAAGTCCGCTAGGGGGCATCAGTACATTTTGGTCATAATGGACTATGCCACCCGCTATCCCGAAGCGATCCCTCTTAGGAATACCTCCGCCAAGACGATCTTCAGCCGTGTGGGTATTTGTAAGGAATTGCTTACAGACCAGGGTACCCCATTTATGTCCAGGGTAATGTAAGAGTTGTGCAAGTTGTTCAAAGTGACACAATTACATACATCCGTGTATCACCCTCAAACAGATGGGTTGGTTGAAAGGTTCAACAAAACCCTAAAACAAATGTTAAAAAAGGTGGTGGATCGAGATAGAAAGGATTGGGATTGTTTAAAACCCTACTTGATGTTTGCTATTCGGGAAGTACCACAATCCTCTACCGGGTTCTCGCCCTTCAAGTTACTTTATTGGGAGGGGAGTAATAAAACCCCAAGTCAATAAAGTGGAGGCCATACATAGCTGGCCGCGCCCCAATAGCAAGAAGCAGGTTCAAGCATTCCTCGGAATTGCTGAATACTATCTGTGATTCATTCCTCACTTTGCTACGCAGGCTGTGCCCGTAACCAACCTGACAAAAGGCAAAGAGTCTACCATGGTGAAATGGACTCTGGAGGCTGAAGCAGCCTTCCAGGCTTTTAAAAAAGCCCTATGTAGCCAACCAGTGCTGTACTCACCTGACTTCGCTAAGGACTTTGTGGTACAGACTGATGCGTCAGACGTAGGCTTAGGAGCAGTGTTGTCCCAGGTCTGGAAGGGAGAAGAGAGCCCAGTCATTTATCTTAGCAGGAAACTGAAACCCGATGAAGAAAACAATGTCACAATTGAAAAAGAGTGTCTAGCGGTGAAATGGGCGCTAGACTCCCTGAGATACTATTTGCTGGGTAGACACTTTGACCTGATTACAGATCACGCGCCCTGAAAGTGGATGGCTCAAAACAAGGAGACCAATAGAAGGGTAAATCGGTGGTTCCTGGCCCTGCAAGAATACAACTTCAACGTGGGGTTCAAATGGGGAATGTGGATGCTCTATCTCAGGTACCTGCATACCTGGCTGTGTGTGTCCCAAACCCCAGTTTGAAACAAGAGGGGGTATGTGACAGCAGGCAGGTAAAGACGCCTGGTTGCACGCAGGATGGCAGGTACATCTGCCCAAGATTTAAAGTGTATACAGACTTATACCACTAGGGGGAGTGCTGGGAGTCTTGCAGAAGTAGAGGTAATGAGCCCAGCTGAGTTGAGCTGGCTCATTATGTCCTCTACAAGAATTCCCAGCAAGCATAGGTGAGTGCTCCATCCTGGAACCAGTATCTGTGACCATAGACTGGGGAGCGTAACACACATCCTGTACATGGTAAGGCCTGTGTGGCTGAGTGTCCTGCAGTGAGTAGGAGCTAGGTAGAGCGGTAGGCTGTACCCAGCTGACAGACAGGGAAGCCTATTGTGCAGTCAGTGGCCAAGTGGCCTAGGATTTATTTTGTTGTTTGCTTTTGTTTTGCTGTTTATCACATTGTAACTAGTGAGAATAAACAACCTTTTTGTTTTCACCTGAAACTGCTGTCTCGCTGTGCCTAAATTGTGTAGTGAACCCTTCCAGGGGGTCACACTCACCCGCTGCTGAGCTAACCCCCTTACAGTGTGTGTATATATATATATATATATATACACACATATATATAAATATTTATTAATTTGAGATAGATATTCCATTTCATTCTATTCTAATTCCGTTCCATATACAGTATCTCACAAAAGTGAGTACACTCCTCACATTTTTGTAAATATTTCATTATATCTTTTCATGTGTCAACACTGAAGAAATTACACTTTGCTACAATGTAAAGTAGTGAGTGAACAGCTTGTATAACAGTGTAAATTTGCTGTCCTCTCAAAATAACTCAACACACAGCCATTAATGTCTAAATCACTGGCAACAAAAGTGAGTACACCTCAAAGTGAAAAAATGTCCAAATTGGGCCCAATATTAATCATTTTCCCTCCCGGGAGTCATGTAAGTCATTAGTGTTACAAGGTCTCAGGTGTGAATGGGGAGTAGGTGTGTTAAATTTGGTGTTATCACTCTCAATCTGGTTACTGGAAGTTCAACATGGCACCTCATAGCAAAGAACTCTCTGAGGATCTGAAAAAAAGAATTGTTGCTCTACATAAAGATGGCTTAGGCTATAAGAAGATTGGCAAGACCCTGAAACTGAGCTGCAGCATGGTGGCCAAGAGCTTACAGCGGTTTAACAGGACAGGTTCCACTCAGAACAGGCCTCGCCATGATCGACTAAAGTGCACATGCTCAGTGTCATATCCAGAGGTTGTCTTTGGGAAATAGACATATGACTGGTGCCAGCATTGCTGCAGAGGTTGAAGGGGTGGGGGGTCAGCCTGTCAGTGCGCAAACCATACGCCGCACACTGCATCAAATTGATCTGCATGGCTGTTGTCCCAGAAGGAAGCCTCTTCTAAAGATGATGCACAAGAAAGCCCGCAAACAGCTTGCTGAAGACAAGCAGATTAAGGACATGGATTATTGGAACCATGTCCTGTGGTCTGAAGAGACCAAGATAAACTTATTTGGTTCAGATGGTGTCAAGAGTGTGTGGCAGCAACCAGGCGAGGAGTACAAAGACAAGTGTATTTTGCCTACAGTCAACTTGATCTATGTCCTTGAGCTAGGAACCAAGTGTTTTCCACCAATTAGACATCAGTATAGAAAGAATCGTCCCTTTAAAATCAAAAGTAACTAAAATAACCAATGTACACAATAGTCAGCTTAATGTTCTATATGTAGGATGTTTTCCTGCTGTATGCCCCTTCTGTTCTCCCCTCATGTATCTCATTGTCCCCCCCCCCCCCTTCTGCCTCACCAAAAATGTCAGCTGTAAAGCTGTGCACTTGTTGTCATGACATCTATGAATATGGCCATTGATTAAAAGAAGCTAATCACTAAACACACCATTTCCTTTCCCCTTATGTAAATTCACTCTGAAGGACGGCACCTCCGCGAATTTGAGCAAAATAAAAGGGAGGTGAGGTGACCGCCCAATCAGAACGTCTAGATGAAGCTATGCCATTTGCATAGCGAAACACTTTGACGTCACGAGTGTCACGTGACATCACAGGAGGAGGACGGCGCATGCTGGTGATTGATGCGCTGTGAATCGGCAACGAGGCTTGGACCGCGCTTGGCACTTGGTCCCCTCACACACATGCTTTTAGCATCCTGGACTCTGAAATCCTGAGGCTCCGGAGTACAGCAGCCCGGCACTACATGTGCAGTCTAGTCCGCATGGGAGGGACCAAGTGCCATCACACTTATTGGACCAGCACCTGACCCTGGAGTGGACAACCGGCCAAAAAGTAGTGACAAACCGGGAGACGGTGGACCCTACTAGCGGTGAGTCTTGGGAACTTTCTACTACATGCAATTTATGCTAACTATAAGACCACCATTCCCATCTCTCCAACGCAAAGTGGATCCCCACACCCTGCATATTTATTACATCTTTCAATCATCCCGGTGAGCACAATAGTTCCCTGTGATGCAGGACATCTTAGTGTCCACAATGTGCCCTATGTGAACCCCACTATAGGCTTCAAGCTATTTGTCAGGAAGGACTGAGTTCTCCAACAAAAATTGCACTAGCCTTAAGGGCTATCACATTCAGCCAAGACTATCACCGGGACTTGTTGTCATTACCACAGTTGGCCCCTACCAGCAGGGGCAACTGTATCTACCAATCACTTAACCCGGTGGGACTGTGATTACCTCACCTTGGCCGTATTGAATTCCTCACTCCATACTCCGCTCCCAGGAGTTGGTTCCAATCCCCCATTGTTTTCCTACATATACATTCGGTCCATCCCCAATTCACACCCACTACCTTTGGGCATTGTATAATGCCCCATTTCCCCAGTCCTTTACCAGGCCCTATCCCAGCGGTCTTGAACCTTCACCAGGACTCAGCACGTCACAGCTACTTCCATGTCAGGGTACCCAGGAAGGACACTCCATTATTTTTGTCCCCCCTTTTTTTGGGGGAGTGCATGAGACCGCCCATTCCCCCTTGTGCGTCTGGACGCTGTTTTAACTGTTGTTGCCCATTTCCCCTGTGTGTGATTACCTAGTGTGTCTCCTTCGTTGCCCAAGGGTCCGTTGGACCCTACATGGGCCTAGTGGTGTAATCCTTGCCCATCAGTATTTAATTTTGCAATGTACCGCATGTCTTTTAAACTGATGATACTATTAAAGTGATTTATTATTTTCTTACCTGTTGATGTCCTTTGCCCGTCCCACACTAAATAACCTCTTTGTCCTCTGTGCTCTCACAAAGGACACCTTTTGTTGTTTGTTGTTGCCTACAGTCAAGCATGGTGGTGGAAGTATCATGGTCTGGGGCTGCATGAGTGCTTCCGGCACTGGGGAAGTACAGTTCATTGAGGGAACCATGAATGCCAACATGTATTGTGACATACTGAAGCAGAGCATGATCCCCTCCCTTCGAAGACTGGGCCATAGGGCAGTATTCCAACGTAATAACGACCCAAAACACACCTCCAAGATGACCACTGCCTTGCTAAAGAAGCTGAGGGTAAAGGTGATGGACTAGTCAAGCATGTCTCCAGACCGAAACCCTATTGAGCATCTGTGGGGCATCCTCAAATGGAAGGTGGAGGAGCGAAAGGTCTCTACCATCAACCAGCTCCATGATGTTGTCATGGAGGAGTGGAAGAGGACTACAATGGCAACCTGTGAAGCTCTGGTGAACTCCATGCCCAAAAAGGTTAAGGCAGTGCTGTAAAATAATGGTGGCCACACAAAATAATTGACACTTTGGGCCCAATTTGGACCTTTTCACTTAGGGGTGTACTCACTTTTGTTGCCAGCGGTTTAGACATTAATGACTGTGTACTGAGTAATTTTAAGGGAACAGCAAATTTGCACTGTTATACAAGCTGAGGGGTGGACTCACTTTTGTGAGATACTGTATATATACACATTACCACCAAATGAATCTTATTACACTATTATGATCCAGTTCATGTTTTTCCCTATAAGCTTTGCTTATTGGTTTAATGTGTGTATGTGTGCATATATAATTGTTGGATAGCTAGAGTGCTCTATTCCATTTCGTGTGAAGAGGGAGTTTGAAAGCTCCAAACATGAGTGATCTGCCTGCTGAAGTCTGATTCTGAACTGACATTTCCAGATGACCTCTGAGGGTTCCTCCATCTGTTAGACCAGTGCGGAGATCCCCAGAAGAGTGGGAAACCACTGGTGGAGCTGGATCTTGCACCGCCCTGTCTCCATTGGTCTCTATCAGTCACACCAGGACACACCGGACCCAGCAGATGAACCCATGTTCCACGCGCTGTAATCCCGCCACATTGTGGGTGTGCAATTGTCTTTATCTTTAATTAAAACATACTAACTGCTACGCTTAGAAGGCAACGCTTTTTGTCTTCCTTGACTCTTGAGACAATGAACAGATCTGTGCTTTGTTTTGTTTTTCTATTGAGAGGAATTCAACTTGGATGGGTAAGGGGGTTTATGGGATGCCCAGTGAGTCAGAACAGTTCTTAGTGGGACAAACATATATACACTCTGTACACTCTGGTATACACACTCCTCTCTTACTCCAGCACAATCTTGCTTGCAGCCTACTCCTTTTCCTCTCTCCTGCACATTTCTTCTTCTGGCCTAGCTAGCACGTGGTGAGGCCTGCCTTTGGCTCTGGTCAGGCCTCGGTGACTGCAGACCCCTCAGGTGTAGACTGCAGTGACCCAACTCCACTGCCCAGTAACACCACAGTCCCAACTGGCTCTTGCACCCTTCTCAGACTGTCTCTCTCTCTCCCCAATCTGCTCCGGTGTGCCTCTTCCAACTTCCTGGGTGTGCGTCACTTACCGACACCTGGTGGATGCCTCCTGGTGACTTGCCCGGCAGCACCACTCCGTTGCTCTCTCCTGCTCCCAGGTCAGGACTCCCCATGTGATGTGCTGAGGGGTCCTTTCCTCCCCCGAGCCTCTGGACCCAAGCTCACCCCCCCAGAATGGGGGCTCCCTCCTTAGTCCCTGCAACTAGTGCTCCATCTCCCAGTTCTTCCACCTGAACTCTGCTCCCTGGCTGAGCTGACCCAAAGTATTTGAGGAGGCCTGCCCCCTGCCAATTCAGATTGGAGATTGGTCAGGGCTCCCCAAACACCCCAGGCAGCTCCTCCTCTCTTCACCGCCCTTTCTTCCAGAACCCTGTAAAAGCAAAGAGGAGGTAACCAAGAGGTATCATTCCTGGTGAGTCACCAGCCACTTTCTGAGCCACTCCCCTGCCCACGATCAAAACAAACAGGCCTAGCTTTTAGTCAGACCTAAATAAATTTACCTCACCTACCAAAAATCCTAACACTTCAAGCACCTACCTAAGATGGAGGGTGCTACACATCATTAAATGAACAGCAGGGCTGGAGTGTGAGAGGAAGAAGCAGCACAATGAGCCAATCAGTCCATGTGCTGACAAGAAGCATGATGATAAGAAGAGAGATGAGCTCATTGCTGTGCAGCTTGTCCTTTTACTGTTCAGCATGACGTGGGTTTAGGGGAACCAGGTTGAATGAGATTAGCCATGAGACTGAGGACATCTAGCAGCAAAAAAAGTATTTTGAGAGAAATCTCTGGATAAAGCTGAATATTGCAGAAAATGTGAATTTTTTTTTATCTGTTAATTAGCTATTCATTTTATATTGTTATGTTTTCTGGAGTTCTGCTTTACCACACTGTTTACTAGTGGCAGCTGGTGGTATATTTATTGGGGGGGCAAACAATACACCCACCAATAACACCCCCCCGCGGTTGGTAGGTTGGTCACAGGCACAACCTGCCCCCCCCCCGTCGGTCGTCCCAAGCCCTGCACTTACCCATTTAGGTTGTGGGCAGCCAGCGCTTCCTCTGGGCGGTGGGTGGCATCTCCTCCTCCTGGTGCTTCACGGCAGCTTCCCCTGTGTCTCTTTCCTCCACCTCCTCAGCTGCCAATAGGATCGCTTTTCCTCTCGACCAATCAGGTGATGGGTCTCAGGACCCACTTCCTGATTGGCCGGGAGGAGAATCAGGATGATAATAGCAAATATTAATACGCTATTATCACACAACTGGGTGGGCTTGGGGTGCAGTGCTCTGCCCCCTGAGCCCACCCTTTTTTTAAGCCTATTAGAGCCTGTGGCTCTAATCATGTGCTTCAAAAAACCCAAAAACAATGTCGATTAGGGGGCCGGACGCATGGCTAGGGGAGCGGCGCCCCTGTGCCCTGCATTACGGGCCACCACTGCTGTTTACTGTGTCCCTGGGAGGTTCCAAAAATGTTTAAGAATTACTGTAGAATACATGTAACACAATGCACCTATATAATAAGACAAACATGCTTATATTGTTGAATAAAAAACATTAAAATACAAGACTGGGGAAGAGTAAGAACTGCCTATTTAGTGGATATTACAGGGACAGAAATTAAGATTAAATCTGTTTAAATGGAGTAGGGAACACAATAAAAGATAATGTTGGCTGGAGTTGGGCTATGACAGAGATATTTGCTATTTTGCTGCTGTATGAAGCTCCAGATCTCTTAAAATATTGAGAAGTTTTGATTCTCCTTGCTATCAAGACTCTTTAATTTCTCTACATGCTTTTGCCAAGTGGCCATATATTTAAATTGTTTGTGAAAAATATACTTATAATTATATAAGCAGAAAATACTTATTGTTGATAAATTAGTAATAGTATTAGGGGTCGGACAACTACTAGTGACTACTTAGCTCCACCCCTACTGGTGAAGTCACGTTAATGATGAACACGCGTCTAGGGGGAGGAGCCTGCAACCAGACATCACATTGTGGTTATCCCGGCTTTGTATGCAATGTTTGTTACAGCCAGCACAGCTGATGTGCCTCGTATGTAAGTGCAATTGCTTTTATTTACAATAAACCAGATTTTAGCAGAGAGCACTAGATATTGCCTTTTTTTGTCATCTGCATATATGGACTGAGAGGCTTGATAGCCTTACTAGTGGAGAAGTGGACACCAGAGAATCTTTCTATTCCCAGAGTGTAACCATATCAGATCCCCCAGGGGGAATTTTAGAAAAAGATTGTGCTGAGGGATCGTTTGCGTTTTATTGTTGTTTCCTCTAGCCCCCAGAGGAGGCGATGCCGGACAGCTCTATTTAAACAGGGTGCTTCCTGTGAGCAAGTGCTGTCCGTTCTACAGCGTTTGTGTGTTCCTGTAGCAACCTGTGATCCTGATTGTTTGTTCCTGTGACCCGACCTGCCTTGACTCTGCTATTGATCTCCGCCTGCACCAACCCCGGCTTCCACGACCACTCTTCTGCCTGCTCCCTTGTACCTCGCTGCCCGCCAGTTAACTCTGCTTGCACCCAACTACTCTTCAGCCTGACCCATCCGTACTGCTCCGCCAGTCCGTTACCGACCCGGCCTGCACCAGCACGCTTCAGCTTGCACGAGCACCTCACGGACCAGCACACCACCACCTGTGACCCAGTCCGACCCTCATGCCTCCCTGCACTCCCGAGCTCCCTGTCCACACTACCAGGGGTTCAGGAATCAGGGTCGTAAGAGAGGTTGCCCACTGAATAAGTCAGACTCCACCACCAGGTATGTGACAGGAATACTGCTGTTTTAATGCTTATGTGAGGTGAGCTGCTAGTGTGACCGGAGGAGGATAAGCACA
This sequence comes from Glandirana rugosa, assembly GCA_018402905.1. Taxonomy (NCBI): domain Eukaryota; kingdom Metazoa; phylum Chordata; class Amphibia; order Anura; family Ranidae; genus Glandirana; species Glandirana rugosa. The sequence continues at coordinate 174,501 of BLSH010124634.1, forward strand.
ATGCACTTTGAGTTTGGCATGTTTTGCACTAAATCAGTGGTTCTCATCTCCTGTCCTCAGGACCCACTAACAGGCCAGGTTTGCAGCATAACTGAAATACATCACAGGTGTTATCATTTGCTGCTCAGTGATTGCAATATTCAAGTCTGCATCTCCCCAAGGTAATGCTTAAAATCTGGCCTGTTGGTGGGTCCTGAGGACCGGAGTTGAGAACCACTGCATTAAATGGTGATATGGTTATCTTTAATCAACTGAGCACAGCTGATGAATTATTTTGCTGCTTCACATAATTTTTTGAGCATTTGCACTTTGTCTTTTTGCTTCAAGTTTGCACATCATATGGACTTTATTGACTTTAAATATCGCACAACTTATGGACTTTAATGTATTACAATATTTTTTGCACATTGATTCACACTTTATTTATGTAGCGCAACACTAGTTATTCACATGATTTACTGGTTGGTGTTGTGGAAGCACTTATAAGTGGTTGCTGCTACTCTTATGATTCATTGTTTTTATTTATTGATTTTTTTGTTGCTGATTGCGCTGATTGTTTTTCACTGATTATTAACTACTAGTGATACTTGTCTAAAAGTGAATTGCTGCAGTAGTATGGCCACTAGGTGGAACTTTAAGAAGTTCTTATGTAAGGATTATACAAATTCTACACATTTCACACTGACCATGTGATTTGTGCTGTTCACCTGCTTTTTTTGTCAAAATATAACTACACACATTAAAAAAGATGGATAGCCAGAGCTTTTTTGGTCATACTTCTCTTGTGGGTCACAGAAGTGCAATTACCTGTGCCCTCCTGTGACCCAGAATCAGACCTCAGTGAGCTAAAGTTTTGCTATCCGCTGACAGCACAGAGCAGCTCCAAGGTCAGCAAGGATCCTAACCATGATGACGGGATCTACCCAGATGCCTGAATAACAGCTAGGCCTGCCCCCTCTCTTAGGGGTTGATTTACTAAAGCTTGAAAGTGCAAAATTTGGTGCAGCTCCACACAAAAACCAATCAGCTTCAAGGTTTTATTATCAAAGCTTAATTGAACAAGCTGAGGTTAGAAGCTGTTTGCCTAGCATGCACAGCTGCACCAGTTTTTGCACTCTCCAGCTTTAGTAAATCAACCCCTCAGTGTGCCATGAATACTGTGCATGGGCATGTGACATAATCAACGGCGCAAGTGTATGAGATATTCACAGTACTTACTGGTAAGACTTATTATAAGTTTTGGTATAGGTACAAGTTTAAAATTAGACTTTAATCTAATTTTAACCACTTCAGCTCCAGAAGCTTTTTACCAATCCATTTTTTGCTATCTGGCACTGCTTACTTTAACTGGTAATTGCCCAGTCATGCAACACTGTACCTAAATGAAATTTATATAATTTTTTTCCCACACAAATAGAGCTTTTTTTGGTGGTATTTGATCACCACTGGTTTCATTTTTCATTTTATTACGTACACAAAAAAAGACAGAAATCTTTGAAAAATAAACAATATTTTTTACTTTCCACTAAAAAAAAAAAAACATTTCATAAATTATGGCCAAAATGTCTTTGGTAGAAAGAATCCCAAAAAGTGCTTATTGATTGGTTTGTGTGAAAGCTGTCACGTCTACAAACTATGGTATTTATACTGGAATTTTTTTATACCTCTAATGGCGGTGATTCAATAATTATTATGGGACTGCGAGAGTGCGGCGGACAATCTGACACTAACTGACACTGAGTGGAAACTGACTAACTACCACTGACATCACCAGTGACACTAATACAGTGATTATACTATACAATGTCACTGTAATAATGACACTGCCTGGGAAGGGGTTAACATCTCTGGTAATCAAGGGGTTAAATGTGTGCTTAACAAGTGTTAATTTGTGTATTATGTGCTGCTTTTTATCAAAGATCTCTTTGTTTCTTCTCCCTTCAAAGCAGGGAGAAGAAACAGAAATTATTCCCTCTGTACAAAGCCCCTGTATTGATTGTCAATACAGGGCTCTGGGTTGTGATTGGACACAGCCGATCAGCAGGTCCTGGCCATGAATCATTGGCCGGGACCTGCCTACAAACTCCCGCTGTGTACAATCACAACTGGCATCAGCGTGGGGGGGGTATACATGCATGCGCCCTAAACCCAGAAACAGGCAGCCCTGTACCAGTATGTTGCTGTGCCTGTAGTACATTGCGGGCAGGCGGTCTGGAAGTGGTTAAAGGATAAGTGCATTTGTAAGCAATTGAATCCTAACTGCTCTGCTCCCATTCCAGCTGTACCCTCTCTGACCAACTTTGACCAACCTCAGATTAGAGAGTGGTCTAGTCTAGGGGTAGTGGCCTGGTGGCATGCCAATCCTTTTTGAGTTGTTTGAGACATGAGGTGCTAAGCAAGTAGTAATTGGCTGAACACCCCCCAGTTCGGTTTGCACCAGAACACCTCGAACAGGCAAAAAGTTCTAGCCAACATGCAAACCCTATTAAAGCCTATGGGACACGAACATGAAAAATCAAAAGTCCTAAAAGGCTTATATGCAAGTTAAAGCGGTAGTAAACCCATGCATTTAACAGGTTAAAAACCAGTCACATTTCTGGCATGTGCCGGAAATGTAACACTCCCATTGGTTGTGCTCTAAACCATACTGTCAAACCATCCAATGGCTGGTGTCATAGCTGATCACATGTGCAGCATTATGGCAGTTGTAGATTAAACAGAGGCCAAGGTGGCAGCTTCCTTGGCTGAAAATGATAGGAGGGTTTACTACCACTTTAAGAGATGAGATGAGAGGAACTGCTGCTTACAGGTGAATCACATCAGCTGCTTGATCCAGGAACAATTTCATGAGGCGGAGTGCAAGCCCTGTCACTGCAACAGCGTACCATGTGAGAATGAATTTGGATTGGCTGCACTGCTGTTCAAAATATCAAAGATCCTTTATTGAAGTATTAAAAGCACAAAATAGGTACAGGCAGGGAAAAAGTCAGGTAGGTTGACGCATTTCACACTATTCCAAGTGCTTTGTCAAAACCATAAAAATGCAAGCCCAAAATGTCCACTTATAACAAGTATATCACATGACCACACAGGTGTATAACATTAGGAACATCAGGCAAATGCAATACCTGTCTGGAGCTCTCTCCTGTCCCAAGGCACACCCAAAAAAAGAGGGAATAACAATTGAACAATGGGAGGCTCCATACAATATAGCAGATTCTCCAGCACGGGAGCCAGCCCACCCCCAAAAATGAAGAAGGGGTACAGGCTCGTCCCCGGCCGCAGGAGAAAGAACAAATAATAAAAACATTCCACGGTTTACAAATAAACAAATGAATAAATAAAACAAACACACCATAAACGTGAACTGGAACCCACTGAACAAGCTACACCATAATGAAACATGACTAATCTAAATATGCAGCAGGAACTGAATGTTCATGTATTCAAAGGTGAACTAAGCTTGGTCAAGTATAGAAGTTAGTCAAATCCCACTCAAAGTTCATACCTTTAGGGATTCTAGTATTGAGGGTGAATATCCAGAACACTTCCCGTTTACACAGGATCCTGAACCTATCACCCCCTCTAGGTGTAGTGACCCTCTGTTAGGAAAAAGGAACAAATCTGCTGTTTTGGCATTTTCCGCGGTGGCGCGCGCTCCCGCGCGCCCGCGCGCGCCCGCGCCCGTGCGCGCGCACGCGCCGGAAACGGCGCCAAACGGGCCTATTTAAACCTGGAGGCCCTGGAGACAAGTGCTGCTCGTTCTACAGCGTTCCCGACCTGTGAGCCCCAGCCTCTGATACCTGTTCCTGCGTTGTTCTGCCTCCTGTTTGACCCGGCTTGTCCCGACCTGTTGTCTGCCTCCTTCTCCGACCCCGGCTACCCTTGACCATCCGATTGTCTGCTCCTGTGTACCTTTGCTGCCCGCCCGTGTATCAAACCTTGCTTGGACTCTGACTACTCTTTTGCCTGATCCTTTGTACCTTCTTGCCTGCCCGTTGCCGACCCTGCCTGAACGACCACCCGTCTACCTGCACGCCTCCTGGAGCTTCGCTACATCATCGGTGATCCTCCAGCCCTCGTGCCATCCCGCACTCTTGGGCCTCTGTCCCCACTACCAGGGGTCCTTGAATCGGGTGCGCAAGAGCGGTTGTTCCCTGCACAAGACAGACTCCACCGTCAGGTACGTGACAGAAACGAGCAGCCATGACTGAGTCTGCGCAGGGAACCCGCTCCGCCATGGATGACTTGTGTGCACACCTTGCCGGTCTGACCCAAGCCGTCAAGAACCTCCAGGAAGGATACACCCGGCTG
>BLSH010124634.1:186996-211545 GCA_018402905.1 Glandirana rugosa
CATGTGGACATGTATTTCTCAAATAAAACCTTACAAATCTTAAAAACGAATGGGTTCCAAAGAAAAACAAGTTACCCCCAAAGATAGAGGTCTCCACGCCTCGTCGGTACCCTCGAGCGAAAACGGGTAGAGATCGGTTTGATATGTACCTAACCACCCTCTCCCCGACGTAGAAACCTCTACCCTTGGTGAAAGCAAGATTTTAATTCAAGATGGCGTTCATATATCTACTAGACGACAAGTAGACGAGTCCATGATATTCACTAAACCTTGTAAAGGAATCAATAAACTTACTGTTATCAGATTTGAATGTCAAGTGACCCGTCCACTCGCCTCTCAGATAAAGGAAAAACCTCCGCACCCCTAGTTCTTAGTGAGCTATGGAAGAGGTCTAAAAAGTGTATGTTGGTCCGGCTACTTTCTAAAGATAAGATGATACCCCTGTCATTAAGGTTTAAAGTGGTAAAGAAGGTATCGAGTGATTCTTGATCCCCACGCCTCCAAAAAGGAAATAGACTCTCCGCTCACCTGCCCAGTGAACTGTAAGTTTAGACTATTGTCATTCAAATAACTAAGGAAATGTTCCAAATCACTTATAGTACCTGAGCAGATGAACAGCAGATCATCTATATACTTGCGGTAGAACTTAATTTTAGAACGAAAGTGGTTCCCATCTCCAAAGATGCAGCCCCTCTCCCACCAATCCATGTATAGTTTGGCTAGAGATGGGCAAAAGCGAGCTCCCATGGCTGCTCCGCACCTCTGGAGATAGAAACCCCCATTGAACAAAAAGAAACCTTGGGTAAGCAAAAATTCTAAACATTCCAAAATAAACTCTTTATGTACAGGTGTACAATTACTGCCACAATCCAGAAAGAACTCCACAGCATGTAAACCCAAATGATGGGGAATCGAAGAATAGAGGCTGCTGACATCACAAGGTATCCAAATATCACCCTCCTCCCAAATAAAATCACTACAACTCTGCAAGAGCTGTTTGGTGTCCCTCAAGTAGCCGGGAAGGCTCCTCACTAGGTGCTGTAACTGACAATCAACCCACAGCCCCAGATGTTCATTGAGTGAGCCTATCCCAGCCACTATGGGATGTCACTTGAGAGGATCTAAACCCTTATGTGTTTTGGGAAGGTGGTGAAATATTGGAGTAATGGGTGCCAAAGGGATCATGATTTCACCTTCCTTCTGTGATAATACCCCCAGACGAACCCCCTTCAATACCAATGTACATTTAAATTCCTTGGTGGGGTTCCCTTTAAGCTTCAGCTTTATACATAGAAGCATCCTGAACAGCCACCAAACCCCCTTTGTCAAAGTTCTTAATTACAATGTCTGATGCCTGACTAAGAGACTCCAGTGCGGATCGCTCTTCTGAGGTTGTCATGAAAAATCTGTCCCCGACTCCCAGAAAGTTGAGTCAGTCTAGTTAACTCTTTCTTCACAGCTTTCAGAAAAGTGTCTAAAACTTTCCCCGTCTCATTAATGGGGTAAAAATCAGAATCTGCTTATATGCAAGTTATTGCCATAAAAAGTATATGGAGACCCGGGTACTGCCCTGGGGGACGTGTATCAATGCAAAAAAAAGTTCTTCAATGATCGTTTTTAAAGGAGCAGTGAGTTTAATGATGCTTAGAGTGAAACAATAAAAATGAAATATTTGTTTAAATATCTTGCCTCCGGGGTCCCCTTAGTCTGCCTGCAAAGTGGCCCATCGGTGCGATGTATAGCACATGCTGCACCAATGATGTCATTTCTAAAGGAAAAAATGTAATTTAAACTTACTGTAAAGTATTGCCAACCACCGGCAATATAGAAGAAAGAAAAATGAAAAAATAGTGTAGGTCCCCCCCAGTCCATACCAAGCCCTTTAGGTCTGGTATGGATTTTAAGGGTAATTCCACGCCAAATGTTTTTAAAAATTGGCACGGAGTCCCCCCAAAATCCATACCAAACCCTTATCCAAGCATGCAGCCTGGCAAGTCAGGCAAAGAGGGGGGCGAGTAAGTCCCCCCCTCTTGAACTGTACCAGGCCACATTCCCTCAACATATGGGGTGGGTGCTTTGGGCCAGGGGGGATCTGCACCCCCCACCCAAAAGCACCTTGTCCCCATGTTGGGCATCTTCCCAATAACCCTGATGGCTGTCGGAGTCTGTGGGCAGGGGCTTATCGGAATCTGGAAGCCCCCTTTAACATCATGTGTGACGTCATGTCAGAAGGGGGCGGGATTACCCAGTTACATCACCAGGTGACCCTGCCCTTGCTTATATAAGAGCTGTCAAAGTGAAGAGACAGCAGGCGCTTGGAGGCCTCCCACGGAGGCGGAGCTTTTGCATTTTACTATTTTTCGGATGAGTCAGGCGGTGTGATTGACTTTTCTCTTTTTTAATAAAGGACTTGTCAAAAACTGTCTCTTGTGGTTTTAACTTTTTGACACTTTTTTGGTGAATGGGTAGGGGTACAATGTACCCCTACCCATTCACATGGGGGAGATATGGGGACCCCCTTGTTAAAGGGGGCTTCCAGATTCTGATAAGCCCCCGCCCGCAGACCCTGACAACCACCGTGTTGAGGGCAAGTGGCCTGGTATGGTTCAGGTGGGGGGCGCTCACTTGTCCCCCCATTTCCAGGCCTGCCAGGCTGCATGCTCGGATAAGGGTCTGGTAAGGATTTTTTTGCGGGGGACCACATGCCATTTTTTAAAAACATATTTGGTGTGGAGTTCCCCTTAAAATGTATACCAGACCCAAAGGGCCTGGTATGGATTTTGGGGAGGATCCCACGCCAATTTTTTTCTTAATTCTGTCATAGGGTTCCCACTAACCATTTTAATTCACTGTATTATATACTCTGCGCTGCAATACATACTCTGCAATGTATTATGTATACTACATAGACTGCACTATATACTCTGCACTGTATTATATACACTACACTGACTGCACTATACACTCTGCACTGTATTATATGTACTGCACTGACTGCACTTTATACTCTGCACTGTATTATATGTACTGCACTGACTGCACTGTATACTCTGCACTGTATTGTATATACTAGACTGACTGCACGCTCAATCCAGAAACTACCTTGCCTAATCTCTCTCTTAATTCACACTATACATGGCAGCATTGTAATCAGCCTTATAAAGTGTGGGGCATGGACTTAACTCCTGAGCGATGATTGGCCAAACGCACCCTGCCTTTGGCCAATCATGGCTCTCACAGCACATCGCGCTGTAATTGGCCAAAACATACAGGTCAGGTGCATGCTTTGGCCAATCAGCAGCCTTCAATGCACTGCGGTCTCTCAGTGCATTATGGGGCGCTCCGCAGCGGGCAAACGTCCCAATGAGCGCCCCATTTGTTTGTTTGTTCTACGAACAAATGGAAAGTTGATGTTCGAGTCAAACTTACATTCAACTCGAATATCAAGCCCATTTCTATAAGCAAGCATAGATTTTCACCCTAGATCTAAATGGTAACGCTTAAAAAGCCTATAAATTGGTGACTTAACCATTAGGGCTAATGAATAACAGTTTGCACACGCACAGTACCATGAGCAGGAACGGAGCGCTGCTCAGCACATCTGATCTTCAGTATAGCAAGATGGGAAAGGTGGACAGTTACGATTAATTAGTATAAAAGTATAGGTAATCTGTCATTTATTACTCCAATATACCATCACGAAGAACATAATGAAAAAATGGATTACATAAATACTCCTTCGGTGTCCATTCACAATGCCGAGGAGGAGCCAACTTTAAAAAAATGGCTGTGTCTAACACATCACTAGTAAAACAGTTCCATTTTCATCTGGACTGGCGGCTGTTTTCATACAGTTTTGTCAATGTTTTTTCAAATTGTGTTCCTTTCGCTAATGCTGTACATCCAGGGCAGGCATCCTGAGAAGAACCTGTGCTTTATCTCCATATGTCACCTCTTGCTGACAATCCGATCTATCTTGCGCAGAGAGGGAGTTGAGGCACAGCAGTAATTAACCTCTTTCATGCCTGTTCCCAATAAAATTCACATTCAGCAAGCTGAAGCACCAGCTGACATTTTTATTGCTTCTCACTATAGATCACACACACTATGTCATGTACTTCACTATACCACTATTGCATCTTGATTAGAAGCCATCAAAATCATACACATTTGTTTTTTACATTATTTTTACCAAATATTTTTATAGTTTGTCTTTTGTAAAGCTGTATGATTTTTTTTTAAAGAATAAAGTTTTATTTGTTTTCAAGGACAAACAGTACAGAAGAAAAGGCCTCATCAAAGTGTTTCCAGGGAAAACATACATACAAAGATCAGTTGTAAGATTCAATCCATAGCGGCCTGAGGCCCCTTATAAAAAAAAAATAAAATTGTATGGAGAGAAACCACTTAAGATTGTATGTACAGTATCTCACAAAAGTGAGTACACCCCTCACATTTTTGTAAATATTTTATTCTATCTTTTCATGTGACACCACTAAAGAAATGACACTTTGCTACAATGTAAAGTAGTGAGTGAAAAAAACACAAGAGAGGGGTGCACCGACCTAGTGCAATACCATTAAAATGTTTATTAAGAACAATAAGGTAAAATATATATATACTCACAAGCAGAGCAAATTAAAAGCGTAGCGGCAAAGAAGTGTGGAAATTGTGCCTTCAGCAGACTACACGGTCTACACATCAGCAGAGGGACCGGGCGGCGTCCATATGCGTTTCCAGGGCAAACCCTCTTCCTCAGAGCCTACTAACCATGAGGCATGTTCCTCTTATATACATGTACAAGTGCCTGCAGGTGGGCTGGGTCAATGACCCCACCCCCCAGAAGGGGGAGTTGCAGGGCCTCAAAGGGACCAGTGCCGCCCACTTGCCTGCACTGATACATGCAGATCGATAGATCAGATCCAAAGTATAAAAAGTAAATATACAATACATATATATATAAGCACACGTGAGAATAAAATAATAATAAAAAAAAAAAAAAATCAAAAATAGTGATGCAAATCCGAGATATACCAATGTACAAATATACTTGCATCTGCCTATATCCGTACAATGCCCCTCCATCCATATCTGTAGATATGCATATAGATGAACAGGCAAGTGAAACAGTCTCCACGTCTGCATCTCTACATATACGTACACACACACACACATATATATATATATATATATATATATACACACATATACGAATACACACCACCACATATATATATATATATATATATATACACATAAGGGAGCAATCAATTAAATTGTATAATACATATGTAATACATAATGCAATACAATGCTACTAGCCCATATGTCCTTAGCCTATTCAGTGTCCCATCCACATAGGACATACCTTATGGTGGGGGATCAAACCTCCTATCGTCTTCTAACGGGCCTAAATATAGCTCCATGTCACTCATTTTATCCTGCCCATACACCTGCTGATGGGCAAGATCGCAGGCACTCCACTGCGTTTATCTACCGTGGAGCGCTCCAGGCTCAAAGACCCGGAAGTGCGGGTTGGATGTGCGTTCCATCCACGTCACTTCCGGGTCGCCACTCGCTCGATGTTAATTGGCTAGTCATAAAATGACCAGGAAGGAGCGGAGATGGGCAGTGGCCCTGCAGGGAAGATTGTCCTGCATCGAGGGGAGGGCCAGACACACCCCCACTAATCGTACCGACAAGCGTATGCAAGGAGTGACCCATAAAACAGTTGTCGGTACAACAGGCACTATACAATAATGAAATCGTAAAAGGGGGCTGCCCCTATATTCCCATCTTGTTGCAGATCAAAGCCAAAACGAGGGCAAGATAGTGGGGAAAAGGTGTGGTGTGTAATTGGACAATTATATATAATATATATACAATGATAATACTAGTGTACTATAATCAAATGGGCATTGTTTCCACCATACATTGGATCGGAAAAAAAAAAAGGGGGGGGGGGTGAGAGGGGAAGGACTCCTACCATGGTATATAGAAAAAATATATATTAAAAAAAAAATTATTTTATATATATATATATATATATATATATATATATATATATATATATAAAATACAAGATGTTCAATACATGAAATGTTCACTCCATAAAAAATGTGTAAAAAATTGTGTAGAATACGTGAAGGACGGCCGAAACACCCTCCTATGGGACAGGTGATAACCCGAAACATTCTAAACTGGATCAAATTTCAAAGAAGGGGGAAAATGAAAATGAATATAGGACATAACTATTGATATTAATGTTGATTAGGGCTGTATATAGAGCGGCCTATTGAAACATATTAGGAAAGAAATGGGGGGGGGGACAGGGGAGGAGGGGGGGACACGGAATGGACAGAGATGGCCAGAAGGGGATCAGACAGTGATGAGGACTACCCTCTTAAATTGGGGGTATGCCCCAAAACCCTGACTCCCACTTAAAGTGGCATAGTGGTCATGGGGAGTGATGTATTGGAGCTGATACCCGGAAAAAATTAGTTAACCCAGGAACTGTCGCTCACAGGATGGTAGGACCTAACCTAAAGGGGGGGGGGGCGAGAGGAAGGCAATGGAGTGGGGGAACAGGAAGAGGGATAGAAAGCACCAGCCACTTGCCTGCCTAGTTTACATGGCAGACTGTAGCTCAATCTCCTCATTCAGTCCTTTGGGACTAAGAGAGTCTAGGGTGAAGATCCAGTAGGCTTCTCTTTTGCATAGTCTACGATATCTCCTGCCATTATCTATTTGATTGCTAATGGCTTTGATCCCAAAGACTCTGAGGCCCGCCAGACTACCACTATGTTTAGCCAAAAAATGCAGGGGAACAGAGTAATTATCTTTGCGGGTGGAAATGTTGCTCCTATGTTCATTCATCCTCACCCTCCAAAGGCGTGAAGTACGCCCCACATATAGTAACCCACAAGGGCAAAGTAAGCCATAAATAACAAAGGAAGTCCCGCAGTTAATAAACTGATGGATTCTATACACCTTCCCACTAATGGCAACCACTTCCTTCTTCTGATGGCACATGAAGGTACAGTTAGCACAATTGGTCACTCCACAGCGATAGTTGCCCTTTTGATCAAAAATAGTGGACCAAGGGCTACTTAGTTGTTGCCTGTCTCTTTTTACCCGGCTGGGCGCTATCAGGCTCCTCAAATCTCTTGGTTTTCTAAAGACTACGCTCGGGTGAGGAGGGAGGAAACTTGCTAGAAAAGGATCCTGTTTGAGAATTTTCCAGTTTTGTTTAAAGGTTCTTTGAATCAAATGTGCCTTATTATTGAATCTAGTACAGAATCTGGTTGTACCTCCCTGATTCACTAGAGAATTAGACACACTACCTCTAGGCTCGAGCGGTTCTCTATTATAGGAGGACCACTATTTAAGGTAGGCCTGCTCTAGCAGATCCTGGTCATACCCCTTCTCCTTGAATTTATTTCTTAGGACCACACTTTGCTCCTCGTAGTCACTTCTACGGGTGCACGTGCGCCTCAGCCTACAGGTTGGACCAAAGGGCGCTTTTCTAATCCATCTTGGGTGATGGTGACTGCGGGCATGAAGAAAGGAATTTCCTGCAGTGGGCTTGATGTGCGTTCTAAAGTAGATGTGATATTCTTCATCCACTCGGACCTCTAAATCCAAAAAGACAAGACTCTTACAGTCAACTACATGAGTAAAGGAAATCCCAAATGGGTTGTTAGTACAGTGGGAAATAAACCCTTCCAGTTCCTCATTGGTACCGTTCCAGATGATCAAAATGTCATCAATATATCGAGCATACAGGACCAGGTTCGCTCCAAACGGGTTGTTCGCCCAGATGAACTTGGACTCCCAGTAACCCATAAACAAGTTGGCATAGCTCGGAGCGAACCTGGCCCCCATAGCTGTGCCCTTTACCTGCCTATAGAAGTTACCCGAAAAGGTGAAATAATTATGGGTAAGCATGAATTCAATGCTATCAGAAATGAAGCAGGCTTGGGCATGATTTAAATTCTGATCGGTAACCAAAAAGTGTTGTAACGCCTGAAGACCAAATTCATGTTGTATTGAGGTGTACAGAGAGGCCACATCCAATGACACCCATCTGTATCCCTCCTGCCATGATTAGGAGGACAGAACCTCCAACACATGCCCTGAATCTTTAATGAATGAAGGCAAGGATGTTACTATGTCCTGTAGAAAATGGTTGACATAGCATCCTAAGTTACTGGTAAGGCTATCTACCCCCCGCAATAATTGGTCTCCCAGGAGGATTATTGGGGTCTTTATGGACCTTGGGTATATGGTAAAAGTGGGGTACCATAGGATGCCTGGAGTACAAAAATAGGAACTCATCCTTAGTAAGGACCCCCACTTTGAGTGCCCTCTCCAAGAAATTTTTTAGATCATTACTGTACTCATTGGTGGGGTCACAAGGGAGCCTAATGTACATATCCTTATCTCCTAGTAGCCTCTCAGCTTCCTGTATATAGGCCTCCTTGTCCTGGATCACTAAGCTGCCTGCTTTGTACACTTTCCTGATAATAATATTGGGTTTATCTTTTAGGCTAAGTGGCGGGCCCCTAATCTCATTGTTCTGTTGCTTATATTTCTTCCCACTACACAGTGCTCTTAGATCCTCCCAAACCAACCATTGGAAGGTAGGAATATGTGGTGGTGTGTATTCGTATATGTGTGTATATACATAATATATATATATATATATATATATATATATATATATATATATATGTGTGTGTACGTATATGTAGAGTTGCAGACGTGGAGACTGTTTCACTTGCCTGTTCATCTATATGCATATCTACAGATATGGATGGAGGGGCATTGTACGGATATAGGCAGATGCAAGTATATTTGTACATTGGTATATCTTGGATTTGCATCACTATTTTTGATTTTTGTTTTTTTTTGTTTTTTATTATTAGTTTTTATTCCCACGTGTGCTTATATACATTGTATATTTACTTTTTATACTTTAGATCTGCTCTATCGACCTGAATGTATCGGTGCAGGCAGGTGGGCGGCACTGGTCCCTTTGAGGCCCTGTAACTCCCCCTTCTGGGGGGGTGGGGTCATTGACCCAGCCCACCTGCTGGCACTTGTACATGTATATAAGAGGGACTTGCCTCATGGTTAATAGGCTCTGAGGAAGAGGGTTCGCCCTGGAAACACGTTAGCCTGGCCGTATGGACGCCGCCTGGTCCCTCTGCAGAGGTGTAGACCATGTAGTCTGCTGAAGGCCCCATTTCCACACTTCTTTGCCGCTACGCTTTTAACGCATACAAAGAAAAGTGCACAGAGTATAGAATAACACAAATTAAATATCCTTTGATGATGGAAACAGTGCATTAAAAAAAGGGAGATTAAGTAAAATGTCCTAATTTTAAGCAAATATATCTGTGGATACATATATATTGAAATTATCACTGCAGTATTCATTTCTGGTATGAGTTTAACAATTTTAATAATATAGATATGTTGTAATTGGTTTAAACAACCTTTGGTTGGACATACGGGTTATTGGGAAAATGTGTAATATGGGGTTAGTTTAGATTAAGATAACACTTTTGTAATTTTACATTCATACCATAAACCCTTATGGAGAAAAAAAAAAAGATTAAGATGAGGTTGTTAATTGGAATACAGCTGCCATAATATTTAACAAAGCCAAGATGGATGGAATACATAAGAAGTTTTTCTACAAAAATGAAATCTAAATCTAATGCTCCTCCCTTAGCTTTCTACTATATACATGATAGCTGTCCTATCCAATGCAGTCCCGTCTGAAGAAGAGGCACAGCTCTCGTGCCAACTGAGCCGGACGCCTAGGAAATGCGTCACATTCCCTTGACGTCACTTGTCCGCGTCTGGTGTTCCTGTGTCTCAAGCCTCATTCTGGATCCCACCGGCACATTCAATCCTATCGCTCCAAACGGCTTCCTTCACTCGCCTGTGCTATTACCAGCTGCACCCGGACTCATCTGTGACAGTGACGCCGCCTTGGACTGCTCTCTTATGCTGTTTTTACCCACTCTCCTAATTTTCTATAATAAATTGTGCATATTACACTTAGAGGAGCCTCTCTCTCCTTGTTTCTTAAAGGTCTGAATGACTTGATGTGCAGTCTATGATTTTAGAGTAATTAATATAATTTAAATATAACAGACCCATCGCAAGTCCACACACCTTGTTAGGATAGATGCCACCTGCAGCCAGCTGTTTTATAGTTTTTGAACTGGCAGAGAGCTTTCTGTTCTGTCATATACAGATTGTTGGTCTTTTGTTTTTATTTTTTTGTTTTCATTTTTGAAATCCAAAGCTAAATGTGTGGATTGTGAAATTATGTGCCCCTTTTCCTTGTAAGTGCAGTGGTAAGGCTGAATTTATGGCCATATCTGCATGAGTGCACGGTACTGTTATCATTTATTATATTATGACATCAGGAAAATAATGTCAGAAGGAAACTGAGGACTTGTGTGTGTTATATTGCTAAAACTAACAACAGCGCAAGCAATGAGAAATTATAATATTGTCAGGAAAAAGTGGTCTTTTTGAAACATGAAACTGGAGTTCTTACACAAACAGCATGATAGGAAAAAACAAGCCATTGCAATATATTTATGCAAGTTGGACCCAGTAATGAAGGGTTCACCCCAATATACCAGAGTTGTAGTAGCAAGGTGCTACTGGACAAAGTTACAGACTTTATCTTGGTCAAATATTTAATTATAATGGTCCCACATTCTGTGCAGCAAATATTGCAAACAGCTAACTAAATGTTTGTCTAATGAAAGTATCAAAATATGAATTTGTATTGTTGTTTTTGTACAAATCTAACAATGAAAAATGCATACATTTGAATCCAGCCCCCTTATTCCCTCTATTGGAGGAGGCTGGAGACAAAGAAAACCACATGTGCTAAATTGATGACATAGGAATCAGCTGTTGTGAGCCTAGGCACGCTCCCTGAAGACCCAAATATTTGATGTTTTGTAGATTTGATCCCGAGTTTATACTGAGCATGGCAATACCCATACTGAGTATGCAGTTTATGTCACATACCTGGTGGTGGAGTCTGGTATGCAGGGAACAGCCTCTCTTGCAAGTCTGACTCCAGAACCCCTGGTAGAGCAGACAGGAAGTTCGGGAGTGCAGAATGGCACCAGTGCTTAGCAGGAACACTGGTGCTGGTGCCTCTGGCAGGACTGGAGATGCAGCTGGCAGAGATGTAAGGCACTTGATGACTTGGCAAGCTGCAGACAGACTGGACCGCAGACATGCAGATCAGGGATTGATGCAGGTAGAGGAGTCAGGGAACAAGCTGGGTCAAATGGCAGGTGGGCAGCGAGGTATCGAGGAGCAGGCAGGAGAGTAGCCAGCTCACAAGCCGGGTTGGCAGCAGGCAGACAGTGAGGTACCAGGGATCAGGCAGAAGAATCATCACAGGCAAGCCAGAGATCAGATGCAGGGGGATAGCAGGTAAGTCAGTGACAAGCCAGGTAGTCACAGGAACAGGATATGCAGAATACTGATGGCAGGGGTCACAGGAAGCGCTGTAGACCAGACAACGCTGGTATCATGTTTCAGTCCTGTTTAAATAGCCCTTTTGGTGCCAGGAACCATCAAGAATGTGGGCTCGCGCTTCCTGTGTGTGCGCGCGTTCCCGCACGCGCATACACACGTGGATTCGCATTGGTTGCTTGTTCACACAACGCGTGCACTGTGCACCTCTTCTTAAAGGGACATGGAGAACAGGCATTCTCCTTCTGAGGATACTTTGCCTTTCCTGACAGTTTATCACCCAGAAGGATACTCTCTATTTAGAGTCATTGGACCCTTCTTCCCCAGCTCAAGAAGCAGAGCTCCATGCTTCAGCAAAGCCTGTGAGCTATCAAAAGAGTATATATTTATATAAATAGTAGAGAATTAGAGAGCTTTTGGCTCCATTTGAACCAATCAAGCATGCTAAGTTAATTGATTGACTGTCTTCCGCCTTCCAGCTTCTTGCTGAGGTAGCCATACTAAAATGAAAAGTCACACATGGAAGCAAGCCAGGCGAATAAGGATGCTGAATTACAGCCCTGGATACTTGCTGGGTCTGGGCAACTCACAGATTCCACCCTAGTTCTGACCCAGTAGAGCTGGGATCAGAGGCGTAACTAGAACCTTCAGGGCCCCGGTGGAAAAAATTATGAAGGGCCCCCCCCCTGGCCAGGGCCCTTCCCTCTTCTCGCTGATCCTGGGGCCCTTTACTCCCATCACGGGTCCCTTTATTACAGTACTGCAGCGGCACCCTTTCACAAGTTCTGCAACGGGCCCCCTTACTGCCATCTTCGGGGCTCCCCATGGTGGTGAAATGCCAGGGCCTGGTCGCAATTGCAACCTTTGCAATCCTGATAGTTCCCTCACTGGTGTCAGTAGTTTTTAATTTTTATTTTAATGTTATTATTTGTTTACCATTTCAATTTATTTCTTTTACAATTTTATTTTTATTATTTTTTACAATTTTTTTTTAGGCGCTCTGTTGGGGGGCTTTGATGATATATCAGGGCTCCAAACAAACTTCAGCCCTCAATCTCCATCTGTGTAACCTCAGCTGCACAGAATGAATGGACAGGAATAGTTGAGTACCAAGCCTCCCATTCATTCAGAAATAGAAGTATAGTAAAAACAGTTTACTATGCTTCAGTTATGAATGAACCAATTGGTACCAATCACTGACTCTATTCATTCAGAAAAGGAAGGAGCCGGGCAATGACAAATTTACTGACCCATTCCCATCTATCCATCATAACACATCTTCTACAACAGCTGGCAGGAGAGAGGAGGGGGAAGACAGCAGCTTTTTGGGGGGACCAGGGAAGCACACGGGGACCCTGGGAACAGCAGAAGAGAAGTAAACTGTATAGGAGGGATGGCGGGGGCAGCATATAGAGGAACCAATCTCCTCCATTAGGAGGAAAATAGAGGAGATTGGTTCCTCTAAATGCCGCCCTCGCCATCCCTCCTATCCAGGTGTGCAAAGGAGGCACACAGGCCCCCTGGAGCATGGGGCCTGGTTGCAATCGCAACCCCTGCAACCCCTATTGTTACACCCCTGTCTGGGATTAATAATTCAACTTTAAGTACCTCAGAACGAGAAGAACAAGTGGTCCACAGAGGGCAACTTCTTATGAAACAGGACTTTGGAAAAAGGTGATATTTTATGTCTGCCAGACACTCTTTTCCCTCCAGATGGACACATAGACCATGTCATCAGTCACAAGCAGTAATGGCTGCCTTTGTAAATAAGCGTGGGATAGTGCCAGGGTTCCCCACAGTTGTTTTTATAACATACCGCGTTTTGCGCTTTTTTGTTTTACCCGTTACCAAAAGCTGAACATCCTTTTCAGAGATTACAAAAAGAGATATCAGTATGGACATGTTTTCTGGACGTCCAGTGGCAAATGCTACTGCAAAGGCCACAGTAAAAAGTGTTAACAGAAGTAGTTTATAAGTACAGAGGGCCAGAATCGACAGAGACTAACAGAGGAACTATTTTTATGGGAGAGTCCTTATTAGAGGTTTTGAGGTTTTATTTTACACACCTACTGTCTGAGTAAGAAACTATAAAAAAAATTGTTGCCTAAATGTTTTCTTATATTTTATTAAGCCCCTAAGGCAGGGGCGTAACTACAGGGGTTGCAGGGGTTTCAATTGCAACCAGACCCCATACTCCAGGGGGCCCGTGTGCCTCCCTTGTACACCTGGATAGGAGGGATGGCATTTAAAGGAACCAATCTCCCCAATTTTCCTCCTAATGCAGGAGATTGGTTCCTCTATATGCTGCCCCCGCCGCACCTCCTATCCAGTTTACTTGTCATCAGCTGCTCCCAGGGTCCCTGTGTGCTTCACTGTAACCCCCCCCCCCCCCCACAGCTGCTGTCTTCCCACCTCCTCTCTCCTGCCAGCTTCTGGAGAAGATGTGTCATGATGGAGAGATTTGTCATTTACTGGCTCCTTCCTTTTCTGAATGGACAGAGCCAGTAATTGGTACCAATTGGTTCATTCATAACTGAAGCATAGTAAACTGTTTTTACTATACAGTACGCCCATTTCTGAATGAATGGGAGGCTCGGTACTCAACTATTCCTGTCCATTCATTCTGTGCAGCTGAGGTTCCACAGATGGTCTGAGGTTTGTTTAGACCCCTGATATCTCATCAAAGCCCCCTAACATGGCTAATAATTTTTTTTTAAAAAAAATAATAAAAATAAAATTGTAATAGAAATAAAATGAAATGAAAAAAATAAATAATTAAAATTAAATTAAAAACTACTGACACCAGTGAGGGAACTATCAGGGTTGCAATTGCGACCGGGCCCTGGCATTTCACCATCATGGGGAGGCCCAAAGATGGCAGAAAGGCGGTGCACTGCAGAACTTGTGAAAGGGTTCTGCTGCGAAAGAGACCTGCAATGGGAGTAAAGGGCCCCAGGATCAGAGGGAAGAGGGAGGGCCCTGGCCAGGGATCAGGGGGGCCCTTCATAATTTCTTGCACCGGGGCCCTGAAGGTTCTAGTTATGCCACTGCCCTAAGGGGATATTGGACTCTCTCCCTATGAGATTTGGTTTGGGAGTGCGTTACTCACTTGCTTATATTTTGTCTCAGCAGCTGAAGTCCTACATTCGGCTCTCAAAGATAATGTTGCTGATCTTTTAAGGCTTTTGACAAACTCATTTATGTGTTTTCTCCCCAATTCCAGATCCTAACAGTTTGGAAGGATCTCATAAACTAAAGTCAGGTGATTTGTGGATTGTTAAGAGACATTTATATATAAGGAAATGTTTGGAGATGCAATACAGCGCCTATTCATGTACAGTTTGTGATGAACCCGGGTATCAGATCAATGCTCTCTTCACCGACCGGCGACCAAGGACCCCCCTGATCGTGTCATGAACGAAACAATGCCACTCTCAGCTGCTTTCAGCACAAAGATTTCCCAGTTTGCGGGACCACCATCTTAGTGTCAGCTGCCTGAGAGCGAATGTTACCGGGCTAATTCAAACAATTAACCCTTTCACTGCTACCACTTCTGGATACCGGACAGAAGATCCGTATGTTAGCAATACAAGTATTTTAGAACAACCGCCTGTAACACACACTGTCACCACAGACAGGTATATTCAGATGTGTTATTTTAAAAACAGTAGCGCTCTTCAAAACAAACAGATTCGTAATAGTTGCATTAAGAGCTTTAGGGACAAAATTAACACTTTTCAAAATAAGGTTTAAGAATGAAAAGGTCAAGTTTTAGGTGCAGTAAAACATTTACAGAAAAATAAAAGAAGGTTGCAAGACACTGAGACAAAATTTACATCAAAGGAACAGAATGAAAAAATACCTGCATTTGAAATGTTTGTGCCTAATCAGTGTTTCTAAGATTTCCTGGTTCTCTGATGTTGTTTCATTGATGGTACTTGAGAACTGACAATTGATCTTGGCAGTCCTTATTCTCTGGATCACAAGGGGTGCCATACCCCTCTGGCCATTCGCATGAGAGGGCGTGTTCTTAGACAATTTCCAGGGCGGGCCATTGCGAGACATGCTGCATAATCCAGGCATGGATTATGAAAATCATAACTTGTGATTGATCCGCCCGGCAAATCTACCAGTAAGAAATTCCATCTCGGCATGCGTAAATCTTTCAAATGACTCCAAACATGAGAGTTCTGAGACCTTCTAGGACCCTGGGGAGGGAATAGACTAGTTCTATCCCTCCTTGGGTAACAAGGGGTGAATGTTTGTAGAATTTCGGCCCGGATAATTCAAGTATATTCAAATATGTATGTTTTATCACCATGGCATATTTCTACTGAAAATGATGGGTTTATATAGCTTTTGGGTTTTAAGGCAGAGAGAGAGGGTCATCCCTAGGTTAGAGCTGCCAGGGTAATTTATGGGCAAACATCAGTTTGTTGTATGTTTGTTCAAGATAAGTGAACAGGGCTTCTTCCTGACCAGTCATGGACCATAATCAGAGGGTCCCCTTTGAAGTTGATCTGGCCAGAGAGAGAGGGGGTGTAAAGGAGAAGCTTTGTCCTACTTCAGACTGCCATGTTAGAAGGAGAGAGAAAAAAAACTTAGCAGCCATTTAAGTAGCTCCCTTTCCAAAATGGAGACGCCTTGCTTTGTGCGTGGTATCATTATTTCGCGTGGTTCTCACGCATGATACCATCACACAGTTTTGCAAAACTTGACGGAAAAGTCACCTGGATCCACACCAGACACTGCAAACATGACTAAATTAAAGAAAATCTCTGTGTTTGATTTTCTTCCCTCTTGGAATCATAGTATAGGTTACTATTTATTCAAATGCTTTAATTGTAAGGTATATATATATAGTGATGTTATGCGAGGCGCCACAATGGATGGGCGATACTTGTCGCCTCACATGTGATCGATTAGAGTCCGTCCAGGGTTTTGCCAGCCACCGTGGCAGAGCTGGTTCCGGCCCGGACTTTCTGGTCCACTCAAACCCCTCTCCACCTGCATTTAATGACCAGGAAAAGAGCAGAGGCGAGCTCTATCTTGGATCTCAGAGGGAGAAAGCTGAGTGAGCTCTGTGTGCTAATGTGGACTCAGAACAAGGTTTGCACTATGCTTATGTTTTGTGGGTGTCGGGGACAGCCCCACACTGTATACAGAGGAACCGGAGTGTTTAGTTTAGCACCAGACGGCAAGGTTTTGTTTTCTGTTTTTTTAATTATCCAGATATTGACTGGGCGGAAGGTACTGCACATTCAGCTAAGACTCGCCATTTCCTAAATGTCCTGCAGGACAATTTCATGGGTCAAATGGTAAATGCACCAAGAAAAAAAGCATTAGACCTTCTGATTACTAACAACACAGACCTGATCACAGACGTGGAAGTAAGGGGCAATCTAGGAAATAGCGATCTCAGGTATATATATATATATATATATATATATATATATATATATTTTTTTTTTTTTTTATCACAAAATAGGCTTGCTCCTGAAGAGTGACCATTTAGTCATGAAACGCGTCGAGCTAAGAACGGCCCTATTTTATCTGCATAAAGATTATATGATCTTATTTACATCAATAGACATGGAAATATTGTGGTATCTATTATTGATGTTGGCTTAAATGGTGGCTATAAGCCATAGAGAATAACATAAACATGCCTGTATATATATGAAATTTTAACTGCAATATGAATTGAAATAGTGTTATATATGTTTATAATTGTATTTTTGTAGAGCATGGTCTCACATGGATATGTATATATATATATATATTTATATATATGATAAATGACACTATTTTCATATCCAAGTATTTTTCCTTCACCATTGCGCGCCTCATTTAAAGTCCTGCCTCCCTCTCTTTTTTACAAAGGTATTAGCCAGTGTATCCCAACAGGAAATAAATTT
Organism: Glandirana rugosa; assembly: GCA_018402905.1. NCBI lineage: Eukaryota > Metazoa > Chordata > Amphibia > Anura > Ranidae > Glandirana > Glandirana rugosa. The sequence goes on from BLSH010124634.1 coordinate 204,438, forward strand.
AAAAGAGCTAATCAAAGACCAGGATGGCTTAACTCCGACGTGAAGGCACACATAAAAGCAAAGGAGAAGGCCTTCAAAAAATACAAGGCAGGGGGGTCTCAGTCAGATTTTCATATCTATAAAACACGCAATAAGGAATGCAAAGGTGCAATCAGAGCAGCTAAGGTAGAACATGAAAGACACATAGCTGAGGAGAGTAAAAGGAACCCCAAGAAATTCTTTAAGTATATAAACAGTAAGAGAGGGAGGTCAGATCATATTGGCCCTATAAAGAATGATGAAGGAAATCTGGTTACAAAGGATGGAGAAATGGTTAAACTAATTTTTCTCCTCAGTATTCACAAAGGAAATGGGGGGCTCAATTATTCAGAACTACAATGTTGGTCCTCATGACACGTCACAGGAAGCACCCTCGTGGCTAAATGAGGATAAAATCAGGAATAGGCTTGAAAAACTGAACACTAATAAGTCACCGGGACCAGATGGCTTACACCCGAGGGTCCTTAAGGAACTTAGCCAAGTTATTGCCAGACCTTTGTACCTAATCTTTAAGAGCAGTTTTCTGACTGGTATGATACCAGCTGATTGGAGGAAAGCCAATGTGATACCAATATATAAAAAAGGACCAAGCTATATCCCTGGGAACTACAGACCAGTTAGCTTAACATCAATAATTTGCAAGCTCTTGGAGGGAATAATAAGGGATCATATACAAGATTATTGTAACGAGAATGATATCATTAGCGGTAATCAACGTTGTTTCATGAAGAATCTTTCTTGCCAAACCAATCTATTAACCTTCTATGAGGAGGTGAGCTGCATCTACATAAAGGAAGGCCTGTAGACGTGGTGTATCTGGATTTTGCAAAAGAATTTGATACAGTTCCCCATAAAGGTTTACTGTACAAACTAAGGTCCCTCAACATGGATCAAAGGGTGAGTACCTGGATTGAAAACTGGCTACAGGGGCGAGTCCAGAGGGTGGTGATAAATGGGGAATACTCAGAATGCTCTGATGTAGAAAGTGAGGTTCCCCAAGGTTCTGTCCTGGGACCAATCCTATTCAAGTTATTCACAACGATTTGGAGGACGGGTGACCAGCTCAATCTCAATATTTGCGGATGATACCAAGCTATGCAGTGCAATCAATTCTCCACAGGATGTGGAAACCTTACAAGAAGATCTGAATAAATTAATGGGGTGGGCAGACAAGTGGCAAATGAGATTTAACATAGAATATTGTAAGATAATGCATTTGGGTACCAAGAACATGAACGCAAACTACTCACTAGGGGGAGAGCCTCTGGGGGAATCTAGGATGGAAAAAGACCTAGGGGTCCTAGCAGAGAACAGGCTCAGCAGTGGCATGCAATGCCAAGCTGCTACAAGCAAAGCTAGCAAATTGTTGGCATGCATCAAGAAAGGGATCAACTCCAGGGATATATCAATAATTCTCGCACTATACAAGTCTCTGGTGAGGCCGCACCTGGAGTATGCTGTCCAGTTCTGGGCACCAGTCCTCAGGAAGAATGTCCTGGTATTGGAAAGGGTTCAGAGAAGGGCAACAAAGCTAATTAAGGGATTGGAGGACCTTCGTTATGAGGAAAGATTACAAGCATTGAACGTATTCTCTCTGGAGAAAAGACGCTATGATTTCAATGTACAAATACAGTACTGGTGACCCCACTATAGGGACAAAACTATTCAGCGCAAGGGAGTAGACAAAGACACGTGGCCACTAAAATAGAAATTGAAATAGAATAGAATAGAATAGAATAGAAATGAAAAATTTTCACTAAAAATAGAAGTAAGGCGGTTTAACTTTAAAATGCGTAGAGGTTTCTTTATGGTAAGAGCAGTGAGGATGTGGAATTCTCTTCCACAAGCAGTAGTTTCTGCTGGGAGTATAGATAATTTCAAAAAACTATTAGATACACACCTAAGGGACCACAACATTGGGGGATATACAATGTAAATACTGACATAAAAAACACACACATAGGTTGGACTTGTGTCTTTTTTCAACCTCACTGACTATGTAACTATGTAACTTAGGTGTTTTGAGCTTGTAAACCTGTAATATTAAAACCTGGCAAGCCGCCAGATTTTAAAGAAACTGAACTCCATACGGAATCTTTTCTTCTGAAGAGTGATCCCCAAAAGCTAATCTCCCACACGTGGTAGCGGGCATGTTCCTGGAAGATGGAGGATGTAATAAAAGCCCTGTTACAGGCCACTGCGGCCCAACAAGAGAGCAATCACCAGCAGTGGGAAACTAACCACCAAGTCGCAGAGGCTGCTGCAGCACAGCATGCGGCTCAACAGGAGATGAACCACCAGTTTGGCCCTGGTGGAATTAAAGAAGGGGTCCACAAGTCCTGTGCCAGCGGAACAAAAGATGGTACGTGCCAGCTACCACCTGCAAAAGGTGACACCTGCAGATGATGTGGGGGCGTACCTCACAACCTTTGAGAGAGTCGTTGATCGCGAAGGATGGCCAAAAGAGCAGTGGGCGGGACTGTTAGCACCTTTCCTGACAGGTGAATCCCAAAAGGCCTACTTTGGAACCAGTAAAGGCCCAGGACTATGAGACTCTAAAGACGGAGATACTCACACGCCTGGGGGTCACCATGGCTGCCCGAGCTCAAGGGGTGCATCAGTGGTCCTACTGCATGAACAAGCCACCCTGCTCTCAAATGTTTGACCTGATATATCTCACAAGGAAGTGGTTGCAGCCTGAGACCTTGCCATGTCCCCAGATCGTGGAGTGTGTGGTCATGGACCGGTATCTGCACGCACTCCCTGCTGCTTTAAAGAAGTGGGTCAGTCATGGGGACCCCAAAACTGCCAACCAATTGGTGGACCTCGTAGAGAGATACACAGCTGCTGAGGACTTGTTGCGTTCATCTGCGCCCCACTCCAATGTATCTGTTGGTGAAAGATCACCCGGCGGACCTGGTAAGACTGTTCCAGGGGTCAAGGGCGTGAGGAAGTTTGATAAGACTGCTATGTCTAAAGAGAATATTGCTGCCAATTGCCCCCTGAATGATGAACCCATGCAATGCGATTATACTTTTTTAAAATTCTTTTATTTATTCAAGGCAGAGCATCTCATAAACAATTTTCAGGTCCTTTTTACATACCGATGAGCAATACAATAGAGCCGACAAACAATCTTAGTTGGCATGAAACATACACTACATATGTATAAGACCAAGGGATGATTATGCTATCTATTTTCTGCTTTGCGTGTTTTGCTTTGCCTGTATTATATGAACTCAAAGCGTTGGTCTTAGAGGACCTTATGGTCCGAAACTAACGAACCCAGAAATCGCATAATGGACTTCTAACTACTGAGTCATGATTTTGGAATTACCATTGTGTGCCTTTCTTTTGAAAACCATAGGAACCTGAGGAAGAGAAAGAAAAAAAAAGGGGGGGCAGGGGAGTCACACCCTCGAAAGGCACCCGACCGTCTCTTCCTGAGGAGAGTTGGCTGCTGGCTGAATTAACTCTGTGCAGGGTCAACACAGCCTTCTCTTCCATGTTGTAGAGCATCGCAGTTAATTCCTCCATGCAGAGAATATGGTTAACTTTGGAATACCACAGGACCCTAATTGGTGGATGGGGCTGCCTCCACATTGCGGGGATGCAAGCCCTGGCTGCGTTAAGCAACTGCAATGTGAGTGCTTTTTGTGTTTCCAAAGAGGTCTTTCCGTCAGGTAGAGAAGACATGCTGCTGGGTTGTCCCTCAGGTTTACCGTGGTCAAGTGCTTAATCGTGTATGTCCAATGCGATTACACTTATATATGTGTGAATAGATGTCTTTCTCTTTTTGCACAGGTCGCATATATAGCATCATGTTCAAGTCGCATGGAGAAGCAAATGTGTGTGACTTTTGTTGATGGGAGACCAGTCACTGCACTGCTTGACTTGGGTAGTGTGGTAACATTGGTAAAAAGAAATTGTGTAAGCCCTGCTAGGTTACACCCTAGCACGGTCAGAGTAATTTGCATATTTGGGACACTCGTGACTACCACACCCCTTGTGGTAGTGTGACTCATTCAGTGGGGATGGTACCTTTACTACTTTTTGACACCCTCGTGGGCAGGGATTTTCCCCATTTTTGGAGGTTATGAGAGGGCACAGAGAGTCTGGAGGATAGAGCTCCCCCTGCTGCAGAAGCACGGGACCTCTTGCCAGACCAGTTTTGCCAAATAGAAGAGGAGACTAGTAGCAGGACTGAGGAGGGAGGAGACCCTCTTCCTTTTCCTGTACTGGCTGGGGAGCCGGAGGAGCTGGAAGATAGCTTACAGTGGGGGGCTAATGACCCAGACCATGTCTCTGTCCCTGACGGTGAGAGTGAACCAAATGTAGTACCTGACCTAGAGGTCCGGAGAGAGGACTTCTGTACAGAACAACTACAGGATGTCACTCTCCTCAGAGCCAGAGAAAACGTGAAGGTGATGGATAAGGAAACTGTGGACCCTAATTGGGGGGTGTCTTTTCCCTACATGGCTCTTAAAAATAATTTGTTGTATCAGGTGCTAAACTCGGGGAGGACGAAGTAGAACAGCTAGTGGTTCCCAAACCACTTCCACAAGATGGTGCTAGATCTGGCCCATTAGCATGTAATGGGGGGACATCTGGGTGTGGAGAAAACCAGGGAGAGAATAGCCCAGAGATTCTTCTGGCCTAAGCTATATGCAGACGTCAAAGAATACTGTGAATCATACCCTGAGTGTCAAATGACAGCCCCCGTCATCTCATTTTCATAGCCCCCTTCTCCCACTTGCCATTTGAGCAAATTGCCATGGATCTCGTGGGACCAGTAGTAAAATCTGCCTGGGGACACCAGCACATTCTGGTGATCCTGGAGTATGCGACCCGATGAGGCCATACCCTCGCAGAATACCTCCGCTAAGACTATCACCAAGGAACTGGTCCAGGTGTTTAGTCGGATGGGGATCCCTAAAGAAATCTTGACGGATCAGGGTACCCTGTTCATGTCCAGAGATATCAGAGAATTGTGCAAGTTGTACAAAATCTCCCATTTCCATACCTCTGTTTACCACCCCCAAACTGACGGTCTGGTGGAAAGGTTTAACAAGACCCTCAAGAGTATGCGAAAAAAGGTGGTGGATAAAGATGGGCGAAATTGGGATTTTTTGCTGCCATACCCCATGTTTGCCATACGAGAGGTTACACAGGCATCTACGGGGCATTCCCCCTTTGAACTCTTGTATGGTAGATATCCCAGGGGGCTGCTAGATGTTGCAAAAGAGACGTGGGAAGGAGAGACCACCCCCTATAGAAGCGTCACAGAGCACATCTCCTTGATGCAGGATCGAATCGTAGCTGCCCTGCCCCTTGTACGAGAGCATATGGAGCAAGCCCAGAGAAGGGTTTACAATTGGGGTGCCAAAACCCAAACTTTCAACCCCGGATACAGAGTGCTGGTGCTAGTCACCACGGTTGAAAATAAATTCCTGGCAAAGTGGCAGGGTCCCTTTGTAGTTTACTTCCCCTACTCTTTCCCTAATCTCAAAGTTTACCAGCCTGGGAAAAGGAAACTGGAGCAGATTTACCATGTTAATCTCCTAAAATCGTGGAAGGACAGTGAGAGTTTATTGGCGGCGCACACTCTCCAAAAGGACAGGTTACCCCTGACCCCGGATGTCCCCATAACGGAGTCCTTGTCACTGACGCAACAAAATGACGTTAAGGCATTTGTCAGTAAAAATAGAGATTGTTTCTCTTCCCTACCCGGACTGACCACTGTACTACAACATGACATAATCACAGAACCAGGGGTCCGTGTAAATGTAAAACCCTACAGAATACCTGAGGCTAGACGAAAGACAAGCTTTCTCTACCCCCAAAGGGTCCTTCCAATACAGGTGAATGCTGTTTGGTCTGCATGGGGCCCCTGTGTCCTGTCTGAGGATGATGGACAAAACTTTGAGGTCCCTATGCAGCGGCCTATCTGGATGATGTGGTCATCCACAGCCCAGATTGGGAATCATATCTGCCCCAGGTGTAGGCAGTGGTAGATTCGCTGAGGGTAGCAAGTTTAACAGAAAACCCAAAAAAGTGTGCCATAGGTCTAGAGGAGGCCAAATACCTTGGGTGTGTTTCATAAAGTAAATATGTGGAACTGCTGCTTATAGAAAATATATGCAAAGACATAATGTATTAAAAACGTAAATCACCATACTATGAAAAATGACAAAATGCCACTTAGACTATATCCATGTTCATAGTTTGACCCCTTCCGCACCGCATGCAGTACATTTATTTTGGCTGTGTGGACGTGTCCAGCAAATCGCTGTAAATAGACGGGGATTTGCGGAGTGGCCGCTAGGGAGGAGGAGTGTACCCGCGGCTCGGGCGGACCCAATGTCCACTGGCGAGTGGCGATGAGCAGCCAGAGCAAAAGAACCGGGAACCGCCAATGTTAACACGGTGGTTCCCCGCTCTGTCTGTGGGGACATAGGAGATCTACTGATCCCTGTCACTGGGATCAGTTAGATCTCTTATGCCCATAACAGCCCAGCTCCCTCACAGTTAGAACACGCGTAGGGAACACAGTTCACCCCTTCACAATCCCCTGCAGGTTAACCCCTTCACTGCCAATGACATTTAGAAACATAGAAAAGTGACGGCAGAAAAAGACTGAGTAGTCCATCGAGTCTGCCCCTTTTTATTTTTTATTTTTTTACATTAACCTTGTTGTCTGACTATGGATTTATGTTTATCCCAAGCATGTTTGAAGCCATTTACTGTTGACTGTCTCACAACCTCTGTTGGTAGTTTATTCCAATCATCAACCACCCTTTCAGTAAAATAATACTTTCTAAGATTAGTTTTGAACTTCCCCCCAGTTAGTTTGAGGTCATGTCCCCGTGTTCTTGATTTTGGTTTCATATTGAAAAGACTGCCCTCCTGAACCTTATTCACCCCCTTGAGGTATTTAAAGGTTTCAATCATGTCTCCCCTCTCCCTTCTTTCCTCCAGACTGTACATATTAAGTTCCTGAAGTCGCTCTTGATATGTTTTATCCCCCAGACCTTTCACCATTTTTGTTACCCGTCTCTGAACTCGTTCT